>JAKSZT010054204.1:267682-349437 GCA_026826555.1 Tolypeutes matacus
TGCTTTCATTCCCTAGGCCAAAACATTGCTTTTTCCCAATGCTGCACGAAACAGTACTTTTTCACTTTACAAATCTAATTAAGATATGTGTTTTATTGGCAGTTATGCATGTGTTTTCAGTTAAACTCACATACAAAATACCGGCTTTACCTAACATGCAGTGAATGCGAGAGGTAATTCAAGTTTGAAAGTTAAGTAGGATACCTGTTACTTTGACTGCTATACAATTGCTTTCTCCCACAATGTCAAAACCGTGCTTTCACTGTGCCAGTGCTGTTGTTTCTTCACTTTGAAATCTAAGTAAGTTTCTTCTTTTGCTGCTACACACGTGTTTTCACTTACAATCAACTTCAAATCCCTGCTTTCCCCTTAGTGTGGGTGAATGCTATCAGCTCTTAACTTTAGAAAACCAATAAAGAAACCTGTTTAATTGACTGCTTTCCACTTGTGTTCACTTAAAATCAACATTAAGACACTGGTTTCACCTAACTTACTGTGCATGCAGGAGGTAGTACAAGTTTCAAAGGTAATTAAGATACTTGTTTGTTTGGCTGCTATGCACTAGCTTTCACTCACTATGAGAACCCACTGCTTTTCCTTATAGTTGTGCCAATGCAGTAGTTCCTTTACATTACAAATCTAAATAATATTTGTGTTTCATTTGCTACTATGCATTTGTTTTCACCTACACTTATATTCAGAACACTGGTTTTATCTTACATGCTGTGAATGCAGGAGGTATTTCAACGTTGAATCATAAGTAGGGAACTTGTTGGTTTGCCTACCATGCACGTGTTTTCACAAACAATCAATGTAAAGACAATGCTTTAACCTAATGCTATGCCAATGCAATAGTTTCTTCACTTTTCAATTCTAAGTAAGATTTGTGTTTTGTTTGCTGCTATGCATGTGTTTTCACTTAAAATAATCATGGAAACACTGGTTTTACCTAATTCTCAGTGAATGCCAGAGGTAATTCAACTTTGAAAGTTAACTAAGATTCCTGTTTGTTTGGCTGCTATACACTTGTTTTCAACCACAATGTCAAAACCCTGCTTTTCCTATGACAGTGCTGCAGGGTCATCCCTTTGGAAATCTAAGTAAGAGTCTTTCTTTTGCTGTTATTCACATGTTTTCATTTACAATCAACTTCAAAACACTGCTTTTCTTTAATGCTGGGTGAATTCAGACAATTCTTCACTTAGGTAAGCAATAAAGAAACTTGTTTCTTTGGCTGCTTTGCATGTGTTTCCATGTAAAACCAACTTCTAGACACTGGTTTCACCTAACTCTGTGAATTCAGGTGGTACTACATGTTTGAAAGTTAAGTAAGATACTTGTTTATTTGGCTGCTATGCACTTGCTTTCACTCGGTATGCCAACACACTGCTTTGTCCTAATGCTATGCCAAAGCAGTAGTTACTTTACTTTATAAATCTAAATACGGTTTGTGTTTTATTTACTGCTATGCATGTGTTTTCACTTACAATTATATTCCAAACAATGGTTTTACCTAACACGCAGTGAAGGACAGGGAAAAAGCCCTGCTCAGCACTCACAGCCTCAGTTAGCGATGTGAGTCACTCTAGCTGGGCTTCTCTGAAGAGTAAGCAGCAGGAAGTTCATCTTCTCTGGTGGTGCTAACAACCGTATAACCAGACACGTGTAGAGAGTAGTGCATCCTTCACACGATCAAGTCCATACTCCTCGTGTTCCATGCTCTCTTTTGCTGAAGGCCTCCACCCGTCCAGGCAGTTGGGAAGGGGGCCGTGGGGAGTGAACACTTTTCCTTTATGGGCGACTGTATTTGCAAAGCGTGAGGGGAAGTTCCCCCCCCCAGTAATGTTGCAGATACAAATAAATATCTCTAAATCAACCACTTTGTGTGCTTTCATTGTGTAATATTTTCATAATTTCTTTTAAATTATAACCAAATTATCCTTGCAAACAGTATAAAAATAATTTTTATCTGTTATGGCAAACAACAAAATTCCTTCTTTAGCCTCAACACCCATTCCTCTTTCCTCAGAATTATCTGCATTGGAAGATTTATTTGGGTAAATATTACTGTGTGTAAATACATGTATTCTCTTTTTTCATCCATCCCACTCCCTATCACATATGAGATAAATATTGGAGTACAACTTAAGAATATAAATAAATTTTCTAATTTCTTAAAATACTTGACATTATGAATATATCATCTAATTATGGGAGGATAATATCTGATTTAAAATAATAAGGATAATTGGAGTTAAATAGAAAGCAGGCCACTTTAGTTCCGTGGTTGTGAAATTTGAATCCACATCAGAATCAGGTGAAGAACCTGAAAACATGTAAATTTTGGGGGGGCCTTAAAAGAAAATGCTACAATAAGAGGCAACATTGTTTTTTAAATGGTAATTTTTAAAATGCTTACCCAGAATGTAATGGATTGAAGAACCAGTGAAAACAAACAGCATAATTTGAAATAAATGGAAAGCACATCTTTATATAAACTAAGAGGTATCTCGAGTTCTGACACAAAATTACTGGTAACAAATTGAACACAGACAAGTGTGGAAAAAGATGTGGAAGGAGCAGATCTCAGAACAAACTGCAAGTGCACTTTTCCAAGAGGAGAAAGGCATCCTGAATTGCACAGTCACAGCTGCTTCCTTAAAAGATTGGCAAGAAGTTGCACAGACTGGAGGTGGAGATTCTTTGGAGATTCACATTCAATACATTCACAGGGTTTCTCTCCCAATGAATGTTGTAATGTTTAGTGACATACTGCCTCTGGCTGAAGGCTATTCCACACTCCTTACAAATATAGGGTTTCCCTCCACTATGAATTTTCTCATGGTCAGTGAGATTTGATATACTACTGAAGGCTTTCCTACATTTTCCCCTATTTAGGGTTTCTATCCAGTTTGTCTTCTCTGGTGTGTAATGAGGCTTGATTTCTGAATGAAAGCTTTCCCACATCCATCACATTCATAGGGTTTCTCTCCAGTATGTATTCTCAGATGGTTAACAATGTTTTCCTTCTGGTTGAAGGCTTTTCCACATTCTTTGCATATATGGGATTTTCCCCTAGAATGAATGCTCTGAAGTTTAATGAACTATTGCTTTTGGCTGAAGGCTTTTCTGCATTCTTTACATTCATTTTGTTTCTGTCCACTATGAGATTTTTCATGTTGAGAGATATGATTTGTACCTAAAGGCTTTTTCACATGCCTTAAAAGTATAGGGTTTCTTTGCAGTAGGAAATCTCTTGTATATGAGATTTGACATTTGAATTAAAGCTTTGCAACATATGTATGACTTCTCTTCAGTAAGAATTTTCTGATGAATAAAGAGATTTTCTGTCAGGTTGAAACCTTTCCCCCATGTATTACATTTCTATTCTTGTTCCCCCATATGGCTTTTAAAATGAGGAGTAAAAAATGATGGTAAAGGGCTGACTACATTCACGACACTCATATGCTTTGTCTCTAGTTTAGATTTTCTCACCTTCCATGAGATTTTGTTTCAGATGGAAGCATTCCCATGTTTATTACAATAGTAACTAATGTATGAATATTTCTTGCTCAATGAGATTTAATGCTTGCCTGAAGGATTTCCAATATTCCTTACATAGACAGGATTTTACTCCTGCATGTTTCTTTCATGTGATTCTAGCGTTCCGAAATTTATGAAATCCCAAATGATTTCTCTAAAGGATTAATTATCAGGTATCTCATGAGGTTGAATTTACAAGAAAACTTCACACTGATTACACTTAAAGGGGAGGACTACCATGTGGGGCAAACTTTCAAAACTCATTGTCTTCATTCTTTTTCCCTTACATAGATTCCCTCATGCTTAGGTAAGCATGATGCAAATTCCTTCAAAGTGAAGTTACATTCATAGAAGTGTTATTTGGAGGAAACAATGCTTGCAGTCAGAGAAAAATTTTTCCCAACTTTCTTACATTCTCTGCCTTAATCTTAAGTCTGTACTGTTGTGGAAGTGGATATAGCTTCACTCACAAACATTTTGTTATGTGGTTCTTTCTACCTTTTTTTTTTTTTAAGATTTTTTAAAATTTATTTATTCATTTATCCCCCCCCTTGCTGCTTGTGCTCGCTGGGTCAGCTAACCACGCCATGTGGGCGGGCTTGCCTTCACCAGGAGGCCCTGGGAACCGAACCCGGGGCCTCCCATATGGTAAACGGGAGCCCTACTGATTGAGCCACAGCCTCTTCCCTTCTTTCTACCTCTTAATGTCCTATGCTTCTTCATAGTTTGAAGGATACAGCAAAAGCAGTGCTTAGAGGGAAATTTAGAGCATTGAATGCATTCATTTGAAAAGAGGAAAGATCCATTATCAATCATTTAAGCATCCAATTTGGGAAGTGCAACAATATCTCCTTTTTATTTGTTCTATCATTCATGGCTCTTCTTACTTCAAATGAGCATCACATCCAGTTTGGTGACCTCATAACTGGGAAATAGGGAAGTGATACAGCACTTGATTTATGATGGGGAGAAAACAACACCCCATAAATCAACCCTGAAACCTTCAGTCTTCTGAGGGATTAAATAGGTGCAGCTTCCAAAGATACATGAGTAAGGTGGCACCAGAACAAAGGCCAAAATGGCAACCAAGGAAATCCTAAAAACTTTGTTTTGGATTATTTTTCTTCAAAATTTTTTCCTCTATTTATTTGGATGAGAAGCACTATTTAATATTCTTTAAAGTTTACCTGGGAAATTATAGTACTTTTCCTTGCCTTTCCGAATCTGCAGTTATTATTTGTTATTGACTTGTCAAATAATATATTTTAAAACATTTTATATACTGTATTGGTCAGCCAAAGGAGTGCTGATGCAAAATACTAGAAATATGTTCGTCTTTACTAAGGGTATTTATTGGGGTAGAAGCTTACAGTTACCAGGCCATAAAACATAAGTTTCTTCCTTCACCAAAGACTGTTACCCGGTCTTGGAATAACACAGCTGCCCACATTTGCCAGGGTTCAGTTTTCTTGGGTTCCTCTCTTCCCAGGGCTGCATTTCTCTCTGGGCTTCGCTCCTCTGTTTCCTCTACAAGGTCAACTGTAGACTATGAGGCTCTCTAAGCTTTGCCTCTCTCCACAAGGCCAGCTCTGAACTGTCAGGTGAATGGCTTGTCTCTTTTCCCTGGGGCCTTCTGTCCTTGCTCATCAGAACTCCAACATCAAAAACTACTTCAATTCTGTCTTTTGCTATGTCTTTTTATGTTTGAGAACCCACCCACCAAGGGGTGGTGCTCAATGCCCTATGGACTGTGGCCCAGTCATTGCCCTTATCATAACTTAGTCATACCCTGATTAACAGACCAGTTTACAAGCATAATCCAATTTCTATTTTTGGAATTCATAATTATATCAAAATGCTACATATCCACTTACACATCTCATGCTATATATTATTTTATGGTGTATTTTTTCACTTTATTGATGTCTTAGGCCACAGATATCATTATTAGTTACCATTCAATAGTCATTTAGATATATGAATTTAGTTAACAGATACTGTTCTTCAATTCTTCCTGAATCTTGAATCTTCTGAGATTATTTTCTTTCTACCTGAAGTATATTCTTTTATATTTCTTTTAAAATGAGTTGCTGCTAGCAAACTTTATTAGTTTTTACTCATCTGAAAAAGTATGTATTTCCTTTCTTTCTGAAGGATTGAGATGAATTAAATCTCAGGCTTTCTATGATCTCCACTGTTTTTGAGAGCACCCTAAGAGTTGAATTTCTCCATTCTGTGGTAAATATAATCAGTTTTTTGGAGAAGAAATTATGGGCTTTCAGTTTTACAGCCTGCTTCCTGCCCCCCCCCCACACACTCCAGTCAAAATCTGTGCACTCTGTCTCTGGGGATGGGAATAATGGCATCCCTCTCCGAGTTACACACCTGATTTAGGAGCTAAGATTTGGTGGAGAAAGCACAGTACATTGTGTTCTTCTTGGGACCATTCTAGGGACCAGTGCAATGGTGGTCAGCATCCCTTTTGCTCAATGATGGCCACACCAAAAGTACAGCCACTGTTTCATGAGTTCCCATTTCTCCCAGACTTTGGAGACCCCTCCTGATCCCTGTGCCCTGGGTTAATGCTTTCATTTGGGTCTTGTGTGGACCCCAGAAACTTATGTTCTTACTAAACCATTGCATATGTGTAAGACTTTTGTATGTAGGACTTTTTGGTTAGACTCAGATAATGAACCTTTTGGTTAGGTCACTTTTTGTTAAATTGCTTTAGTTTAGTTAAGGGCCTCTGATTGGATTTTAGGCATCAAGATGGATGTCAATCATTGTGCTGAATTCCTACATATATGGAACACACAGAGAAAGAGTGCTGCCATATTTACCCTGCCATGTGGGAGAGGGCTCCAGAATCTCATACAGCTGTGGAGAGACACAGAAACCCTGAGAAAATGATGGAGAGACCAGAGGCTGGAGTCATGGAGCACCTTGAAGCTGAAGACATCCATGCCAGAGGAGAACGAAAAATTGTGACAATTGTGTCTGATGGCCCACTGATGAACTCAGGGAGAAAGTGAGTTTGGAGGGGAAGACAGAGAGAGAAAGGCACATGCAACATTTTGCCCAGGCAGGAGTCCAGCAGCAGCTGACTCTTGTTAAGACAGCTTTTTTTTTTATTTATTTTTATTGTGGGTAAAAATCAAAATTCTCACAATACATAAAAACATTTGCAAAATGATATATAAATATATATGCATATATGTGTATTTGCTTACAAAAATTATATATATATATATATATATATATATATATATATATATATACATATATTTTAAGAGGTGCTTTGATTACCCAAAATATTACATGGAACCCACTGGGATTCATATGTTGCCCACCTCCCACACCTCCCACCACATCCCACACAAACATCTCCCACAAGTGTGGCCCACCACCCTCAATGAACTTACACATCCTGGAGCCTTGCCACCAACCATAGACCACAGTTCACACTGTAGACCACACTCTCTCCCACTCAGTTCTGAGTGGTGTGTGCTGATTTAAAATGGCCTACATCCGCTGCCACAACAGTACTCAGGACAACCTCCAACTCCCAAAGAAGCCCCTGTATTTCAACTGCTCATCCCCTCCTTACCCCAAAATTGTCAAGTGGCCACTGGCTCCACCTCATTGTTATAATGTCTTGCATTGCTAGAATCACCATATGTGAACAAGAGAATACCATCAAGTCCACTCTAGTCCATAGTTCTTCCCCCATCCCTGAGGGGGCTGGGATGGTGATGTCCACTCCAACTTCAAGTGAGTGAGGGCTTATATCCCATGGATATGGTGGGTGGGATGATCCTTCCAGCATTTTTTTGATGCCTTGATTTGGACATTTTCACAACCTCAGAATTGTAGGCTTTATCCCCAATAAATTCCAATAAAAGCCAACCTACTTCTGGTATTTTGCATTTGCAGTGCTTGGAAAACTCACACAACTAGGGACACAGTGTTGGAGACCTGCCCTGTTCCCAAATGGCACTGTGATGCTGCTGCCCAGTGAATTCACCTGTACACTGTGTGTCTCTAGATTAGGTGGGAAAGAATACTGGTAAGTTGGAGGGGGAAGAGCTCTTGTACTGCAAGCCTGCAAGACTGGGACGCAGGCAGGGACATCACCGGATTTGGGGACTAGTATAAAGTCACTGGTGCCCCTGTTTGATGTACCTGCCTCAGCCAGGGGTTGTCCAGGTGGGCAGGGGCAGATAAAAGCATGGGAACTTGGGTCTGTTGCAGCAGAGGAGTCATGGCACACAAAGGAGACTTCTTGCTCCTCCTCCTTTTGCACTTCCTTCCTTCCCTTGTCCTCCAGCATTGACTCTCTGAGGAGGCCGCTCTTACTTCACCTCTCCTGGGTCTCAGGCACAGACGCAGGTCTCCTGCTTCCAGGTCTGCATTTACCTTCTCCAATTGTGGGGCAGCTAAAGAAAGAGCAATGACAAGATTAAAACACTTGCTGTAAGGGAGGAAATGTCAAAATTCACATTACAACATGGGTTACAGCAATAACATCAGCAGAATGAGCAACATTAGGCCAGTGACTCTAAAAAATAGTACAGTAATCCCAGGAAGGCCTGGGACCTAGGGCTGGCAAGAATTGAAGTGAGGTTGTGAGAGTGCAATGTTTGCAGAAAACCCCAGAGGGTGCAGATGCCAGATATTTCTCAGACTAATTAAATATTAAATTTTCAACACATTTTTAACAGTGTTGACATTTATGCAGACCTCTTCAATCCCAGAAGAGAATGGAGGAGTTGGATTGGAAGAAACTAATGATAAACTGAAGAAGCTGGAATGTAACACTTGTTCACTGCGGTTCCCCCAAGCCAAGAGGGAATGTCCTGTTTGGGCACTAAACTCTCAGAGTCCCAATGAAAAAATCATCATAGGTTCTGAATCTGCAAAGGAAGACAGGGAGAAAGACCTGTTCTGCACTCAGCCTCACTTAGTTATGTGAGTCACTCTAGTGGGTCTTCTCTGGGGAGTAAGAAGCAGGAAGTCCGTCTTCTCCAGTGGTGTTAACAGCCCTCTAACCAGACACCTGTAGAGAACAATGTGGCCTTCAAATGGTCGCATACATGCTTCTCATGCTCGTGCTCACTCTTGCTGAGGGAGGCCTCCACCCATCCAGGCAGCTGGGGAGGGGGCCAAGGAGAGTGAGCACTTTTCCTTTATGGGTGATTGTATTTGCAAAGGGTGAGGGGAAGTGACCCATCCCAGTAATGTTACAGATAAAAAAAAATCTACAAATCAACCACTTTGTATGAATTCACTGTTTACTATTTTCATAATTTCTTTTCAATTATAACCAAATTATCCAGGCAAAGAGTATAAAAATAATTTACGTCTGTTATTGCAAACAGAAAAATTCCTTCTCTAGTCTCAAGCCCCATTCCTCCTTCCTCAGAATTATCTGCATTGGCAGATTCTTTTGGGTACCCATTTCTGTTTGTAAATAGAGGCATTCTCTAGTTTCATTGATCCCACACCCTATCACATATAAGAAAATATTGGAGTACAACTTAAGTACATAAATAAATTTTCTAACTTCTTAAAATACCTGAGATTAGAAGTTTATCATCTAATTATGAAGGGATCATTTCTGATTTAAAATAAGGAAAATTGGAATGAAGTAGAAAGCAGGCCACTGTAGTTCAGTGGCTGTTAAACTTGAATCCACATCAGAATCAGGTGAAAGAAACTGAAAAAATATAAATGGTTGGGGTACCTTATAAGAAAGTGATACAATAATGGGCAGCATTATTTTGAAAATGGTAATCTTTCAAATGCTTACCCAGAATGTTATGGATTGAAGAACCACTGAAAACAACCAGGATAATTTGAAATTATTTGAAAGCCCATCTTTACATAAACTAAGAGAAATCTCGAGTTCTGAGGCATAAATTAGTGGTAACAAATTGAACACAGATAAGTGTGGAAGAAGATGTGGGAGGAATCAGATCTCTTAACAAACTGCAAAGTGCACTTTTCCAAGAGGAAAAAGACATACTGAATCGCACAGTCACAGCCCCTTCCGTAAAATGTTGGCAACAAGTTGCACAGTCTGGAGGTGGAGATTCCTTGGAGATTCACATTCATTACATTCACAGGGTTTCTCTCCAGTATGAATGTTGTAATGTTTAATGAGATCCTGCCTCTGGCTGAAGGCTCTTCCACACTCCCTACATATGTAGTGTTTCCCTCCATTGTGAATTTTCTCAAGGTCAGTGAGATTTGATTTGCTACAGAAGGCTTTCCTACATTCTTTACATATATAGGGTCTCTCTCCAGCTTGTCTTCTCTGGTGTGTAATGAGGCTTAATTTCTGAATGAAAGCTTTCCCACATCCATCACATTCATAGAGGTTCTCCCAGTATGTATTCTCAGATGGTTAACGAGCTTCTCTTTCTTGTTGAAGGTTCTCCACATTCATTGCATATATAGGGTTTTCTCCAGAATGAATGCTCTGATGTTAAATGGACTATTGCTTTTGGCTGAAGGCTTTTCTGCATTCTTTACGTTCATTTTGATCCTGTCCACTATGCGTTTTTTCATGTTCTGTGAGTTATGATTTGTACCTAAAGGCTTTTTCACATGCCTTACATGCATAGGGTTTCTTTGCAGTAGGAAATCTCTTGTATCTGAGATTTGACATTTGAATAAAAGCTTTCCCACATATATATGATTTCTCTCCAGTAATAATTTTCTAATGAATATAGAGGTTTTCTGTTGGGTTGAAAACTTTTCCAAATGCATTACATTTCTATGCTTGTTCTCTGTATGACTTTTTAAATGAGGAGTAAAAAATGATTGTAAAGAGCACACTAAATTCACAACACTCATATGGTTTCTCTCTAGCTTGAGTTTTTTCATATTCTATGAGGTTTTATTTCAGATGGAAGCTTTCCCATGTTCAATGTTGGTTTTGATAATGCTAACAGTGAGTGTAAAAAGGTGTTATGTCCGATAAAGGCAAATAGAAGTACTTTACAAGATTATATAAAATCATGCCAAAACATGGGCCTAATACCTATAAGACAACCCTTCTTGCAGCTGCTCTAAATGGGTGTAGTCCTTTGGTTAATAATTTTAATTCCTTTAAATGTGAAAAACCAGGTCTTATGAAAAAAGATTGTTGAGCCAAAACTAGTGTAAGAGCTCCATTTAGTGGCAATAATAAATCAATACCAACTCGTGTGTGTCCAAAATGACAAAAAGGGTTTCACTGGGCCAAGGAATGCCATTCTAAATATCATAAAAATAGCAGTCTCATTAATAAGACGGGAAACTTCCAAGCAGGCCTTGCTCAAGGCCCTCAGACAAACAATATAAGCACATTTCCCAGCCTTGCTCAAATCTACCAGTCAGCAACAGAGCAGCTCACTCAGCCTTTAACAGAACTTAAGGCAGTTAACAAAAGCAGTACAGCTATCAATCCTTCCTCAGCTGAAACTAAGTCTATTAGTCCTTCACTGAGTATACCCAACATTAAGAATAGGAATTAAAGGGTTTATCCCAGAATTCTGAACTTTGAGCCTAAGTGTACTCCTAGAGAGTAGTAATCCAAAATATGCATGTTAAATATCTTTATAAGCTGCTAAATTAGAGCTTAACTGTATTTATGCTGTGTAAGTTGTCCTGGCTGGTTGCTGATTACGAACAAAAGTGTTTCAAAGAACAAGCATATATATTACAGGTAACACAGATTCCAGAATAAAAACTTAAAAACAGTAAAATAAAAAATGTGAAATGATGGAGGGCTTGAAGATAGCCATACCAAAGGAGTGAAAAATATGGGTCAAATTAGTAAGCTTTATGTTTCTGTTAGTGTGTCATAATTCTTTATGTATTTGTCTATTTGTTCAGTGTCGGTGTATATTTTGATACCTCCAGATGGTAATATTAAATTGATAATAGAAAATTATTATAAGAGCCCTATTCAAATGGCCAAAAATCTAATAAGTGCTTATATTATTAAATAAATATGGATATTATTTCAAAATAATAAAAATAGTTATACTCAAATTAAAGCATTATTCTAACAAGTTTGTTTAATGTTGGTGGTAATTATATGTTGTCAGAAGTTTGCTTGGAAACAGTTTCCATAATCATTGTGGTAACTTAAGTATGGAAAGTATATAGAATGTGCTTTTATTATTAAAGAAAAGAAAGTAATTTTATCCTAAGATAAAATAATGATTTATTAAAACAAAGTAAAATGTGGGACAAAATCTGAATAAATATAAAAGTGCAAAGGCTTGTAAAAAAGGCATTTTTGTGTTCAAAGCTAAGTAAAATTTAAGCAGTCTATCTATAAAAATTTAAAAGCTGTAATGTCAAACAATATGATAATATAAAATTGAAGTTTTATTCTTTCTCAAAGTTTCTCAAGTCAGTAGTCTGGTTTAGTAAAAGTTTACAAAGTTTTTGTCCTAAATAATCAATATGAAATAAAATTTGTTTTATCAAAATACCTTCTTGTACTTCATTCTTATCGTTTCCATAGAAAAACAGATCACTTTTAAAAAGAAAACAGTGTTCGAACCTGCTTTCTCAAAGTCAATTCCTGAAAGATAGCTTTTATTTCAAACTGCCACATATGTTATTCTTTTACCAAAAAAAGGCAAAATACTAAAAATTGTTAATTTCATGTGATATAAATTGAATGAAGTATTTAAAACTGTTGTATTATTAAAAGAAATTTTCTAAGTTTATAACAATTAAAGTTATGAATAAAAAGTTCCATTGAATACTTTAAAAGTGTATAAAATTCCTGGAAATAAAATCATGTTTCAATATAATATTAAATGAAATATAATGTTACTAATCATAATTTTTAGTTATAACTACAAAAAGAAAGCAGCCACTAAATGCTGCCGGTGTAGTGCATAACAGTAAATTATAATAAAATAAGACCACTGCAGCATGCAGCATTCCCAAATATTGCTAGTTTATTGCAAAAAATTAATATCCACTATCACTTTGTTTTAAAACTTGCTAAAGCTTTCTTTAATATTTCTTAAACAAGTCAAGCCAGCCAACATTCCCCTTCCTGTAAAATAGCCAACAATAAATCAAGTTTATATTCAACACTGTCAGCAACAGCCCCAATTCTAATTATAATTTCAACAACAAAAGAAATGCAAGTATTAAAATTAAAAGTTAATGTATTACCCCACAGCCCAAATAGGAAATACTAATTTGTTTTTACCTATGCCTCAGACTATGAAAAATAGAGAAATTGACATCATTCTAATCATGCTATCAAAAATCTTAAATGCTTAAGAAATACAAGTTTTTAAATTGAAAATTGAATGTCTGTTGTATAATCTACTACAGTTATAAATTATGTATAATATACTTAAATACTAATCAAAACCTATGGACTAGAGTGGACTTGATGGTATTCTCTTGTTCACATATGATGATTCTAGCAATGCAAGAAATTATAACAATGAGGTGGAGCCAGTGGCCACTTGACACTTTTGGGGTAGGGAGGGGATGAGCAGTTGAAATACAGGGGCTTCTTTGGGAGTTGGAGGTTGTCCTGAGTACTGTTGTGGCAACGGATGTAGGCCATTTTAAATCAGAACACACCACTCAGAACTGAGTGGGAGAGAGTGTGGTCTACAGTGTGAACTGTGGTCTATGGTTGGTGGCAAGGCTCCAGGATGTGTAAGTTCATTGAGGGTGGTGGGTCACACTTGTGGGAGATGTTTGTGTGGGATGTGTTGGGAGGTGTGGGAGGTGGGGAACATGGGAATCCCAGTGGGTTCCGTGTAATATTTTGGGTAATCTAAGCACCTCTTAAAATATATGTATATATATATTTTTTGTAAGCAAATACACATATATGCATATATATTTATATATCATTTTGCAAATGTTTGTATGTATTGTGAGAATTTTGATTTTTACCCATAATAAAAAAAAGAAAAAAAAACTTTAATACAATACAATATGTACTTAATTATTTTGATAACTTGTATTTTACATGTAAATGTGTTTTATTAAATTTATATATAAATCTCTTGTTTTGAATTTTGACAATCCTAAAACCAAATGTATTGAAAAACAAGTCTTGTAAGTATTGTTTAAACCTAAAGTAAAACATCATAAAGAAAGCTTTGTTAAACAACAAACTAATGCCTTACTAGTTAAGACTTTTCATATTTTAGGAAACACACTGAAAATTAAAATAGCACATTAAGGATGTCCTGTAACAAATTAAAATGAGAAATTGCATTTCAATGGATGTTGTATGTGTGCTGGCCACACTCCCTGGGACTGAGGCATAAACCTTAAAATGTAATTCCCAGGGAGTGTTGTGCTCCTTCCTGAGGATGCTTGCCCCTTCCTCGGGAATTAGCAAAATAAAATACTCACAAGTTGGCATTGATAGGATCAAATTCATTAATCATAAACACAGTCAACCAAAACTCTATATCAGTTGCTACTTCAACTCTTCTCAGCTAAAAGCTAAATATTGGTAAGTATATATGTATAAAACTGCTCTATTTATCTGTCATTCTGTAACTTTGTTCAATATTGATGTAATCTTTTAACTAGTTATATTATTTGTTTCTCACCCTAATTGCCAATATAAGCTTATTACACTAAATATATATTAACATTTATTTTGTATCTATCCAGGAATCTAGCCAAAAATAAGCCAATTATATCAGTGTATCCCATGATTTAGTAAGCCTTTGAATGTTTGTATACTAATCATATAAATTTAACAGTTAAATCTCTATTTATAAATGCTACAAAAACAAAAAAGGTGAAAATGGTGAGGTGAGAGAACAATTATATCAAGCATTATTTACAATAAATTTTTTAAGCCAAAGGTCAGATTCATATGCATCAGCAGCAGAACATTTCTGACAGAAATCAGGCAAAAATACAGAAACAAATATTAGACAACTAGTTTATTAAAAGCATAAGATAATAATAAATGGGAAAAGACAGAAGTTAAGTTAGGATATAGGGTCGAGGTTTTGCTCTTATCATTACAGATAAAGGAGACCAGCTTTGGGTCCCATCCAGACATCTGAAACCTAGACATAAATAAGCTGAAGAAACTGACATAAAAAGCAGAAAAGATGATAACTTCTAAAAGGCAGAATGTCACTCTAACACAGTTATTCTTTGCTATACTTATCTTCACAACCACAGCAGTAAGTAGTGCACCTTCACATATTTATACATATTGGGCTTATATTACTAATTCACCTCTTTAAGAATTGTTGGCTTTGGGGGACCAATCCTACCCTGTGTATATTAATTAGTCTTTTCATTTTCCTGGGCCCATTGATTCTCGCCTTCCTCTAAAACCTGAGGAGGAAGGGAAATTTATTGAAAAATTAACCTTGCCTTTTCTTGAATGACCTTTCTGCATAGGATCCATGGATCCATGTATACAGCCCCAAAATCATAGTACAAAGTGATAAATGGCACACATGCCATGTTTCATATGAGGTTGTGCTCTTTAATAATTCCTATAGAATTGTAAAGAATTGAGCCTTTGTAGGGATACCAAAATCTAATGTAAACACAGCCATAAATTGAAAAATTAGTAATTCAACAAAAACAACTAATGAAACCTCTCATTATTTTTGGAATTTGGGGAACATCATAAGTATAAATACATCACTAAATTGGACTCATCAGGGAAGATTTATCCCACAACTATGGGACACAAAACTTAACAAAATTAAAAAGTATTTGTGGAAATTATTTTTGGGAACTAGCCCAATTTTTGGATGGCAAGGCAGTAAAACTAATATTGCCAGTTTAAAAAGAAAATCCACTTAATTTCTTAAAGTATGTGTATGGGATCCCATTGTTTTTATAATAGGAACAGTGAGCATTAATCAAACATGGTTTTTCTGCAGCATTTCCTCCCTTTACACTTGTGTATCAGAATATGTTTACTGCAGTTCTAATTGGGTGAGAGCATCATAGAATATGGCTTCCAGTTCACATGAATCTCTGCTGGCAGTGTTCCCCTGAGAGTCAAATCCTTTGGCACATTCTAAATCATTATTTGAAAAGAAGCAAAGGTTTAATTGGATTAATTATCACTGCTGTATTAGTGTTATAAGTACTATTACAGCTGCAGCTGTGGCAGAAACTGCCCTACATGAGAATATCCAAACACAAAAATATGTTAAAAATTGGTTTCATAATGCTATTGAGCTATGGCATAGTCAAGCATATATAGATGAGCAAATTAATAATAGGTTTAATGACTTAGAAATGCAAATGGGAGATCAGGTATATAATCTAAATTTAAAACAACGTTTGAAGTGTGATTGGAGTGAAAGTGATTTTTCTATCATTCCTCTCTCATACAATGATTCCCACTATGAATGGGAAAAAATTAAAAATCATTTAATAGGTCATCACACAAAGTTATCTATAGAAATTACAGATTTGCAAAAAAGGATTTTTAGCATGTCTCAGAATCACCTTACTATGCTTCCAGGTAGTGAATTTTGGCAATCTGTGACAGATCAATTAAATAAAATAAACCCCTTACATTGGTGGAAATCAATCTCTGTATTTGCTAACTTTGGTGTGGTGATCATTGTTGCTCCGCTACTCTTAACTGTATTAGGAGGCATTCGCAAAGCCCTGCTGTCCTGCATTAGTAGGGCTGAAAAGACCAGCCATGCCAATAAATTTATTCTGCTTAAAACCCTTAACTCTCAAGACACCTGTCCATGGAGCTTGGCTGGTGGAAGGTGATGGGTAAGACCTTCAGAGGAGGATAACCTAAGACGGGCACAGTCACCCTGGACAAAAAACAAAAAATGGGGGAATAATTGCAAAAGATGCTGAGAGCCAGAGCATAAAGGGTTAAGCATTTTAAAAGCATGCTTGCTGGCAGAGAAACATTAGTAAATATCTCCAAGGGCACTGCATACTGCAGACATCAGTAGGAGGAGGCAGAGCAGAATGAACCCACCACTAAGTTGTTATTGTCTGAATTCCTAAGAAAGATTGTCTTGGAACACAGAAACCAGCAGTGCTCTTATGTGCCAAGCAGAGGAACTAACGAAGGATGCCCTATTTTGTTATCAGCTTTGTAGTATAAAAAGCAGCTTCAGCCTAAATAAACTTTCCTGCATTCCACATGGAGTGAGGTCCCCTGATCCCAATTTTTCTTTGGATCATCCCCAGCACTGTCTAACTCCACTTTGAATTACAACATTCCTTCAAAGTGAAGTTAGATTCATAGAAGTGTCGTTTTGAGGAAACTGCTTATAGTCAGAAAATATATTTTCCCAACTTTCTTACATTCTCTGCCTTCATCTGAAGTCTGTACTGTTGTGGAAGTGGTTATAGCTTCACTCACAAGCCTTTTATTATATGGTTCTTTGTGATCTTAAGGTCCTATGCTTCTTCATAGTTTGTGGGGTGCAGCAAAAGCAGTGCTGACAGGGAAATTTATAGCATTTAATGCATTCATTAGAAAAGAGGAAAGATCCAATATCAATCAACTAAGCATCCAATTTGGGAAGCCCAACAATATCTGCTTTTATTTGTTCTATCATTCGTGGCTCCCCTTGCTTCAAATAAGCATCACATCCAGTCTGGTGACTTTATAACCAGGAAATTCAGAAGTGATACAGCACTTGATTTATGATGGGGCCAAAACAACACCCCATAAATCAACCCTGGAAACTTCAGGCTTCTGAAGGATAAGAAAGGTGCAGCTTACAAAGATGCATGAGTAAGGTGGCCCCAGAACAAAGGCCAAAATTGCAACCCAGGAAATCCTGAATACTTTGTTTTGGACTATTTTTGTTCAATTGTTTTTTTCTTCTATTTATTTGGATGAGATGCACTATTTAAAATTCTTTAAATTTTACTGGGGAAATTATAACACTTTTGGTTGCCTTTCCCAATCTGCACTTATTATTTGTTATTGACTTGCCAAATAATGTATTTTAAAACATTTTATATCCTGTATTAGTCAGCCAAAGGGGTGCTGATGCAAAATACCAGAAATTTGTTGGTCTTTATAAATGGTATTTTTTGGGGGTAGAAACTTACATTTTCTATAAAGCATATGTTTCTTCCTTCACCAAAGTATTGGAGCAAGACTGCTGTTAACATTTGCCAGTTTTCAGGCTTCTTGGTTTCCTCTATTCCAAGGGCTGCTTTTCTCTCTGGGCTCAGCTCCTCTGTTTCCTCCCCAAGGTCAGCTGTAGACTATGAGGATCTCTAAACTTTACCTCTCTCCACAATGCCAGCTGTGAACTGTCAGCTGAATGGCTTGTCTCTTTTCCTCTGGGTCTTTTGTCCTCAAACATCAGAACTCCAACATCAAAAACTACTCCAATTCTGCTCTTTGCCATGTCTTTCTATGTTTGAGACCACACCCACCAAGGAGCTGGGCTCAACGCCCTACCAACCGTGGTTCAATCAACGCCCTTATCATAACTTAATCATGCCCAGATTAACAGAACTGTTTATAAACATAAAATAAAATATCTTTTTTTTTGGAATTCATAACGATATCAAACTGCTACATATCCATTTACCCATCTTATGCTATATGTTATCTTATGGAGTATTTTAACACTTTATTGATGTCCTTGGCCACGGGTTTCATTATTACTGTATCCATTCAAAAGTCATTTAGACGTATGAATTTAATTAACAGTTATTGTTCTTCAATCCATCCTGAATCTTGAACCTTCTGAGATTATTTTCTTTCTGCTAGAAGAATATTCTTTTACATTTCTTTTAAAGTGCATTGCTGCTAGCAAACTTTATTGGTTTACATTCATCTGTAAAAGTATTTATTTACCTTCTTTCTGAAGGATTGAGATGAATTAAATCTCAGGCCCTCTATGATCTAAACTGCTTTTGAGAGCACCCTTAGGGTTGAATTTCTCCATTCTGTTGTACATGTAATCAGTTCTTTGGAGAAGAAATTAGGGGCATTCAAGTTTTACAGCCTGCTTCCAGCCCCCCCCACCCTCTTAGCAAAATCTGTGCACTCTGGCTCTGGGAATGGGAACAATGGCACACCTCTCTGAGTTACACACCTGATTTTGGAGCTAAGATTTGGTGGAGAAGGCACAGTATATTGAGATCTTCTAGGGATCAGTGCAATGATGGTCAGCACCCCATTTTGCTCAATGATGGCCACACCCAAAGTACAGCCACTGCATCATGAGTTCCCATTTCTCCCAGTTTAGGAGACCCCTCCTGGTCCCTGGTCCCTTGGTTAATGCCCTCATTTGAGTCATGTGGACCCCCAAAAACCATGTTCTTACTAACCCATTGCTGTGTGTGTAAGCCTTTTGTATATAGGACATTTTGGTTAGATTCAGATAAGGGACCTTTGAATTAGGTCACTTTTTGTTAGATTGCTTTAGTTTAATTAAGGGCCTCTGATTAGATTTCAGGCACCAGGATGGACCCCAATCATTGTGCCAAAGTCCTACATACATGGAACACACACAGAAAGAGTGTTGCCATGTTTACCGTGCCATGTGGAAGAAGCTCCAGGATCTCCTACCACTGTGGAGAGATGCAGAAATTCTGAGAGGCTGAGGGAGAGGCCAGAGGCTGGAGTCATGGAGCAGCTTGAACCTGAAGAGATCCAGGCCAGAGGAGAAGAGAGAGGTGTGAGCAATTGTGTCTGATGGCTACTACTGAGCTCAGGGAGAAAGTGAGTTTGGAGGAGAAGGCAGAGAGAGACAGGCACACCCAACATTTTGCCTTTGCAGGAAACCAGCAGGAGCTGACCCTTGTTAAGACAGCATTTTTGATGATACCTTGATTTGGACATTTTCACAGCCTCTGAACTGTATGATTTAAACCTAATAAATTCCAATAAAAGCCAAACTATTTCTGGTATTTTGCATTGGCAGCACTTGGCAAACACAAACAGCTAGGGGCACAGGTTTGGAGAGCTGTCCTGTTCCCAAATGGCAGTGTGATGCTGCTGCCCTTTGAATTCACCTGTAAACTGTGGGTGTCTCCAGACTGGGTGGGAATGACTACTGATAAGATGAAGGGGGAAGTGCTCTTGGCCACCAAGGACTGCAAGACAGGGTGTCATGCAGGGGAGTCACATGGTTTGGAGACTACTACAAAGTCACTGATACCCCAGTATGATGTACCTGCCACAGGAAGTAGTTGGCCAGGTGGGCAGGGACAGATAAAAGAATTGGACCTGGGGTCTGGTGCACAAATGAGTCAGGGCACAGAGAGGAGACTTCCTGTACCTGCTCCTTTCTCCCTTCCCTTCTTCCCTTTGCCTCCAGCATTGAACCTTTGAGAAGGCTGCTCTTACTGTACCCCTCCTGGGTCTCAGGCACACACTCAGGTCTCCTGATTTGAGTTCTACATTAGCCTTCTCCAATCTTGGGACAGCTAAAGAAAGAGCAATGCCAAGATGAAACCTGTTGGTGTCAGGAAGGAAATGTCAAAATTCACATTACAGCATTGGCTACAGTAATAACATCATCAGAATGAGCAACATTAGGCCAGTGACCCTAATATATAGTATGGGAATCCCAGAATGTCCTAGGACCTGATAAGAATATAAGTGAGGTTGTGAGAGAGTGCAATGTTTGCAGAAAACCTCAGAGGGTGCAGATGCCAGATATTTCTCAGACTAATTAAATATTAAATTTTCAACACATTTATAGTGATGTTCAAAATGATGCAGACCTCTTCAATCCCAGAAGAGAACGTAGGTGTTTGATGGGAAGAAGCTGATGAACAACTGAAGAAGCTGGAATGTTATACATGTTCACTGCAGTACCCCAAGGCAGAGAGGGGTTGTCCTGTTTGGGAACCAAACTCTCAAAGCCCCAATGAAAACCATCATCATAGTTTCTGGATCCACTAAGGAGGACAGGGAGAAAGCCCTGCTCAGCACTCACAGCCTCAGTTAGTGATGTGAGTCACTCTAACCACTCTTCCCTGGGGAGTAAACAGCAGGAAGTCCGACTTCTCCTGTGGTGCTAACAGCCCTCTAAGCAGTCACATGTAGAGAGCAGTGTGGCCTTCACATGGTCACGTCCATGCTTATCATTCTCTGTGCTCACTCTTGTTGAGGGAGGCCTCCACCTGGCCAGGCAGCAGGGGAGGGGGCCGAGGGGAGTTAGCACTTTTCCGTTATGGGCAACTGTATTTGTAAAGGGTGAGGGGAAGTGCGCCCCACACCAGTAATGTTGCAGATACAAATCAATATCTTCAAATCAACCACTTTGTATGATTTCATTGTGTACTATTTTCATAATTTATTTTAAATTATAAACAAATTATCCATGCAAAGAGTGTAAAAATAGTTTATATCTGTATGGCAAACAACCAAATTCGTTCTCTAGCTTCAACCCCCATTCCTCCTTCCTCAGAATTATCTGCATTGGCAGATTCTTTTGGGTACACATTTCTGTTTGTTAATACATGCATTCTTTAGTTTCATCCATCCCATACCCTATCACATATGAGAAAAATATTAGGGTACAGGTTAAGAATATAAATAAATTTTCTAACTTCTTAAAATACTTGAGATTAGAAGAATATCATCTAATTATGAAGGGATCATTTTTTATTTAAAATAATAAGGAAAATTGGAGTGAATTAGAAAGCAGGCCACTGTAGTTCAGTGGCTGTTAAACTTGAATCCACATCAAAATCAGGTGAAGAAACAGAAAAAATATAAATGGTTGGGGTACCTTATAAGAAAATGCTACATTAATGGACAGCATTATTTTGAAAATGGTAATTTTTCAAATGCTTACCCAGAATGTAAGGGATTGAAGAACCAGTGAAAACAACCAGGATAATTTGAAATAAGTGGAAAGCCCATCTTTACATAAACTAAGAGAAATCTCGAGTTCTCATGCATAAATTAGTGGTAACAAATTGAAAACAGATAAGTGTGGAAGAAGTAGGAGGAACAGATCTTAGAACAAGCTGCAAGTGCACTTTTCAAAGAGGAGAAAGACATCCAGAATTGCACAGTTACAGCCACTTCCTTAAAAGATTGGCCAGAATTTGAATAGACAGGAGGTGGAGATTCTGTGGAGATTCACATTCATTACATTCACAGGGTTACTCTCCAGTATGAATGCTGTAATGTTTAATGAGATACTGCCTCTGGCTGAAGGCTATTCCGCAATCCTTACATATATAGAATTTTCCTCCTCTATGAATTTTCTTATAGTCAGTGAGATCTGATTTGCTACTGAAGGTTTTCCTACATTCCTTACATATATAGGGTTTCTCTCCAGTTTGTCTTCTCTGGTGTATAATGAGGCTTGATTTCTCAATGAAAGCTTTCTCACGTCCATCACATTCATAGGGTTTCTCTCCAATATGTGTTCTCAGTTGGTTAATGAGGTTTTCCTTCTGGTTGAAGGCTTTTCCACATTCATTGCATATGTAGGGTTTTTCTCCAAAATGAATTCTCTGATGTTTAATGAACTATTGCTTTTGGCTGAAGGTTTTTCTGCATTCTTTACATTCATTTTGTTTCTGTCCACTATGAGTTTTTTCATGTTCTGTGAGATATGATTTGAACCTAAAGGTTTTTTCACATGCCTCTCATGCAAAGGGTTTCTTTGCAGTAGGAAATCTCTTGTTATCTGAGATTTGACATTTGAATTAAAGCTTTCCCACATATGTATGATTTCTCTTCATGTAATATAAGCATCTTTTAAATATTAAAAAATATATTAAAATTATTAAAAAAGAATTTTCTGATAAATATAGAGGTTTTCTATCAGGTTGAAAACTTTTCCACATGTATTACATTTCTATGCTTGTTCCCTTGCATGGCTTTTAAAGTAAGGAGTAAAAAAATGACTGTAAAGAGCAGACTACCTTCAGGACACTCATATGGTTTCTCTCCAGTTTGAATTTTCTCATATTCCATGAGGTTTTGTTTCAGATGGAAGCATTCCCATTTTCATGACAATACTAACTAATGCATGACTATTTCATGATCAATGAGATTTAATACTGGCTAAAGGATTTCCAATATTCCTTACATACACAGTGTTTTACTCCTGCCTATTTTTTTATGTGACTCTAGCTTTCCAAAATTCATGTAATCCAAAATGTTTTTTCTGAAGGATTAATTCTAAGGAATCTCATGAGGTTGAATTTCCAAGGAAACTTCACACTCGTTACACTTAAAGTTAATGGCTACCTTGTGGGGCAAACTGGCAAAACTCATTGTCTTAATTCTTTTTTCCTTACAAGATTCCCTCATGCTTAGGTAAACATGATGGAAATTCCTTCAAAGTGAAGTTACATCCATAGAAGTGTTATTTTGAGGAAACAAGGCTAGTGGTCATCTGAAGAGTGTACCGTTGTGGAAGTGGATATAGCTTCACTCACAAGCCTTTTGTTATGTGTTTCTTTATGCTTCTTAATGTCCTAGGCTTCTTCATTGTTTGTGGGGTGCAGCAAAAGCAGTGATTTGAGGGAAATTTATAGCATTGAATGCATTCATTTGAAAAGAGGAAAGATCCAATATCAATCATCTAAGCATCCAATTTGGGAAGTGCAACAATATATCCCTTTTTTTATTCTATCATTCATGGCACTTCTTCTTTCAAATGAGCATCACATCCAGTTTAGTGACTTCATAATTGGAAATGGGGAAGTGATACAGCACTTGATTTATGATGGTGACAAAACAACACCCCATAAATTAACCCTGGTACCTTCAAGCTTCTGAAGGATAAGAAAGGTTCAGCTTCCAAAGATGCACGAGTAAGGTGGCCCCAGGACAAATGCCAAAATGGCAACCCAGGAAATCATGAACACTTTGTTTTGGAATGACTATTTTTGTTAAATATTTCTTCTCCTGTTTATTTGGATGACATGCACTACTTAATATTTTTAATGTTTAGTGGGGAAATTATAACACTTTTGCTTACTTTTCCAAATCTCCACTTATTATTTGTTATTGACTTGCCAAATAATGTATTTTGAAACATTTTATATCTTGTATTAGTCAGCCAAAACGGTGCTGATGCAAAATACCAGAAATCTGTAGGTCTTTATAAAGGGTATTTATTTGGGGTAGAAGTTTACAGTTACCAGGACATAAAGCATAAGTTTCTTCCTTCACCAAAGTCTGTTCACCATCTTAGAGCAAGACAGCTGTCTGAACATTTGCCAGTGTTCAGACTTCTTGGGTTCCACTCTTCCCAGTGCTGTGTTTCTCTCTGGCCACAGCTCCTCTCTTTCCTCCACAAGGTCAGCTGTAGAATATGAGGCTCTCTAAGCTTTGCATTTCTCCACAATACCAGCTGTGAACTCTCAGGTGAATGCCTTATCAGTTTTCCCCAGTGCCTTCTGTTCCTGCTCATCAGAACTCCAACATCCAAAACTACCCCAGCTCTGTCCTTTGCCATGCCTTTTTGTGTTTGAGACAACAACTACCATGGGGTGGGGATCAATGCCCTAATGACACAGGCCCAGTCAATGCCCTTATCATAACTTAATCATGTGCAGATTAACAAACCAGTTTACAAGCATAATTCAATATCTATTTTGGGAATTCATAATGATATCAAACTGCTACATATCCATTTACCCATCTTATGTTATATATTATTTTGTGGTGTATTTTAACACTTTATTGATGTCTTAGGACACAGATATCATTATTACTTTATCCATTCAAAATCATTTAGCTATATGAATTTAATTAACAGATATTGTTCTTCAATCCATCCTGAATCTTGAACCTTCTTTGATTATTTTCTTTCTGCCTGAAGAATATTCTTTTACATTTCTTTTAAAGTGAGTTGCTGCAAGCAAACTTTATTAACTTTTACTCATCTGAAAAAGTATTTATTTCACATCTTGCTGAAGGATTGAGATGAATTAAATATAAGGTCCTCGATGATCTCCAGTGCTTTTGAGAACACCCTTAATGTTGAATTTCTCCATTCTGTTGTAAATGTAATCAGTTCTTTGGAGAAGAAATTATGGGCTTTCATTTTACAGCCTGCTTCCTGCTCCCCCCACCCCTCAGGCAAAATCTGTACCCTCTGGCTCTGGGGATGGCTCTAATGGCACAATTCTCTGAGTTACACACCTGATTTTGGAGCTAAGATTTGGTGGAGAAAGCAGAGTATATTGAGATCTTCTTAAGACCATTCTAGGGACCAGTGCAATGGTGGTTAGCACACCATTTTGCACAATGATGACCACACCCAAAGTACAGCCACTGCTTCATGAGTTCCCATTTCTCGTGGACTTAGGAGACCCCTCCTGATCCCTGTGCCTGGGGTTAATGCCCTCATTTGTGTCTTGTGTGGACCCTGGAAATATATGCTCTTAATACCCATTGCTGTGTGTATAAGCCTTTTGTATGTAGGACATTTTGGTTAGATTCAGATAAGGGACCTTTCAATTAGGTCACATTTTGTTAGATTATTTAGTTAAGTTAAGGGCCTCTGATTAGATTTCAGGCACCAGGATGGACTGCAATCATTGTGCTGAAGTCCTACATACATGGAACACACAGAGGAGGAATGCTGCCATATTTACTGTGCCTTGTGGGAGAGGGATCCAGGATCTCCTATGGCTGTGGAAAGACACAGAAACCCTGAGAATCTGAGGGAGAGGACAGAGGCTGGAGTCATGGAGCAGCTTGAAGCTGAAGACCTACAAGCCAGAAGAGAAGGGAGATGTGTGAGCAGTTGTGTCTGATGGCCCACTGCTGAGCTCTGGGAGAAAGTATGTTTGGAGGAGAAGGCATAGAGAGACAGGCAGGCCAAACCTTTTGCCTTGGCAGGGTACAGGAGCAGCTGATACTTGTTAAGACAGCATATTTGATGATGCCTTTATTTGGGCATTTTCACAGCTTCAGAACTGTAAGCTTTAACCCTAATAAATTCCAATAAAAGCCAACTATTTTTCGTATTTTGCATTGACAGTGCTTGGTAATCTCAAACAGTAAGGGACACAAGGATGGAGAGATGCCCTGTTCCCAAATGGCAGTGTGATACTGCGGCACAGTGAATTCACTTGTAAACTGTGGGTGTCTCCAGACTAGGTGGGAATGAATACTGGTAAGATAGAGGGGAAATGCTCTTGGACAGCAAGGTCTGAAAGGCAGGAAGTCAGGCATGGGAGTCACATGGTTTGGGGACTAGTCTAAAGTCACAGATGACCCAGTATGATGTACCTGCCTCAGGCAGGGGTTGGCCAGGTGGGAAGGGGCAGATAAAAGCATGGGACCTGGGGTCTGGTGCAGCAGTGTAGTCAGGACACAGAGAAGACTTCCTGCTCCTGCTCCTTTTGCCCTTCCTTTCTTCCCTTCGCCTCCAGCACTGACACTCTGAGGAGGCTGCTCTTACTGTACCCATCCTGGGTCTCAGGCACAGACTCAGGTCTCCTGCTTCCAGTTCTACATTCACCTTGTCCAATCTCGAGGCAGCTAAAGAAAGAGCAATGCCAAGATGAAACATGTTGGTGTCAGGAAGGAAATGTCAAAATTCACATTACAGCATTGGCTACAGAAATAACATCAACAGAATGAGCAACATTATGCCAGTGACCATAATAAATAGTACAGGAATCCCAGAAAGTCCTTGGACCTAGGGCTGACAAGAATATAAGTGAGGTTGTGAGATAGTGCAATGTGTGCAGAAAACCTCAGAGGGTTCAGATGCCAGATACTTCTCAGACTAATTAAATATTAAATTTTCAAGATATTTTTAACAGTGTTGCAAATGATGCATACCCCTTCAATCCCAGAAGAGAAAGGAGGTGTTTGATCAGAAGAAGCTGATGAACAACTGAAGAAGCTGGAAACCGTGTTCATTGCAGATCCCCCAAGCCAAAGAGGGAATGTCTTGTTTGGGAACCAAACTCTAGAGCGCCAATGAAAACCATCATCATATATTCTGATTCCTCAAAGGAGGAGAGGAAGTAAGCCCTGCTCAGCACTCACAGCCTCAGTTAGTTTGTGAGTCTCTCTAGCGTGTTTTCACTGGGGAGAAAGCAACAGGAAGTCTGACTTCTGCTGTGGTGTTAACAGTCTTCTAACCAGACACGTGTAGAGAGCATTGTGGCCTTCACACGGTCACATCCATCCTCCTTGTGCTCATTGCTCACTCTTGTTGAGGGAGGCCTCCACCCGTCCAGGCAGCTGGGGAGGGGGCCGAGGGGAGTGAGCACATTTCCTTTATGGGTGACTGAATTTGCAAAGGGTGAGGGAAAGTGCCCCCCCAGTAATATTGCAGACAAATTTCAATATCTTCAAATCAAACACTTCGTATGATTTCATTGTGTACTCTTTTCATAATTACTTTTGAATTATAACCAAATTATCCATGCAAAGCATTAAAAAATAATGTATGTCTGTTATGGCAAACAGCCAATTCCTTCTCTAACCTCAACCCCCATTCCTCTTCCTTCAGAATTACCTGCATTGGCAGATTCTTTTGCATACACATTTCTGTTTGTAAATACATGCATTCTCTAGTTTCATCCATCCCACAACCTATCAAATATGAGAAAAATATTGGAGTACAACTTAAGAATATTAATAAATTTTCTAACTTCTTAAAATACTTGAGATTAGTAATTTATCATCTAATTATGAAAAGATCATTTCTGATTTAAAATAATAAGGAAAATTGAGTTAAGTAGAAAGCAGGTCACTGTAGTTCCATGGCTGTTAAACTTGAATCCACATCAGAATCAGCTGAAGAAAATGAAGATATATAAATAGTTGGGGTGCCTTATAAGAAAATGCTACAAAATGGGCAGCATTATTTTTAAAGTGGTAATTTTTTAAATGTTTGCCAAGAATGTAATGGATTGAAGAACCAGTGAAAACAACCAGGATGATTTGAAATAAGTGGAAAGCCCATCTTTTCATAAACTAAGAGAAATATCGAGTTCTGATGCATGAATTAGTGGTAACAAATTGAACACAGATAAGTGTGGAAGAAGATGTGGGAAGAGCAAATCTCAGAACAAACTGCAGGTGCACTTTTCCAAGAGGAGAAAGAAATCCTGACTTGCACAGGCACAGCCGCTTCCTTAAAAAGACTGGCAACAAGTTGAACAGACTGGAGGTGGAGATTCTTTGGAGATTCGCATTCATTACATTCACAGGGTTTCTTTCCAGTATGAATGGGATAATGTTTAATGAGATACTGCCTCTGGCTGAAGGCTATTCTAAATTCCTTATATATATATGGTTTCCCTCCACTATGAATTTTCTCATGGTCATTGAAATTTGATTAGCTTCTGAAGGCTTTCCTACATTCCTTACATATCTAGGGTTTCTCTCCAGTTTGTCTTCTCTGATGTGTAATGAGGCTTGATTTCTCAATGAAATCTTTCCCACGTCCATCACATTCATAGGGTTTCTCTCCAGTATGTATTCTCAGTTGGTTAATGAGGTTTTCCTTCTGATTGAAGGCTTTTTCACATTCATTGCATATGTAGGGTTTTTCTCCAGAATGAATACTCTGATGTTTAATGAACTATTGCTTTTGGCTGAAGGATTTTCTGCATCCTTTACATTCATTTTGTTTCTGTCCACTATGAGTTTTTTAATGTTCTGTGAGATATGATTTGTACCTAAAGGCTTTTTCACATGCCTTACATGCATAGGGTTTCTTTGCAGTAGATAATCACTTGTATCTGAGATATGACTTTTGAATTAAAGCTTTCCCACATATATATGATTTCTCTTCATTAAGAATTTTCTGATGAATATAGACGTTTTCTGTCAGGTTGAAAACTTTCCCACATGTATTACATTTCTATGCTTGTTCCACTGCATGGCTTTTAAAATAAGGTGTAAAAAAATGTCTGCAAAGAGCAGACTACCTTCAGGACACTCATGTGGTTTCTCTCTAGTTTGAATTTTCTCATATTTGATGTTGTTTTCTTTCAGATGGAAGCATTCCCATGTTTATTACAATACTAAGTATGAATATTTCATGCTCAATATGATTTAATGCTTGGCTGAAGGATTTCCAATATTCCTTACAATCGCAGCGTTTTACTCCTTCATGTTCTTTGTTGTGACTCTAGCTTACCCAATTTCTTGAAATCCCAAATGATTTCTCTGAAGGATTAATTCTCAAGTATCTCATGAGGTTGAATTTCCAAGAAAACTTCACACTCATTACACTTAAAAAGGAGGACCGCCATGGGGGGCAACTGACAAAACTCTTTGTCTTCATTCTTTTTTCCTTACATAGATTCTCTCATGCTTAGGTAAGCATGGTGCAAATTCCTTCAAAGTGAAGTTACATTCATAGCAGTGTTATTTTGAGGAAACAATGTTTGCAGTCAGAGAACATGTTTTCCCAACTTTCTTACATTCTCTGCTTTCATCTTAAGTCTGTACTGTTGTGGAAATTGATATCTTCACTCACAAGCTTTTTGTTATGTGGTTCTTTCTGCTTCTTAATGTCCTATGCTTCTTCATAGCGTGTGGTGTGCAGGAAAAGCAGTGCTTAGAGGGAAATTTATAGCATTGAATGCATTCATTAGAAAAGAGGAAAGACCCAATATCAATAATGTAAGCATCCAATTTGGGAAGTGCAACAATATCTCCTTTTTATTAGTTCTATCATTCATGGCTCTTTTTGCTTCAAATGAGCATCACACTCAGTTTGGCAACTTCATAACAAGGAAATGGGGAAGTGATACAGCACTTGACTTATGATGGTGACAAAACAACACCCCATCAATCAACCCTTGAACCTTCAGTCTTCTGAAGGATAAGAAAGGTGCAGCTACCAAAGATGCATGGGTAAGGTGGTCCCACAACAAAGTCCAAAGTGGCAAACCAGGAAAACCTGAATACTTTCTTTGGACTATTTTTGTTCAATTTTTTTCTTTTATTTATTTGGATCAGATGCACTATTTAATATTCTTTAAAATTTACCAGGGAAATTATAACACTTTGGATTGCCTTTCCAAATCTGCACTAATTATTTGTTATTGACTTGTCAAATAATGTATTTTAAAATATTTTATATCCTGTATTAGTCAGCCAAAGGGGTGCTGATGCAAATACAAGAGGTCTGTTGGTCTTTATAAAGTGTTTTTATTTGGGGTAGAAGCTTACAGTTACCAGGTCATAAAGCATGCGTTTCTTCCTTTACCAAAGTCTGGTACCCCTTCTTGGAGCAAGAGAGCTGCTGACATTTGACAGGGTTCAGGCTTCTTGGGTTCCACTCTTCCCAGGGCTGTGTTTATCTCTGGGCTCAGCTCCTCTGATTCCTCCACAAGGTCAGCTGTATTCTATGAGGTTCTCTAAGCTTTGCCTCTCTCCACAAGGCCAGTTGTGAACTGTCAGGTGAATGGCTTGTCGATTTTTCCCGGGGCCTTCTGTCCTTGCTCATCAGAACTCCAACATAAAAAACTCCTCCAGCTCTGTCCTTTGCACCTTTTTATTTTTGAGACCCCTACCACCAAGGGGTGGGGCTTAACGCTCTACTGACTGCAGCCCAGTCAACACCCTTATCATAACTTAATCATGCCCAGATAAACCGACCAGTTTATAAGCATAATCCAATATGTATTTTTGGAATTCATAACTATATCCAACTGCTACATATCCATTTACCCATCTTATGCTATTTATTATTTTATGGTGTATTTTAATACTTTATTCATGTCCTAGGCTACAGATATCATTATTACTTCATCCATTCAATAGTCATTTAGCTTTATGAATTTAATTAATAGATATTGTTCTTCAATCCATCCTGAATCTTGAATCTTCTGAGATTATTTTCTTCCTGCCTGAAGAATATTCTTTTACATTTCTTTTAAAGTGAGTTGCAGGTAGCAAGCTTTATTAGTTTCTACTCATCTGTAAAAGTGTTTATTTCACTTCTTCCTGAAGGATTGAAATGAATTAAATCTCAGGACCTATGTGGCCTCCACAGCTTTTGAAAGCACCCTTAGGTTTGAATGTCTCCCTTCTGTTGTAAATATAATCAGTTATTTGGATAAGAAATAAGGGGCTTTCAGTTTTACAGTCTGCTTTCTGCCCACCCACCACTCAGGTAAAATCTGTGTGCTCTGGCTCTGGGGATGGGAATAATGGCACACCTCTCTGAGTTACACACCTGATTTGGAGCTAAGATTTGGTGGACAAAGCACAATATATCGCTCAATGATGGCCACACCAAAAGTACAGCCACTGCTTCATGAGTTCCCATTAATCTTGGACTTAGGTGACCTCTCCTTATTCCTGTGCCCTGGGTTAATGCCCTCATCTGAGTCTTGTGTGGACCCCAGAAAATTATGTACTTACTAATCCATTGCTGTGGTGTAAGCTTTTTGCTTTTAGGACATTTTGGTTAGATTCAGATAAGGGACCTTTCAATTAAGTCACTTTTGTTAGATTGCTTTAGTTAAGTTAAGAGCCTTTGATTAGATTTCAGGCACCAGGATGGACTGCAATCATTGTGCTGAAGTCCTACATACATGGAACACACAGATAAAGAGTGCTGCCATTTTTACCCTGCCATGTGGGAGAGGGCTTCAAGATCTCCTACAGCTGTGGAAAGACAGAGAATTCTAGAGAGGCTGAAGGAGAGGCCAGAGGCTGGTGTCATGGAGCAGCTTGATCCTGAAGATATCCAGACCAGAGGAGAAGGGCAAGGTTGAGCAATTTTGACTGATGGCCCACTGCAAAGCTCAGGGAGTAAGTGAGATTTGAGGAGAAGGCAGAGAGAAACAATCAGGCCCAGCATTTTGCCTTGGCAGGAGTCCAGCAGCAGCTGACCCATGTTAAGACAGCATTTTGGATGATGTCTTGATTTGAACATTTTCACAGCCTCAGAACTGTAAGCCTTAACTCTAATAAATACCAATAAAAGCCACACTATTTCTGGTATTTTGCCTTGGCAGGGCTTGGCAAACTCAAACAACTAGGCACACAGGGTTGGAGAGCTGCCCTGTTCCCAAATGGCAGTGTGATGCTGCTGCCCAGTGAATTCACCTGTAAACTGTGGGTGTCTCCAGACTAGGTGGGAATGAGTACTGAGAAGATGGAGGAGGACATGCTCTTGGCCAGCAAGGACTGCAAGACAGGAGCCAGGCAGGGAAGTGACATAGTTTGGGGACTAGTATAAAGTCACAGATGCCCCAGCTTGATGTACTGTTAGTATCTTACTTACATTTCAAAATTTAACTACCTCCTGCATTCTCACCATGTTAGATAAAACCAGTGTTTTGAAGATGATTGTAAGTGAAAATACACGCATATAGGAAATAAAACACACATTTTATTTAGATTAGTAAAGTGAAGAAACCACTTCATTCGTGTAGCAATAGGTAGAATTGTGTTGACATTGTGAGTGAAAGCAAGCACATAGTACTGAAACAAAAATTATCTTACTTAGTTTTCAAACTTGAAATAACTACTGCATTAACAGTCCATTATGTGAAACCAGTGTCTTGCAGTTGATTGTATGTGAATACACATGCAAAGCAGCCAATGAAACAAGTCTCTTTATTGGTTTTCTAAACCACAGAACTTGCTGCATTCACGCAGTGTTAGGGAAAGGAGTGTTTTGAAGTTGATTGTAAATGAAAACATGTCCATACCAGAAGAAGAAGAAGGATTTTACTTAGAGCTCCAAAGTGAAGAAACTGCAGCATTGGCAAACTAAAAGTAGGTTCTTGATATTGTGAGTGAGAGCATGTATATAGCAGCCAAACAAACAAAAGTCTTACTTCATTTTCACAGTTGAATCCCCTCCTGTATTCACAGTGTCTTAGGTCAAACCTATGTTTACAAGATGAATTTAAGTGAAAACACATGCATAGCAGCAAATGAAACACAAATGTTACTTAGATTGGAAAAGTGAAGAAAGTACTGCACTGCATAGCATTAGGTAAAATCACTGTTTTTACATTGATTGTGAGTGAAAGCATGTGCACAGCAGAGAAAGAAACAAATATCTTACTTAGGTTTCAAAGTTGAAGTTCCTCCTGCATTCACAGCCCGTTATGTTAAACCAGTGTTTTGAAGATAATTGTAATTGAAAACACATGCATAACAGCAAATGAAACATAAATCTTATTTAGATTTGTAAACTGAAGAAACCACTGCTTTGGCATAGCTTTAGGTAAAAGCAGTGTTTTGACATTGCGAGTAAAAGAAAGTGCACAGCAGCCAAATAAAACATTGTCTTACTTAACTTTCAAACTTGAATTACCTCCTACATTCACAGAGAGTTAGGTGAAAGAAGTGTCTTGAAATTGATTGTAAGTGAAAACACGTGCATAGCTGCAAAAAAAGAAGAATCTTACTTAGTGTTCCAAAGTGAAGAAACCGCAGCATTGGTATAGTAAAAGCACAGTTTTGACAGTTTGAGTGGAAGCAAGTGTATAGCAGCCAAACAAACAAGAGTCTTACTTAACTTTCAAAGTTGAATTACCTCCTGAATTCACAGTGTTAGGTAAAATCAGTGTTTAGATGATGAGTTTAAGTGAAAACACATGCATAGCAGCAAAGGAAACACAAATCTTACTTAGACTGGAAGAGTGAAGAAACTCCTGCATCGGTATAGCATTAGGTAAAAGCAGTGCTTTTACATTGATTGTGAGTTAAATCAAGAGCATAGCAGACAAAGAAACAAGTATTGTACTTATATTTCAAAGTTGATGTTCCTCCTACATTCACAGCATGTTAGGTAAAACCAGTGTTATAAAGAAAACTGTAAGTGAGAAAACATGCATAGCTGCAAATGGAACACAAATCTTATTTAGATTTGTAAAGTGAATAAACCACTGCATTGGTATAGCGCTAGGTAAAAGGAGTGTTTTGACATTGTGAGTAAAAGCCAATGCATAGCAGACAAAAAACAAGTATCTGACTTATCTTTCAACCTTGAAGTACCTCCTCCATTCACAGAGAGTTAGGTGAGACCAGTGTCTTGAAGTTGATTTTAAGTGAACTCATGAGCAAAAAAGCCAATGAAACAAGTTTCTTTATTGGTTTCCTAAACCAAAGAACTGACTGCATTCACCCAGCATTAGGGAAAAGCAGTGTTTTGAAGTTGATTGTAAGTGAAAACACGTGCATAGCAGCAAAAGAATGAAGTATCTTTCTTTGAATTCCAATGTGAAGATACTGCAGCATTGGCATAGCAAAAGCAGGGTTTTAACATTGTGAGTGAAAACAAGTGTATAGCAGCCAAATAAATGGGTATTTTACTTAACTTTCAAAGTTGAATTACCTCCTGCATTCACAGAGTGTTAAGTAAAACCAGTGTTTTGAAGATGATTTTAAGTGAAAACACATGCATAGCAGCAAACAAAACACAAACTTTTCTTAGATTTGAAAAGTGAGGAAATGAATGCATTGGCATAGCATGAGGTAAAACAGTGTTTTTACATTGATTGTGAGGGAAAACAAGGTACATAACAGCCAAGTAAGCAAGTATTTTACTTACATTTCAAAGTTGAAGTACCTCTTGCATTCACAGTGTGTTAGGTAAATCCAGTGTTTTAAAGATGATTGTAAATGAAAACACATGCATAACGGCAAATAAAATAGGAAACTTATTTAGATTTGGAAAGTATAAATACTACTGCATTGCCATTGCATTAGGAAAAAGCAGTGTGTTGGCATAGTGAGTGAAAACAAGTGCATAGCAGCCAAACAAAAAAGTATCTTAGTTACTTTTCACATTTGAAGTAACTCTTGTATTCACAGAGAGTTAGGTGAAACAAGTGTCTTCAAGTTGATTTTAAGTGAAAACATGTGCAAAGCAGCCAATGAAACAAGTTTCTTTATTGGTTTTCTAAACTAAAGAACTGACTGCATTCACCCAGTGTTTGGGAAAAGCAGTGTTTTGCACTTGATTGTATGAGAAATCATTTGCATAGAAGCAAAAGAAAGAAAAATTCTACTTAGATTTCCAAAGGGAAGAAATTGCAGCATTGGCGTAGTAAAAGCAGTGTTTTGATATTGGTTGTATGTGAAAACAAGTGCATAACAGGCAAATAAAGAAGAATTTTAGGTACTTTACACAAGTGAAGAACTTCTACTTTAGCATAGCAGTAGGTAAAAGCAGGGTTTTAACATTGTGAGGGAAAGCAAGTGCATAGCAGTGAAACAAATAATAATCTTACTTAAATTTCAAAGTTGAAGTGCCTCCTGCATTCACAGAGTGTTAGGTAAAACCAGTGTTTTGAAGATGATTTTAAGTGAAAGCACATTCATAGCAACAAATGAAACACAAATCTTACTTAGATTTGAAAAGTGAAGAAACTACTGCAATAGCATAGCATTACATAAAAGCAGTGTTTTTACATTGATTGTGATTGAAAGTGATTTCATAGCAGCCAAAGAAACAAGTATCTTATTTACATTAGAAAGCTGAAGTACCTCCTGCAATCACAGTGTTTCAGGTAAAACCAGAGATTTGAAGATGATTTTAAGTGAAAATACATGCATAGGAGCAAATGAAACAGAAATCATACTTAGATTTGAAAAGTGAAGAAACTATGGCATTGGCATAGCATTCGGTAAAAGAAGGGTTTCTACTTTGATTGTGAGTGAAAGCAAGTGCACAGCCTCCAAACCAACAAGTATTTTACTTACCTTTCAGTCCTTAAGTACCTACTTCATTCACAGAGAGTTTGGTGAAAACAGTGCCTTGAAGTTGTTTTTAAGTGAAAACACGAACAAAGCAGCCAATGAAATAAGCTTCTTAATTGGTTTTCTAAACTGAAGGATTGACTGCATTCACCCAGCATTAGGGAAAAGCAGTGTTTTGTAGTTGATTGTATGTGAAAACACGTCCATAGAAGCAAAAGAAAGAAGAATCCAAATTAGATTTGCAAAGGGAAGAAATGGCAGCATTGGTATAATAAAAGCAGTGTTTTGACATTGGTTGTACATGAAAACAAGTACATAGCAGCCAAGGAAAGAAGTATTTTATGGGTTTTATAAAAGTGAAGAACTTCTACATTGGCATAACAAGAGGTACAAGCAGGATTTTTACATTGTGAGTGAAAGCAAGTGCATAGCAGCAAAACAAACAAGAATCTTACTTAACTCTCAAAGTTGAAGTACTTCCTCCCTTCACAGTGTTAGGTAAAACCAGTGTTTTGAAGATAATTTTAAGTGTTTTACATGTAAAGGAGCAAATGAAACACAAAATCTTACTTCAATTTGAAAAGTGAAGAATCTACTGCATTGGCATAGCATTAGGTAAAACCAGTGTTTTACATTGATTGTGAGTGAAAACAACTGCAAAACAGGAAAACGAACAAGCCTCTTACTTACCATTCAAAGTTGAAATACCTCCTGCATTCACAGAGATCTAGGAGAAGCCAGTGTCTTGAAGTTGATTTTAAGTGAAAACACTTGCACAGCAGCCCATGAAGCAAGTTTCTTTATTGGTTTTCTAAACCAAGGAACTGACGGTATTCACCCAGCGTTAGGGAAAAGCAGTGTTTTGAAGTTGATTGTAAGTGAAAAGACGTGCATAGCAGCAAAGGAAAGAAGAATCCTACTTAGATTTCCAAAGGGAAGAAACTGAAGCATTGGCATATTAAAAGCAGTGTTTTGACATTGCTTGTATGTGAAAACATGTGCATAGCAGGAAAGGAACGGAGAATCTTATGTACTTTACAAAAGTGAAGAGCTTTTGCATTGCCATAGCAATAGGTAAAAGCAGGGTTTTGACATTGTAACAAAAGGCAAGTGCATAGTAGCCAAAAAACAAGAGTATTACTTAATTTTCAAAGTTGAATTAGCTCCTGCATTTACAGTGTGTTAGTTAAAACCAGTGTTTAAAAAATGAGTTTAAGTGAAAACACATGCATAGCAGCAAATGAAACACAAATCTTACTTATATTTGAAAAGTGAAGAAACTACTGCATTGGCACAGCATTAGGTAAAAGCTCTGTTTTTACATTGATTGTGAGTGAAAGCAAAAGCATAGCAGCCAAACAAACAAGCATCTTACTTATGTTTCAAATTTGAAGTAACTCCTGCATTCCCAGTGTGTTAGGTAAAACCAGTGTTTTGAAGATGATTTTAAATGAAAACACATGCATAGCAGCAAATAAAACACAAATCTTATTTTGCTCTGTAAAGTAAAGGACTTACTCTATTGGCATAACATTAGGAAAAAGCAGTGTGTTGGCATAATGAGTGAAAGCAAGTGTATAGCAGCCAAACAAACAAGTTATTACTTACCTTTCAATTGTGAAGTACCTCACACATTCACAGAGAGTTAGGTGAAACCAGTGTCTTGAAGTTAATTTTAAGTGAAAACAGGTGCAAAACAGTCAATGAAGCAAGTTTCTTTACTGGTTTTCTAAACTGAAGAATTGACTGCATTCACACAGCATTAGGGACAAGCAGTGTTTTGAAGCTGATTGTAACTGAAAACATATGCATAGAAGTAAAAGAAATAAGATTCCTACTTAAATTTTCAAAGTGAAGCAACTGCAGCCTTGGCATAGTAAACACACAGTTTTGACATTGTGAATGAAGGTAATTGTAGAGCAGCCATAGAAACAAGTATTTTAATCAACTTTCAAAGTTGAATAACTTCCTGCATTCACAGAGTGTTAGGTAAAATCAGTGTTTGAAGATGATTTTAACTGAAAATACATGCATAGGAGTCAAATGAAACACAAACCTTACTTAGATTTGAAAAGTGAAGAAACTCCTGCATTGGCATAGCATTAGGTAAATGCAGTCTTTTTACATTTATTGTGAGTGAAAATAAGTGCATAGCACTCTAAAAAGCAAGCATCTTACTTACCATTCAAAGTTGAAGTACCTCCTGCATTCACAGAGTGTTAGGTAAAATCAGGGTTTTGAAGATGAATGTAAGTGAAAAACATGCATAGCACCAAATGAAACACAAATCTTATTTACATTTCTAAAGTGAAGAAACCACTCCATTGTCATAGCATCAGGTAAAAGCAGTGTTTTGACATTGTGAGTAAAAGCAAGTGCATATTAGGCAAAAAAACAAGTATCTTACTTACTTTTGAAACCTGAAGTACCTCCTACATTCACAGAGAGTTAGGTGAAAGCACTGTGTTGAAGTTAATTGTAAGTGTAATATGTGCAAAGCAGCCAATGAAACAAGTTTCTTTATTGGTTTTCAAAACCAAAGAACTGATTGCATTCATCCAGTGTTAGAGAAAAGCAGTGTTTTGAACTTGATTGTAAATGAAAACATGTGTATAGCAAAAGAAAGAAGAATTTTACTTAGAGTTCCACAGGGGAAAATCTGCTGCATTGGCATAGTAAAAGCAGGATTTTGACATTGTGAGTGAAAGAAAGTATATAGCAGCCAAAAAGAAGAGTCTTAATTAATTTTAGGTTGAATTACCTCCTGCATTCACAGTGTGTTAGTTAAAACCAGTGGTTAGAAGATGAGTTTAAGCAAAAACACATGCATAACAGCAAATGAAACACAAATCTTACTTAGGTTTTTAAACTGAAGAAACTACTCTATTGACATAGCATTAGGTAATAGCAGTGTTTTTACATTGATTGTGAGAGAAAGCAAGTGATAGCACAGAAAGAAACAAGTATCCTACTTCCATTTCAAAGTTGAAGTTCCACCTGCATTCAGAGCGTGTTAGGTAAAACCAGTGTTTTGAAGATAATTGTAAGTGAAAACTCATGCATAGTAGCAAATGAAATACAAATCTTATTTAGAATTTTAAAGTGAAGAAACCTCTGCATTTTTGTAGCATTAGGTAAAAGCAGTGTTTTGACACTGTGAGTAAAAGCAAATGCATAGCATGCAAAAAAACAGGTATCTTGTTTACGTTTCAAACTTGAAGTACCTCCTGCATACACAGAGTTAGGTGAAAACAGTGTCTTGAAGTTGATTTAAGTGAAAACACGTGCAAAACAGCCAATGAAAGAAGTTTCTTTATTGGTTTTCTTAACCAAAGAACTGCATTCACCCAGCGTTAGGGAAAAGCAGTGTTTTGAAGTTGACTGTAAGTGAAAACACGTGCATAGCAGCAAGAGAAACACAAATCTTATTTAGATTTCTAAAGTGAAGAAACCACTGCATTGGTATAGCATTAAGTAAAGGCAGTGTTTTGACATTGTGAGTTAAAGCAAGTGCATAGCAAGGAAATAACAAGTATCTTACCTACCTTTCAAACTTGAATTACCTCCTACATTCACAGAGAGTTATGTGAAACCAGCGTCTTGAAATTGATTTTAAGTGAAAACACGTGGAAAGCATCCAATGAAACAAATTTATTTATTGGTGTTCTAAAACCAAGGAACTGACTGCATTCACCCAGCATTAGGGAACAGCAGTGTTTTGTAGTTGATTATAAGTGAAAACACGTGCATAGCAGCAAAGGAAAGAAGAATCCTACTTAGATTTCCAAATGGATGAAATGCAGTATTGGCATAGTAAAAGCAATTTTTGCATTGGCATAGCAATAGGTAAAAGCAGGGTTTTGACATTGTTCATGAAAGCAAGTGCATAGCAGTGAAACAAACATATATCTTAATTAACTTTTAAAGTTGAAGTACTTTCTGCCCTCACAGAGTGTTAGGTAAAACAAATATTTAGGCTCCTTGTGCTCCACGGGATCAAGGGACTCTACAATTCTTTACGGCTCCATGGGTTCCTCTAGATCATTTGGCTCCACAGAATCCACCAACTCTAAGGGCCTCTACAGGTGCCACAGGCCTCAATGAGCACCACAGTCTCCACAGGTTCAATATGCTTCATGGGCTGCACAGATGTCAATGATCTACCTGTTCTTAACAGGCTCCACATTCTCTGAAGTGTCCTCGGGCTCCATACCTCAACAGGCTCCATGAGTCCCATGGGCTCAATGAAATCCACAGGATCCACAGTCCTATACAGGCTCCACAACCTCCCTGGGCCTTGAAATGCTCCAAAGGCCCCACTGGTCCCACTGCCTAACATAGCCTCCACAGACTCCATGGAATCTATGGCATCCACAAGCAGCACATGCTCCACAGATGTGCTGGTCTCAAGGTTCTTTCATAGGCTCCGTAGACCTCCAATGGCTGCATGGACTCCACAGGCTCCATGGGTATGCACAGGCTCCACAAGTTCTACTTACTCCACAGGCTCTTCAGACTCAACAAGGCCCACGTGCTCCACAGGCTCCATGAGCCTGCACAGCCTGCATGGTATCCAAGTGCTTCAAAGGCTCAAAAGGCTCCATGGGAATTCATAGGCTCCACAGGCCTCCAGGGGCAATGCATGTTCCATGGGCTCCATGAACCCCAAGGCTTCCATGGCATGGCTGTGGCTTCTGAGTCTCTGCAGGCTCCCCAGGTTCCACACACTCCATTAGCCAGCACAGGCCTCACAGTCTCCATGGCCCAAAATGGGATGCTCAGACTCCACAGGACTCCACATGATCCTCACCTTTGTCAGACACTACAGCCTCCACAGGCTTCATGGACCTACAAAACCTCCATGGGCTTGTAGGGATACACATTCCTTCATGGACTCAACAGGCTCTGCCAGAGACATGAGCCTCCACAGGCTCCATGGCCTTCATGAGATATACAGGCTCTGCAGTCTCTACACTCTCCATGGGTTCCATGGGCTCCATGAACTCCAGTGGCTCCACAGGCTCCACATGTTCCACATGCCTGCACAGTTAACATAGGCTCCATGGGGTCTATAAGCCTTTTGAGGCTCCACAGGCCTCCATGGTCTCCACTGGCTCCCCAGGCCTGCGGAGGTACCATGGACTCCACAGGGTCCTGAGGCCTGCACAGGCTTCACAGGACCTCACAGGTTTCACAGGCTCCATGGTCTCCAACAATTCCATGGGTTCCACAGGCCTCTATATTCCCACAGACTACACAGTCCGCCTGTCCTTTACAAGACTGCAAAAGCTCCACATGCTTCTCAGAGTAACGAGTTGACCACCTGGCCTTCCCTAATCTTTGGCATACAGTCTCAACCCTCTCAGAGCAACGGGTTGATGACCTGGCCTTCCCTAATCCATGGGGGACAGGTACACCACTCTCAGACCTATGGGGTGTTGACCTTAACCGCCCTAATCTTTGAGGAATGTGCTCCAAACTACCTGCACCCTGGGTTGGCAAAACTCTCCCAGAAAATCAGGTGGGGGAATCCACCCTCTTTGACTGCTGAGGAAAACTCACCCTCTCTGTATATATGGGTGGGTCTCCTCTCTTGGCCCAAGGAGATGTCTTAATCCCAGATCTCTGCTTCCACGGTTTTCTTGTTAAAGATTTTTCTCCTTCAGTCTCTCTTTTCCATGTCCTCTTTTGTCCAAGCTGACAGTGGTTTTGTTCATACAGCATACTCAAAAACTTTGTTGGTTTAGTATGCAGGAAGCAGGGGTCCAAGCCATCAGACAGTAAGACTTTCCACAAGTCTTTCTGAGATAACTGCATCTTCAATTCTGAGTTATGAGTCCCAAGTTTAGTAAAATCTTCAAATAGGGCATTTTCATCTGGGAATTTGATTTCCAGAAACTTGGGAATTCCAGAATTAGTTTCTGTTTTCTTTGTGCCCAAAAGTTCAGTCCTTAGTGTATTTCGCTCATCTAGTATTTTGCTATAAGCTGCAAGGAGAAGCCAAGCCACATTATTTGAGTTTACCTTGGAACGTTCTTTAGCTAAATTCTCTGGTTCACCATTTTCAAATTCTGTCTTCCATATAACACCAGGAATTAATCTTGCTAAGTTCTCTGCAACTTTAAAACATGGATCACCTTTCCTCCAGTTTCCAGCAATAGTTTCATCATTTACTTCTAAGGCATCATAGAAAGTCTCTTTAGCATCCATATTACTATCAACAGTCTCTTCAAAGTGATCTAGGTCTTTTCCATTAAGCATTTCACAATTCCTCCAAAAAATACCCCTTACCCATTTATAAAACCATTCCAGAACTTTGGTATATGCAAAAGCACTTCCCTACTCCTTGGTACCAAATTCTGTGTTAGTCAGCCAAAGGGGTGCTAATGTGAAATACCAAAAATGGGTTGGACTTTATAAAGAGTATTTATTTGGGGTAGAAGTCCACAGTTACCAGGCCTTAAAGCGTTAAGTTTCTTCTCTCACCACAGCCCATTGCCAGCGTTTTAGAGCAAGACAGCTGCCAGCGTTTGCCAGGGTTCAGGCTTCTGGTGTTTCTCTCTTCCTGGGGCTGCATTTCACTCCAGGCTTAGCTCCTGTTTCCTCCACAAGATCAGCTGTAGACGATCAGGTGAACGGCTTGCTTCTCTTCTCCTGGGGCCTTTTCACAACATCAAAACTGCTTTTCAAAAGACTGCTTCAACTGTCCTTTGCCTTGCCTTTTATATTCAATTCCCCGCCCACCAAGGGATGGGGCTCAATGCCCAAATCCTAACCTAATCATGCCCAGATTAACAGATCAGTTTACAAGCATGATCCAATTATATTTTTGGAATTCATAATTACATCAAATTCCCCAATGGCCACAGGTGCCAATGGAATGAGTAGTATACTGCTTAGTTTTGTAAACTGAAAAAACCACTGCATTGGCATAACATTAGGTAAAAGCAGTGTATTGATATTGATTGTGAGTGAAAGCAAATGCAGAGCAGCCAAACAAACATCTTTCTTACATTTCAAACTTGAAGTACCTCCTGCATTCACAGAGAGATAGGTGAAATTAGTGTCTTGAAGTTGATTATAAGTGAATACATGTGCAAAGGAGCCAATGAAACAAGTTTCTTTATCAGTTCTCTAAAATGAAGAACCAACTGCATTCACCAAGTCTTAGGGAAAAGTAGTGCTTTGAAGTTGATTGTAAGTGAAAACACGTGCATAGCAGCAAAAGAAACTTGAATCTTACTGATATTTCCAAAGTAGAGATGCTGCAGCATTGACATAGAAAAGGCAGTGGTTTGACATTGGTTGTAAGTGAAAACAAATGCATAGCACCCAAAAAAGAAGTATCTTATTTACTTTACACAAGTGAAGAACTTCTGCATTTGCAGAGCATTAGGTAAAAGGAGCATTTTGCCATTGTGAATGAAAGCAAGTGCATAGCAGTCACGGAAACAGGAATCTTACTTACCTATGAAAAATGAAATACCTCCTGCATTCACAGCGTTTTAGGTAAAACAGTGCTTTGAAGGTGATTGTAAGTGAAAACACAGGCATAGCAGTAAATGAAACACAAATATTACTGAGATTTCAAAAGTGAAGGAACTACTGCATTGGCAGAGTGTTAGGTGAAAGCGGTTGTTTTGACATTGGTTGTTAGTGAAAACAAGGGCTGGGAAACCAAGGAAACGAGTATCTTTCTTATTTTACAAACATGAATAACCTTCAGGATTCACAGAACTTTTGGTTAAAACCAGGAGTTTGAAGTTGATTGTAACTCCAAGAAGTGCATAGCTGCCAATGAAATGAGTATCCTACTTAGATTTGAAAACTGAGGATACCACTGCATTGGCATAGTATTACATAAAAGCAGGCTTTTGACATTGTGAGTGATAGCTAGTGCACAGCAGCCAGGATAACCAGGATCTTAATTAACTTTTAAAGTTGAAGTACCTAAAATATTCACAGAATGTTAGGTAAAACCAGTGTTTTGAAGGTGATTGTAAGTGAAAACACATGCATAGGAGGAAATTAAACACAAATCTTACTTAGATTTCTAAAGTGAAGGATCTACTGCATTGGCATATTGTTAGGTAAAATCGGTGTTTTGACATTGGTTGTAAGTGAAAACAAGGGTATAGAAGCCAAAGAAAGAAGTTTCTTTCTTACTTTATGAACATGAAAACCACCTGGATTCACAGAGCTTTAGGTTAAAACCAGGATTTTAAAGATCATTGAAACTCCAAGCAAGTGCATAACTGCCAATGAAATGAGTATCCTGTTTAGTTTTGAAAATTGAAGAAACAACTGCATAGACATAACATTACATAAAAGCAGGATTTCAGATTGATTGTGACTGAAAGTAAGTGCATAGAAGCCAAAAAACAAATATGTTACCTACCTTAAAAACGTGACATTCCCCCTGCATTCACAGAGAGAAAGGTGACACCAGTGTCTTGAAGTTCATTGTAAGTGAAACCACGTGCAAAGTAGCCAATGAAACAAGTTTCCATATTGGTTCTCTAAAGTGAAGCAGCGACTGCATTCCCAGAGATTAGGGAAAAACTGTGCTTTGAAGCTGAGTGTAAGTGAAAACACGTGCATAGCAGCAAAAGAAACTACAATCATACATAGATTTCAAAAGGGAAGGACTGCAGCATTCACAAAGAAAAAGCAGTGTTTTGATTTTGGTTGTAAGGGGAAACAATTGCATAGCAGTGAAGGAAAGAAATATCTTATTTATTTTACAAAAATGAAGACCTCTGCATTGGCAGAGCATTAGGTGAAAGCAGGGTTTTGGCATTTTGAGTGAAAACAAGTGCATACCAGCTGAGGAAACAAGTATCTTACTTACATTTCAAAGATGAATTCCCTTCCGTATTCACTGAGAGTTAGGTAAAACCAGTGTTTTGAAGGTGATTGTAAGGGAAAACACATGCATAGCAGCAAATTAAATACAAATCTTATTGAGATTTCAAAATTGAAGAAACTACTGCATTGGCATAATGTTAGGTAAAAGCGGTGTTTTGACATTGGTTGTAAGTGAAGACAAGGGCATAGCAGGCACAGAAACAAGTATATTTCTTACTTTAGAAACGTGAAGAAGAGCTTTAGATTAAAAAATGGGTTTTGTAGGTGATTTTAACTCCAAGCAAGTGCATAGCTGCCAATAAAATGAGTACCTTGCTTAGTTACCAAAACTGGAGGAACTACAGCATTGGCATAGCAGGATGTAAAAGCAATGTTTTGACACTGATTGTGAGTGAAAGCAAGTGTATAGCAGCCAAACAAACAATTATCTTACTTACCTTTCAAACTTGAAGTACCCCTGCATTCACAGAGTGTTAGGTGAAACCAGTGTCCTGAAGTTGTATGTAAGTGAAAACACGTGCAAAGCAGCCAAATCTAGTTTCCTTAAAGCTTCTGTGAACTGAAAAACTTACTCTGCTCACTGAGCATTAGGAAGAAGCAGTGCTTTGAAGTTGATTATAAGTGAAAACAAGTACATAGCAGCAAAAGAAACTCGAATCTTACTTAGACTTCAAGAGTGAAGAAACTGCATGATTGGCATAGAAAAAGCAGTGCTTTGACATGGTTGTAAGTGAAATCAAGGGCATAAGATACAAGGAAAGAAGAACCTTATTTACTTTACAAAAGTGAAGAACCTCTACATTAGCAGAGCATTAGATAAAAGCAGTGTTTTGACATTGTGAGTGAAAGCAAGTTCATAGCAGCCAGGGAAACAAGTATCTTACTTACCTTACAAAGATGAAGTAACTCCTGCATTCACAGAGTGTTAGGTAAAACCAGTGTTCTGAAGGGGATTGTAAGTGAAAACAGATGCATAGCAGGAAATGAAACACAAATAGTACTTAGATTTCAAAATGGAAAAAACTACTGCATTGGCATAGCTTTAGGTAAATGCGGTGTTTTGACATTGGCTTTAAGTGAAAACATGTTCATAGCAGCCAAGGAAACAAGTATCTTTCTTACTTTGCAAATGTGAAGAACCTCCTGGTTTTAAAAAGATTTAGGTTAAAACCAGGATTTTGAAGTTGATTGTAACTCCAAGCAAGTGCATGGGTGCCAATGAAATTAGTATCCTGCCTAGGTTTGAAAACTGAAGAAACCACTGCATTGTCATAGCATTAGGTAAAAGTAGTGTTTATACATTGATTGTGAGTGAAAGCAAGTGCATAGCAATCAAACAAAGAAGTATCTTACTTACCTTTCAAACTTTAAGTAACTCCTGCATTCACATAGGGTTAGGTGAAACCAGTGTCTTGAAGTTGATTTTAAGTGAAAACACGTGCAAATCAGCCAATGAAACAAGTCACTTTACTCATTCTGTAAACTGAAGTTCCATCTGTATTCACTGGGCATTAGGGAAAAGCACTTGGAAATGGTGTAAACTGTGGAGTCCATGGAGCCTTTGGAACCTTTGGAGCTTGGGTAGCCTGTGAAAGCCTGTGGAGTCTCTGCAGGTACATGGAGCCTGAGGTGCCTATGGAGCCTGTTGAAACTTTGGGACTCAAGGAGTCCTGTGGAGGCTGTGCAGGCCCAGGTAACCTGTGGAGACTGTGGAGCCTGTGGAGCCTGTGGAGCCCATAGAGTCACTGGAGACTATGAAGCCTGTGCATACCAATGGAGCCTGTGGGGCATGTGGACCCCATGGATACAATGAAGCCATGGAGATCAGAGATTCCATGGAGTCTGTGTAGCTGTGGAGCCCTTGGAGCCTGTGAAGCCACTTGAGGCCTGTGGACCCTGTGTAGCTCATGGAGCCCATGGGGCTGATGGAGCCACTTGAGATATGGAGCCCATGTAGGCCTTGCATCTTCTGCAGGCTCATGGAGCTGATGGAGACTAGGGAGCCTTTGGATTTCCATGGAGTAGGTGGAGCCTGTTGATGCTGTGGAGTATGCGGAGGCTTGCTAATCCCATGGAGCCCGTGGCACCTGTGTAGGCCTGTGGACCCTATGCAAGCCAGTGAAACATGTGGAGCATTTTGAACTCAGGAAGCCTCTGGAGCATGTGTAGGCACATGTAACCTGTGGAGACTGGGGAAACAGTAGAGCCTGCGGAACTCTTGGAATCAGAGGAGCCTGTGGAGCCTGTGAATGCCCATGAAGTCTGTGGAGCACATGGAGCCCATGGACACCAGGAAGCCCTTGGAGATCAGGTATTCCATGGAGTCTTGAGTAGCTTTTGAATCTATGAAGCCTGCGAAGTCCTTGTTGCCCATTGAGCCTGTTCAGGCCCAGGGAGCCTGTAAAGTCTCTACAGACCTGTGCATCTTATGGAGTTCATCAAGCCCATAGGTTCATGGACGCTATTGAGGTATGGAGTCCAAGGAAACTACAGAGAATGTGGAGCCTGTGGAGTACATGTAGCCCATGGATACCTGTGGAGCCCATGGAGGCTGTTGAGCATGTGGAGACTGTGGAGCACATTGAGGCCTGTGGAGTCCGTAAAGGCCCATGGACCTGTGGACACTGTGGACCCAATGGAACTGGTGGAGACCAGGGTGTCATAGAAGACTGTGGAGCCCATGGAGGCTGTTGATCCAATGGAGCTCATGGAGCTCATGGATGCTGTGCAGGCCAGTGGAACTTTTGCAAACTGTGAAGACAATGGAGTCCGTGGAGCTGGTGGAGCTTGTAGAGGCCAAGGAGAGCGAGGAGCCCGTGGAGACTATGGAGCCTAAGGATGCCTGTGGAGGCAGAGCAGTCCCGTGAAAGACAGGGAGATTGTGAAGTCTTTGATAATATAAAGGCCTTTGGAACTCATAGAACTGATGGGGCCTATAGAAAGAGTGAAATCTAGGGTGGCCTGTGGAGTCTGTGCAGGCCTGTGTACCCTGTGGTGTCTCTGCAGGCCTGGGGAGTCTGTGGAGCCCATGGAGGCCTGTGGAGCCTGTGCAGGATTATAGACCCCATAGAGCCCATTGCACCTATGCAAGTCTGTGGAACATGTGGAGCCTGTGGAGCCACTATAGCTCATGGAGCCCATAGAACTCATGGAGACTGTGGAGACTTCAGAACCTGTATATCTAATGGAGGCCATGGAGCCTGTGCAGGCTCATAGTGATGACAGTGTCTGTGGAGCCCATGGAGGAATGTGAAACCTGTGGAGCCCATGGAGGCTACGTAGGCCCATGGAGCTTGTGGAGGCTGTAGAGGCTGAGGAGGCTGAGGATCATGTGGAGGCCTGTGGAGTCTGAGGAGCCCATTTTTTTCCATGGAGCCTGTTGGCTCTGTGCAGTTCATGGAACCTATGGATATTGGGGGAGGCTGTGGAGCTTGTGCAGGCCCGTAGACCACGTGGAAACCATGAAGCTTGTGCAGGCCTGGGGAGATTGTGGAGGCTTTGTAACTTGTTGAGCTCGAGGAGGCAGGTTGAGGCTGTGAATCCTGTCGAGCCTATACAGTGCTTTGGAAACTGTGGAGCCTGTGGAGACAATGATGCCTGTGGAGCCAGTAGAGACCTGTGGAGCCTGTGCAAGCCAGTGGAATCTGTGGTGACTGTGGGTCCATAGAGCGTGTGGAGACTGTTCAGACCCAAGGAGCCTGTGGATCCGTGATGCCTGTGGATGTTGTGGACGTCAGTCATGCAGGTGGGTCTCATGGGGCCTGTGAACCAGTTGAATTCTATGGAGCCAATGGATCCCATGGAGCCTGAGAAGCCCATGGGGTGTGTGGATCCCATGGATCCCTTGGAGACCTGTAGAGTTGTGGGTTTTGTGAAGCCCATGGACACCTATGGAGCTAATGTATGCCCTTGGAACCTTTGGAGCCCATAGTATGCATGGAAGGTTATGGAAATCTTAGATCCCATGGACGTTGTTGAGCTTGTGGAAACTGTGGAGCATGTTCAGGCTGTAAAGTCCATGGAGTCTCTAAAAGCCATGGAGCTGGTGTAGCCCATGAAGCCTGTGGAGATCTTGGAACCTGTGTAAACTGTGGCATCCATGGAGCCTGTTGATCCTGGGGAGCTTGTGCAGAATGTGAAAGTTGTGGAGTCTACAGGTGCATGGACTCTGTGGTGCCTATGGAGCCTGTGGACACTTTGGAAAGCATGGAGGCCCATGGAGCCTGTGCAGGCTCATGTAATCTGTGAAGACTGTGGATCTGTTGCATACCCATGAAGACTGTGGAGCACATGAAGCCCATGGAGATCATGACACCCATGGATATCAGGGATTCCATGGTGTCCTGGGTAGCTGTGGGACCCATGAAGCCTGAGAATACAGTTGATGCCTGTGGATACTGTGGAGCTCATGGAGCCCATGGGGCCTATGGAGTCTGTTGAGGTATGGAGCCCAAGGAATCCCTGTAGACTGTGGAATCAATGGAGCACATGCAGCCCATGGATGCCTGTGGAGCCCATGGAGCCTGAGGAGTCCATGAATCTATGGAGGCCTGTGGAGTCTATGAGGGCCCCTGGAGGCTTTTGACAACTTTGGAGCATGTGCTGGCTGTGGAGACCATAAAGCCCAATACAGCTTGTGGAGGCTGTGTAGGTCAGTGGAGCCTGTGGGTACTTTGGAGCCTGTGGAGACCCATGTAGTCTGTGGAGCCTGTGTAAACCATGGAGCATTTGCATACCTGTGGAACCCATGGAAGCCATGGGCCCTGGAGAGTCCTCTGGAGACTTGCAGGACTGTGGAGGTGGTTGAGGCCATGGAGAACATGAAGTTCATGGACACCACGGAATTCACAAATCCCGTGGTGCCTATGGAGCCTGTTGAGTCTATGGAGACTGGAACATGTTGAGGCCTGTGGAGCCTGCACAGGCCCATGTAACCTGCGGAGACTCTGGAGCCTGAGAAGCCCATGGGATGTGAGGATCCCATGGATCCCATGGCAGGCTATGGAGCTGTGGATCCGGTGCAGGCCCAAGGAAACTATTGATCCTTTGGAGCTCAATTGATTCTGTGGAACCCATGGAGCTGATGGAGTTCATGGAGGCTGTGAAAAATGTGGAGGCCTGTGGAGCCTGTGCCAGCTTGAGGACCCGTGGAGCCCATCATACCTCTGCAGGCCTGGTGAGTCTGTGGAGCCTATGGAGGCCTGTGGAATCTGTGCAGTCCTATAGACCCCATGGAGCATATGGCAACTGTGCAGGCCTGTGCAACATGTGCAGCCTGTGGAGCGCCTGGAGCTCATGGAGCCCATGGAAACCATGGAGCCTGTGGAGCCTGCAGAGACTGTATATCTGTAGAGCCCATGGAGCCTGTAGAGCCCATGGAGCTCATGGAGCTCGTGGATGCTGCATAGGATAGAGAAACCTGTGCAACCTATGAAGTTCTTGGAGTCTGTGGAGCTGTTGGAGTTTGTGGAAGCCATGGAGACCAATGAGATTATGGAGACTGTGGAGACCAAAGAGGCCAGAGGAGTCTGTGCAGCCTGTGAAGGTCAGGGAGAATGTGAAGACTGTGAGAATATAGAGGCATGTGGAAACCATCAAGTTGATGCAGCCCATGGAGGCTCTGAGACACGTTGAGGCCTAATGGAGCCTGTAGAGGCCTATAGACCCCATGGAGCCTATGGGAACTATGCAGGCTTGTGGACCATATGTAGCCTGTGGAGCCCCTGGAGCTGAGGGAGCCCATGGAACCCATGGAGCCTGTGGAGCTTGCAGGGGTTGTATATCTAATGGAGGCAATGGAGACTATGGAGGCACATCGTCCTGGCAGAGCCTTTTGAGGCCATGGAGGTTTTGTAGGCCCATGAAGCCTGTGGAGGCTGTAGAGTCTCAGGAAGCTGAGGATCAGGTGGAGGCCTGTGGAGTCTGAGGAACTCATTTTGGGCCATGGAGCCTGTGAGGCTTGTGCTGACTCATGGAGCCTGTGGAGACTGGGGTGCCTGCAGAGACTCTGAACCCACATGGATGCCATGGAGGCCTTGGAGGTCATGGAGCCCATGGAGCATGAATTGCCCCTGGAGTCCTGTGGAACCTCTGCATGCCCATGGAGCCTGTTGAGGCTTTGAGGCACTTGGAGGCCATGCAGCCTGTGCAGGCTCATGGTGCTGGTAGAGCCTCTTGAGTCCATGAAAGAATGTTGATCCCATGGAGCCCATGGAGGTAATATCTGCCAATAAAGTGTGTGGAGGCTGTAGAGTCTGAAGAAGCTGAGGATCATGTGGATTCCTGTGGATTCAGTGGGGCCCATTTTGGGCCAGGGACGTTGTCAAGTCTGCACAGGCTCATGGAGCCTGAGGAAACTGGGGAGCTTCTGGAAACTTTGAAGCCACATGTAAGCCATGGAAGCATTGGAGGGGATGGAGTCCATGGAGCATATATTGCCCATGGAGTCCTGTGTTGCCTCCACACTCCCATGAAACCTGTTGATCCTTTGAGCCATTGGATGACATGCAGCCTCTGCAGGTCCATGGAGCCTGTGGAGCATGTGGAACCTGGGGAACCTGTGGAGTCTGTGCATCCTGTGGAGCCTTTGTAGGCTATCAGGACCCTAGAGGCCATTCACACATGTAGAGATTTTGCTGCCTGAGGAGACCATAGAATCCTTGGAGACTGGAGGCTCTGTAGGTCAGGGGAGCCTGTGGGGCATTTTGAGCCTGTGGAGGCCCATGAAGCCCTTGGAGCCTGAGGAACCCATGGAATCTATGCAAACCTGTGGAGCCCGTGGAGCTCATGGAGACTGTATAGGCCTGTGGAACATGTGCAAGCCTGTGGAGCTGCTTGAGGCCTTGGAGCCAATGAAGTCTGTCAAGACCATGGAGGTCACAAAGCCCATGGAGCCCTTGATGCTTGTGCAGCCCCAGGGAGCTTGTGGAGCTTGTAAAAGCCTGTGGATCCTGTGGAACTCATCGAGCCCATGGGACTCATGGAGGCTGTACAGGTATGGAGCCCAAGGACACTACAGAGAATGTGGAGCCTGTTAAGTACATGTAGCCGTTTACACCTGTGGATCCCATGGAGGCTGTTGAGCCTGTGGAGACTATGATGCCCATTGATGCCTGTGGAGCCTGTACAGTCTTTAGAGCCTGTGGATTCTGTGGACCTGATGGAACTGGTGGAGCCCATGGAGTCATAAAGGGCTGTAGAGTCCATAGAGCCTGTGTAGTCCATTGAGCCTATGAAGGTGGAGGCCTGTGGAGCCTGTGCAGTCCTATGAAGTACAGGGAGACTGTGAAGTTTGTGAGAATATAGAGGCCTGTGGAATCCTTGGAGCTGATGGAGCCAATGGAGGCTGTGAAACCCATGGAGGCATATGGAGCATGTGTATTCCTGAGGTCCTTTGGAGACTATGGTATCTCTGCAGGCCTGGGCAACTTGTGGAGCCCATGGAGGCCTGTGAAGCCTGTAGAATCCTATAGACCTCATGGACCCTGTGGCAACTGTGAAGCCCTGCAGAATATGTGGATTCCCATTCACTCTATATACTAGTATTGTATTCCAAGCTATCTCTTATCCTTCCTTAATCTCTCTGCCTTCTGCTTTCTGTTGTGGTTCTTAGACACCACGCTTTTTCATTAGTCCACAACTTAAGGGTGCCAATTTCTATTCTATCTATTTTGTTTACTTCTAATTTTATTAATGTTAGCTTTTTCCTTTTAGCCCTTTCTTTACTCTTTCTCTCCCTCCTCACCATTCTAGCCTTCTAAATCATTATATATATATTCCTCTATTTGGTTTCCCAGGCCATTGTAGGTACTCCACTTTTTTTCCTACTATTCTATACTGCCTACACAATATTCACTTCACTAAGTCCTATCTGGCACCTCTTCTAACTTTTATCAATATTACTACTATCCTTCTTCCTTTCTCACGTCTTTCAATCCCTGTGGCCCTAATTTTCTGCCTTCAAAGAAACATAGAAAGAAGTAAGGAAACAAAATAAGAAGAAAAATTGTCAAAGAGAAAAATTAACACACACACACAGAATCACCAAATAAATAAAACACGAGAGGAGAGAGAGAAGCTAATCAACTGAATAAACCCAGCGAGATAAAATGATGACTAGAGGGCAACAAAAATTTACAAACCACACTGAGAAACAGGAAGACATGGACCACTCCAATGAACAAATTAAAACCAAGAATATATGCAGAACATTGAACAACTAATCAAAGTTTCCCAAACAAATATAAACCAACTTAGTGAAGAGAAGGAAGCCATTAAGGATATAAATAAGACACTGGAAAAACATACTGAAGAAATTGTTACATACACAAAAAGATAACAGATATGATGGTGATCAATGGTGCAATCCAAGAAATCAAAAGGATGCTGGATTCATATAACAGCAGATTTGAACAGGCAGAAGAAAGAATTCGTGATGTGGAAGAAAATACAGCTGAAAGCAAACAGATAGTAGAGCAGATAGACAAAAAATATAAAAAATCCAGCAGGGACTCACGGACTTAACTGACAACACAAAACACACAAACATATGCATTACAGGCATCCCAGAAGGAGAAGAGAAGAGAAAGGGAACAGAAGGAGTATTGAAGGAAATAATGACTGAAAACTTCCCAACCCTATTGGGAGAGATGGATGTGCAGATCCAGGAAGCAAAGCACACCCCAAACAGTATAAATCCCAACAGGCCACTCCAAGACATATACTTGTCAAAATGTCCAATGCTCAAGACAAAGAGAAAATACGCAAGGCAACAAGGGAAAAGAGATCCATCACATAGAGGGGACACACAATAAGATTAAGTGCTGATTTCTCATCTGAAACCATGGAGGAAAGAAGACAGTGGTATGACATAGTAAAAGTACTAAAAGAAAAAAACTTCCAACCACGAATTTTGTGTCCAGCAGAACTGGCATTCAAAAATGATGGAGAGTTCAAAATATTCACAGATAAACAGAAATTAAGAGAGTATATCAACAAGAAACTGGCACTTCAAGAAATACTAAAGGAAGTTCTACAAGTTGAAAGGAAAAATCAAGAGTTAGGAGAGTTTAAAAACAACTAAAAAGACAAAAACAGAAACAAAACAACATATGACATACATGAATCCAAATAAAATATGGCTGAAGTAAGAAATTCATTGTGAGTAATATCACTGAATGTTAATAGAATAAAGTCACCAGTCAAGAGACACAGATTGGCAGAATGGATAAAGAAATATGATCCATCTATATGCTGTCTACAGGAAACCCACATTCGACCCAGCGATTTAAGGAGGCTGAAAGTAAATGGCTGGAAAAGAAATATACAAGCTAACAATAGCCATAAAAATGCAGGAGTAGCTATTCTAATATCAGACAAAATAGACTTTAAATGCAAAACTACTGTAAGAGACAAAGATGGACACTATATATTAGTACATGTGGTAGTATCTCAAGAAGAGAGAACAATCATAAACATTTACACACCTAATCGGGGTGCCACAAAATTCATGAGGCAAACTCTGGAAAAGCTAAGTGGAGAATTAAGTGCCTGTACAATTATAGCAGTGGACATTAATACACCATTATCATCATTACACAGAACATGTAGACAGAGAATTAACAAATAAACCAAGACTCTCAACATTACATTAGAACACCTGGACTTAACAGACATATACAGAACAATAAACCCAAATACATTAGGATTTACATTCTTCTCGAGTGCACATGGATCATACTCCAAGATAGATCACATGCTAGGCCACAGAAAAACTCTCAATGAATTCAGAAAGAATGAGATTATACAAAGTAATTTCTATGATGACAATGGAATTAAATTAGAAATCACTAAGGCCCGAGAAACAGGTTAGGCACAAGGATATGGAAGTTAAACAATACACTCTTAGACAAACAGTGGGTCAAGGAGGAAATCTCAACGGAAATCAGTAACAACCTTGAAACTAATGAAAATGACAACAAAACATATCAAAACCTATAGGATGCAGCCAAAGCTGTCCTGAGATGGAAGTTCATAGCCATAAATACATATATTAAAAAAGAAGAAAGAGATAAAATTGTCCTACCTGCACACTTGGAGGAAATGGAAAAACAACAAATTAAACCTAAAGGAAGTAGAATGAAGGAAATAACAAAGATTAGAGCAGAAGTAAATAAATAGAGAATAAGAAAGCACTAGAAAAAATAAACAAAACCAAAAGCTGGTTCTTCAAGAATATCAATGAAATTGACAAACCCTTGGCAGACTAGCAAAGAAAAAGAGAGAACAGATGCAAGTACACAAAATAAGGAACGAACAAGGGGGTATCATTACTGACCCCACAGAAATAAAGAGCATCATAAGAGGATACTTTGAAAAATTATATGACAACAAGAATGATAATTTAGTGGAAATGGACACGTTTCTAGAAACTCACAAACAGCCTACATTCATGAAAGAAGGAATTGATGAACTCCACAGTCCAGCTACTGTAAAGAGAAAGACTCAATCATCAAAAAACTACCAACTAAGAAGAGTCCAGGACCAGATGGCTTCACAGTTCAATTGTAGCAAACATTCTAGAAAGAGCTAATGGCAAAACTACTTAAGCTCTTCCAAAGAATAGAAATAGAAGGAATATTGCCTAACTCATTCTATGATGCCAACATTATCCTAATACCCAAACCAAACAAAGATACCACCAGAAAGGAAAATTACAGATCAATTTCTCTAATGAACCTAGATGCTAAAATCCTCAACAAAATACATGCTAATAGCATTCAACAACATATCAAAAGGATTATACACCATATCAAGTGGATTTCATCCCAGGTTTGCTAGGATGGTTCAATATAAGAAAATCAACTAATGTAATACACCACATAAACAAAGAGAAAAAAAAATGATAATTTCTATAGATGCAGGAAATCATTCGACAAAATACAGAAATTTCTTTATAAAAACCCTGCAACAGATAGGAATAGAAGGAAATTTTCTGAATATGATAAAGGGTATACATGGAAAACCCAAAGCTAACTCATCTTCAATGGTGAAATCCTAAAGGCCTTCACTCTGAGGTCAAGACAAGGATGCCTACTATCACCAATCTTGTTTAACATTGTCTTAGAAGTACTTTCTGGAGCCCTGAGGCAAGATAAGAATATAAAAGGCATCCAGATTGTAAAAGAAGAAATAAAAATTTAATTATTTGCAGACGACATGATCCTATACATACTAAGCCTAGAGAAAGCTACAACAAAGCTTCTGGAACTTATAAAGGAGTTCAGTAATGTTGCAGGCTATAAGATCAATGCTCAAAAATCAGTAGCATTTCTGTACAACAATAACAAGCAATTGGAGGAGGAAATCAAGAAAAAATGCCATTCACAATAGTAACTGAAAGAATCAAATACCTAGGAATAAATTTTACTAAAGATGAAAGGACTTATATACAGAAAACTACACAACACTGTTAAAGGAAATCAAAGAAGACTTAAATAAATGGAAAATTATTCCCTGTTCATGGATAGGAAGACTAAACATTAACAAGATGTCTATCCTACCCAAAGAACTCTACAAATTTAATGCCATCCCAATAAAAATCAACACTATATTTTTTAAGGAACTGGAAAATCTACCAAAAAATATATTTGGAAAGTTAAGAGGCATCGAATTGCCAAAGACATATTGGAAAAGAAAAGTGAAGTTGGAGGTATCACATTACCAGACTTTAAAACATATTACAAAGTTACAGTGATCAAAACTGCATGGTGTTGGCACAAGGATAGACCTACAGACCAATGGAATCGAATTGAAAGTTCTGATATAGATCCTCAAATATACAGTCATCTGATATTCGACAAGGCTACCAAGCCCACTCAGCTGGGAGAGAATGGCCTCTTTAACAACTGCTGCTTGTAGAACTGAATATGCATATGCAAAAGAATGAGAGAAAAATACCATCTCACATCTTATACAAAAATCAACTCAACATGGATCAAAGATCTAAATATAAGAGCCAAAACCATAAAGACCTTGAAAGATAATGTAGGAAAGCATCTACAGGACCTTGTAATAGGAAATGGTTCATGAACTTCACAGCCAAAGCATGAGAAGCAAGAGAAAAAATAGATAAATGGGATTTCCTCAAAATAAAAAAACTTCTGCACATCAAAGGACATTATTAAGAAAATAAAAAGGCAGCCTACCCAATGGGAGAAAATATTTGGCAACCATATATCTGATAAGAGCCTAATATCCTGCATATATAAAGAAATCCTACACCTTGAAAATAAAAAGACAAACAATCCATTTAAAAAATGGGCAAGTGACCTGAAAAGACACTTCTCCAAGGAAGAAATACCAAGGGCTAAAAAGCACATGACAAAATGCTCAACATCGCTTGTTATCAGGTAAATGCAAATGAAAATTACAATGAGATACCATTTACAACCAATCAGAATGGCAGGTATAAAAAAACAGCAGATTCTAAGTGTTGGAGAGGATATGGAGGAATAGGAACCCTCATCCACTGCTGGTGGGATTCTGGAATGGTTTAGCCACTGTGGAGAAAAGTTTGGTGGTTCCTCAGAAAACTAACAATAGATCTTCCTTATGATTCAGGAATTCCACTGCTGGATAAATACCCAGAAGTACCAAAAGCAAAGGCACGAACAGATACATTCACACCAACTTTCACAGTGGCATTGTTCACCATTGCCAAAAGTTGGAATCATCCCTGGTGCCCATCAACAGATGAATGGAGAAGGAAAACGTGGTACATACATACATACAATGGAATATTACTCAGCTGTAAGAAAGAATAAAGTACTAACACACGGAATAACATGGATAAATCTTGAAGACCTTATGTTGAGTGAAGCAAGCCAGGCATTGAAGGATGAACAGTATATGACTTCACTGAATTGAACTGAGGAAAGTGAGCAGTCTCTGAGAACCAATTGTCTGAAAGATAGGTTAACAAGGGAGAGAAAGAGAAGAGTAGGCTGTGAGTGATCACCCATATGGACATAATCTATGGTAAAGGGATAGAGTATAGTTGCATATTGAAAGATAGGACAGATGGGTAGTGATATTACTGGTTTTGGTGGTGAAGTGTTGACAGGTGGTTAGATTAGGAAGGGCAGGTTGGAACACCCAGGGCATGTAACTATGAATCTTGTCATTCCATGTGTCAAGACAGGGGAGTGTCATATGCCCCATGGGGATGGGGAGGAAGGAACAGTTAAGATAAAATGGGGTATTTAGTGGTAATGGGAAAGGTTTTTCATTACCTTACAGTAATGGACACAGGACATGATAAATATCATCAAAAATTATTAAATTGTATCAGCTAAAATGCAAACTATACTGTAAACCACTGACAATGTTTAGTTGCTATATTTTACTACCTGTATAACAGTTATAACAATGCTAACATCCATTTTTAAAAGAGGTTTTAATATGGGGTGGGGAAGGGGAGGGAGTTACAGTATGTGGGAGTCTTTAGTATTCCTTGTGTGACTTTGCTGTGACCTAAAATGTCCTTCAAAATTAAACAAAAATTTGGGAAACACTGGGGAATGAGAGCAGAAAGGTGTCACGGTACACTAGACATAATACAATGATAAAGAAAAAAAGAATACTTTTTGTAAAATACTAATTTTTTTTATTTTTATTCCATTTTTTTGAATGTCCCAATCTGCTAATTAAATTATATTTTTAGTTTACTTTTTTCCCCTGAGTTTCCTTGTATTTATCCATTGCATTTAAGCTAATCATTATTATTTCTTTATGCTATTAATTGTATTTGGTTATTAAATGGGCTCCATTTTCCAGGAAGGTTTAGATCCCAGAAGGGCTACAATGGGGTCTCCAGGGGATCATTGGTGAGGGGTGTCTGGGATGGGGGATTCATGGGAGTAAGTTCATCTGAATATACATAAAATATATATGAAATTGTTCAATTGATCAAGGGATGGGGCATGGACATGGTGGGTAGACAATCACTCAATAAATGAGGGAATCTTAATTCCCAGCCTGGAGAGCTCTGCCACATTATCCAAGGGGGCAGCAACAGTCCCCCTGAGTGCAGGAGCAGGAGCAGTGTCTGGCAAAAGAGGATGGCCCAATAATGGGTTCTTGTTATTGATGACTAACCTTATGAGTTTTTGCTCTTGTAATTGAAACTTAGCCTACTTTTATGGGGTGCCTAAGGGTTGCCACCTGAGAGCCTCCTTGTTGCTCAAATGTGGCCTCTCTAAGTCAAACTAAGGATATGAATGCATTACCTTCCCCCCAACGTGGGGCATGACTACCAGGGATGAACCTCCCTGGCAATGAGGGATTCATACCAAGTGCCAACTGACAACATGATTGGAAAAAGACCTTGAATAAAGGGGGAAAATTTAAAAAGAAATGAGTTCATGTGGCTAAGAGACTTCAAAGACAGTAGGGAGGCCATCCCAGAGGTAATGCTTACACAAACCGTAGTAGGATCTCATAGAACACCAAAGTGGATATCACCCCACACAGAGGGTCTCCTGAGGACTCTGAAGACACCCAGTTCTTACATTGGGCTCTACTTTGGAATCTGTGCTCCTGAGAGTGACTTAGATGGATGCAAATAAGTCCTCCTTGCACATGGTCCATCAGTCCCTTCTATTCAAACCTATATGTGATGCTGGAGTTTTTAGGTGTACTCCCAGAGACTGGAGCCTTTGGCCTACCTATATGCCAGATGTATGTGGAATCTCGGTGGAGCAGCAACTCCTACCCTACAGCTCAATGGACTCATCCAAGTCACCTGGTGAGGAGATAACAATGGGTAACAGCCATCCCAGGGAATGGGGAGGGCCTGTAACTGAAGGCAGGACAATCCCATCCACTTTATCAATGGGATATAAGCCCTCTCTCACATGGAGGTGGAGTGGACATCACTATCCCAGTCCCCTCAGGATTTGGGGTAGATCTATGGACTAGAGTGGACTTAAAGGTATTCTGTTTTAGACATATTGTGACTCAAGCAACGGAAGAAATTAAAAGAGTGAGGTGGAGCCGGTGGCCACAGGACACTTTTGGGGCAGGGAGGTGAAGGGCAGTTGAAATACAGGGGGCTTTTTGGGACTTGGGGGTTGTCTTGAATGGCATTGCTGCAACAGATGTAGGTCACTTTACATCAGCATATACTGTGCAGAACTGTGTGGTAGAGAGTGTGATCTACAATGTGAACTGTGGTCTATGCTTGTTGGCAAGGCCCCAGAATATGTATATCCATTGTAGGTGATGTACCACACTGATGAACGATGTTTGTGTGGGATGTTGTTGGTGCTGTGAGAGGTGAGAAACATGGGAATCCCTGTCATTTCTGTGTAATATTTAGGTAATCTAAGCATATTTTAAAATAGATATATATGTAAAGAAATAACATTTATGTAAACTAATGCACATATATGAATATATATTTATATATAATTTTATAAATATTAGTATGTAGTCTGAAAATTTTTTTTTTACCCACAATAAAAAAAAAGAAAAAAGAAAGAAAGAAAATGCTGTAATAATGGGCAGCATTATTTTTTAAATGGTAATTTTTAAAATGCTTACCAATAATGTAATGGATTAACGAAACAGTGAAAACAACCAGGATAATTTGAAATAATTGGAAAGCCCATCTTTACATAAAATAAGAGAAATCTCAAGTTCTGATGCAAGAATCAGTGGTAACAAATTGAACACACATGAGTGTGGAAGAAGGTGTGGGAGGAGCAGCTCTCAGCACAAACTCCAAGTGCACATTTCCTAGAGGAGAACGACATCCTGAATTGCACAGTCACAGCCACTTCCTTAAAAGATTGGCAACAAGTTGCACAGACTGGAGGTGGAGATTCTTTGGAGATTCACATTCATTATATTCACAGGGTTTCTCTCCCAATGAATGTTGTAATGTTTAGTGACATACTGCCTCTGGCTGAAGGCTATTCTACATTCCTTACATATATAGGGTTTCCCTCCACTATGAATTTTCTCATGGTCAGTGAGATTTGATTTGCTACTGAAGGCTTTCCTACATTCCTTTCATATACAGGGTTTCTCTCCAGTTTGTCTTCCATGGTGTATAATAAGGCTTGATTTCTGAATGAAAGCTTTCCCACATCCATCACATTCCTAGGCTTTCTCTCCTGTATGTATTCTCAGATGGTTAAAGTGGTTTTCTTCCTGGTTGAAGGCTTTTCCACATTTTTTGCATATATTGGGTTTTTCTCCAGAATGAATGCTCTGATGTTTAAAGAAATATTTCTATTGGCCAAAGCCTTTTCTGCATTCCTTACATTCATTTTGTTTCTGTCCACTATGAGTTTTTACATGTTCTGTGAGATATGATTTGTACCTAAAGGCTTTTTCACATGCCTTACATGTATATGGTTTCTTTGCAGTAGGAAATCTCTTGTATGTGAAATTTGACATTTGAATTAAAGCTTTCACACATATATATGATTTCTCTTCAATAAGAATTTTCTGATGAATAAAGAGGTTTCTGTCAGGTTGAAAACTTTCCCACATGTAAGACATTTCTATGATTGTTCCATGTATGGCTTTTAAAATGAGGAGTAAAAAATTAATGTAAAGAGCAGACTACATTCAGGACACTCATATGGTTTCTCTCTAGTTTGAATTTTCTTATAATCCATGAGGTTTTTTTTAGGCAGAAGAATTCCCATGTTCATTACAATACTAACTAATGTATAAATATTTCATGCTCAATGAGATTTAATGCCTGGCTGAAGGATTTCCAATATTACTTACATACACAGGGTTTTACTCCTCCATGTTTCTTTGATGGGACTCTAGCTTTCCCAAATTTATGAAATCCCAAATGTTTTCTCTGAAAGATTAATTCTCAGGTATCTCATGTGTTTGAATTTCCAAGAAAACTTCACACTCATTACACATAAAGGGGAGGACTACCATGTGTGGTAAACTGGCAAAACTCATTGTCTTCGTTCATTTTTCCTTACATAGATTCCCTCATGCTTACGTAAGCATGATGCAAATTCCTTCAAAGTGAAGTTACATTTATAGAAGTGTTATTTTGAGGAAACAATGCTTGCCACCAGAGAACATATTTTCCCAACTTTCTTACATTCTCTGCCTTCATCGTAAGAATGTACTCTTGTGGAAGTGGATATAGCTTCACTCACAAGCCTTTTGTTATGTGGTTCTTTCTGCTTCTCTAATGTCCTATGCTTCTTCATAGTTTGTGGGGTGCAGCAAAAGCAGTGCTTAGAGGGAAATTAATAGCATTGAATGAATTCATTAGAAAACAGGAAATATCCAACATCAATCATCTAATCGTCCAATTTTGGAAGTGCAATGATATCTCCGTTTTTTTATTCTATCATTCATGGCTCTTCTTGCCTCAAATGAGCATCACATCCAGTTTGGTGACTTCATAACTTGGAAAGGGTGCAGTGATACAGCACTTGATTTATGATGGGAACAATACAACACCCCATAAATCAACCGTGGTTCCTTCATTCCTCTGAAGAATAAGAAAGGTGCAGCTTCCAAATATGCATGTGTAAGCTGGCCCCAGAACAAAGACCAAAATGGCAACCCAGGAAATCCTGAATACTTTGTTTGGACTGACTACTTTTTTTCATTTTTTTTCTATTTATTTGGATGAGATGCACTATTTAATATTCCTTAAAATTTACCAAGAAATTTATAGCACTCTTGCTTGCCTTGCCAAATCTGAACTTATTATTTGTTACTGAATTGCCAAATAATGTATTTTTTAACATTTTATATCCTGTATTAGTCAGCCAAAGGGGTGCTGCTGCAAAATATCATAAATCAGTTGGTCATTATAGAGGGTATTTATTTTGGGTAGAAGCTTACAGTTACCAGGCTAGAGAGCATAAGTTTCTTCCTTCACCAGAGTTTGTTACTCCATCTTGGAGCAAGACAGCTGCCAAAATTTGCCAGGTTTCAGGCTTCTTCAGTTCCTCTCTGCTCATGGCTGAGTTTCTCTCTGGGCTCATCTCCTTTGTTTACTCCACAAGGTCAACTGTAGACTATGAGGCTCTCTAAGCTTTGCCTCTCTCCACAAGGCAAGCTGTGAACTGTCTGGTGAATCGCTTGTCTCTTTACCCCAGGGCCTTCTTTTCTTGCTCACCAGAACTCCAATCTCAAAAACTACTCCAACTCTGTCCTTTGCCATGTCTTTTTATGTCTGAGAACCCACCCACCAAGGGACAGGGCTCAAAGCCCTAGCGACTCTGGCCCAGTCAACTCCCTTATCATAACAATCATGCCCAGATTAACAGACCAGTTTACAAACATAATCCAATATCTATTTTTGGAAGTCATAATGATATCAAACTGCTACATATCCAATCCCCCATTTTCTGCTATATATTATTTTATGGTGCATTTGAACACTTTATTGATGTTCTAGGCCATGGATATCATTATTACTTTATCCATTCAATGGTCATTCATATATATTAATTTAATTAACTGATATTGTTCTTCAGTCCATCCTGAATCTTGAACCTTCTGAGATTATTTTCTTTCTTCCTGAAGAATATTCTTTTACATTTCTTTTAAAGTGGGTTGCTGCAAACAAACTATATTAGTTTTTATTCATCTGTAAAAATATTTATTTCAATTCTTCCTGAAGGACTGAAATGAATTAAATCTCCAGCCTCTATGATTCCACTGCATTTGAGAGCTCCCTAAGGATTGAATTTCTCCATTCTGTTGTAAATTTAATCAGTTCTTTGGAGAAGAAAATAGGGGCTTTCAGTTTTACAGCCTGCTTCCTGCACCCCCACCCCCCAGACCAAATCTGTGCACTCTGGCTCTAGGAATGGGAATAATGGAACACCTCTCTGAGTTACACACCTGATTTTGGAGTTAAGATTTGGGGGAGGAAGCACAGTATATTGAGTTCTTCTTTGGGCCATTCTTGGGAGGAGTTGGAAAGGAAACAAGACCACACTAATTCTCCCTAGCAGGAACCCCAAGCTTATAAAATATGTGTGGTCCTTAAAAACACAGACACCCATCCAGGCCTAATGGGGGAATGGCAGGCCTAATGGGGAAATGGCACCACTCCTGCTGGGAAAAAGTCAATCACTCCCCTCCCCTGCTGAGATGCTTATGGCAAATATCCACTTCTGTAACTCTGCTTGCTTGTTTTGCTCAGAACCCTATATAGAAATGTATATGTTTAAACTTACCAATCCTCTCTCTTGGCACATGTGGGAAAGTTTGGTGCATGTGGGAAGAAAGTCTATAACGGCTGCAGCCTCCAGATTTTAGGTGTGACTCTTACTAAAGAGCATGCCCTGGCTGTTAATAAAGTTTCCATTAAAGTTTTCTCCTGGGAGTTGTTATTTATATAAAGTGTTCCACTTCATTCTGGAGGCCCCAGTGAGATAGACTGGAGCTGGCCACATTGAGGCCTTCAGGGGGAAGACCTCTGAGGAACGTTCCTCAGCCCCAGTAGGTCTTCAGTCTGGCCAGAATCTCCACAGGAGAGTATTAATTCAACCTAAGGAACCACCAGTTCTGTTCTGTTTTGGTAAGTCTGGACCCAGGGGAGGCTGCTGGGCTGCCAGATGCACCTCTACTCCTGTGACCTGGCCAGTGGATGAGACATCACCCGGGGCCTCAGAATAGGCTCTAGGTTCATGTGTCTGTGTGTGTAGCCAGCTGTCTGTCTGTAACATTTCTGCTCAATTTCTGTTCTGTGCTCCTTTTGATTGTTACTATGGTTCAATCCTTCTCTTGTCCTACAACATCCTTGCCTGTTTTCTAAAGAACTTTCAGGAATTCAAGAATACAGTGGCAGGATATGGAGCCAAGGTCAACCCAGGGACCCTCCAATCCCTCTGTGAATTGGAGTGGCCCACCTTTGCTGTGGACTGGCCATCTGAAGGAACAATGGACCTCCCAATAGTCTACAATGTCTGGAGGGTCATCTATGGCAAACCTGATCACCTGGACCAGATTCCGTACATTGATGTGTGGATAGATCTTCTTACAGATACTCCCAAGAAATTAAAAATTTGTCTTGCAGGACAAAGGTGCCCAGCCGAGCTAGAGCCCCAAATTCTATTGAAAGCTCCCATTAGGAACCCCAGTCCATTGGTCCTGCAAGATGCTCCTGATGAACCACCCCCTTACCTACCCACCCCCCAATCTACTTCTCACCCCCTTCATCTGCTCTCTCCCCATCCATGCCTCCTCCTCTCCCTCTAAACCAGTCATCTACAGACAAACTCTACACTCCACTCCCCACACCTGCTGATACCTCTCTAACCAGTCCCCCATATGTGAAGGGGCACCAAGTATCAGGTTTCTGAAGATCACCACAACTTGCCTGACAGTCCCTTTACTGCCACTCCGCCAAGCAGGTCCAGGCCTGAGTGATGAAGGTCTACTGTTCATGGTATATGCCCCCTTTTCATCTACAAACCTGTATAACTAGAAAAATCAAAATCCTCCATTCTTGGAAAAACCCCATGGCTTAATTTCTCTCCTAGAAACTATCTTTTTCAACCATAATCCCACCTGGGATGACTGCCAGCAACTCTTACAGGTCCTATTCACATCAGAGGAGAGAGATCGTATCTGGAGGGAGGTTGTAAAAACCATTATGAGTCGAGACGGCCAACCCACTTCTGAGCCTACCCAAATACAAACTGTGTTCCCTTCTCCCAGACCAGACTGGAATTACAATCAGGATCAAGTTAAGGAGACTTTTGAACAGTTTCACCAGACACTCCTACGTGGCCTTCAATCTGCTGCCAGAAAGCCATCGAATCTTTCTAAGGTGAGTGAAACCACTCAAGGCCTAATGAGTTGCCCTCTGCCTTTTTAGACTGTCTAATGGAGGCCTATAGAAATTACACCTCTATAAACCCTGAGGCACCTGAAAATCATAGGGCTATAGATATAGCATTTGTATCACAGTCTGCTCCAGATATAAAAGAAATTGCAAAGGCTAGAGGGCTTTGAAGGGAAGCTATTATTTGAATTGATGGAGGTGACACAGAAAGTGTATAACAATAGGGAGTTTGACAATACACTAAAAACCAAGAAGGTGGCAAAGGTCCTGCTGAGCACAATGGTGACAGAGTGCACTAGGGCCTCTTCCTCCCATGGATTCTCTGGGAACCAGAGAAAGCCAAGGCAAGGTAGACCAGGATGGCAAAAGGACCAGTGTGCTTACTGAAAAGAAAAAGGGACACTGGAAAAATGAATGCCCCCGACGCTGGACGGACCCCAGCCCAGTTCTGCAGTTGCAAGACTGATGGGGCCAGGGTTCACCAGGCCCGCAGGAGCCCATGGTGAAACTAACAGTTGGGGGAAGCCCTGTTAACTTCCTGGTAAATATGGGGGCTACATACTCTTCCCTAAAATCAGACCCTGGTCCCTTTTAAGCTGAACATACTCTGGTTCAAGGGGCCACCGGGAAGATACACTCTTATCCCTGGACCACCACCTGGATCATTAATCTTGGATCTGGGACCATCACCCACTCTTTCCTCATTATGCCCAACTATCCCTACCCCCTGCTGGGATAAGACTTGCTACAACAATTGAAAGCCACCATCTCTTTCTGGGATGGTGAGATGAAACTAAAGTTCAGTGCTCAGCCCCAGACCCTCTGAGTAACCTGCTCTATCTCAGATGAATATCTCTTAAAAGGCCTCTAGACACCACCAGTGGCTAATTGGTTGCTGCAAGAATTCCAGCACCTGCTTCTGGGAGACTGGGCTAAGCCCCCCCCAGGCTGGCTCAGCATCAGGCCCCCATGGTGGTGCAACAACTCAGCTCATTTCTCCCTATCTGGGTATGGCAGTATGCAATCAGCCACAAGGCCAGGACTGGAATTGTAAAACACATCAACCATCTACTTGATGCAGGTATTCTTGTTCCTTGACAGTCCCCGTGGAACACCCCCTTACTTCCTGTGCAAAAGCCAGGGAGCACAGACTATCAGATGGTACAGGATCTTAGAGAAGTAAATAAGAGGGTTGACACAATACACCCTGCTGTCCCTAAACCATACACACTTCTAAGCCAGCTCCCTCTGGAACATAATACCTACACTGACCTGGATTTAAAAGACACATTCTTTTCTATACCTTTGGCACCAGTTAGCCAGCCCATTTTTGCCTTTGAAGATCCTCGGCCCGGGGGATGTGGGCAGCTGACATGGACCAGGCTTCCCTAAGAATTCAAAAAGTCCCCCACCTTGTTTGGAGAGGCTCTGAGGCAAGATTTGTCCCCCTTCAGAGAGCAGCATTCAGGTATTACCCTACTTCAGTATGTAGATGACTGCCTTCTAAATGCACTGGCCTTGGACTCTTGCAAAGTGGTAACTCTCAGCGTACTCAAAGCCTTAGTGGAAATGGGATATCGTGTATCCACCAAAAAGGCTCAGCTCTGCTCCCACTCTGTAACATATCTTGGATACATCTTAGAAAAAGGAGAGTGGCGACTTTTATGCGACAGGATACAAGCTGTATTGGGCATCCCTGAGCCAATCTTAAAAAATCAGGTATGTGAATTTCTTGGCATGGTGGGATATTGCAGACTGTGGATCCTCAGATTTGCAGATATTGCTAAGCTCCTTTATGCTGCCATGGAAAGCAAGGGAAGTGACTTGTTCTGGACCAACAAGCAGCAAGAAGCTTTTACATGGCTGAAGACAGCTCTGGTGAGTGCCCCCACCCTCGGGTTACCTGACTTCTCCAAACCCTTTCATCTAGTCATTGATGAAAGTCATGGGGTTAGCAAAGGAAACTTAAACCAGTCCATTGGGCTTTGGCAACAACCAGTAAAGTACATCTCAAAAAAACTGGACTATGTAGCTGCTGGATGGCCTAACTGCCTAAGAGCCATGATGGCCACTGCCCTTCTGGTTAAGGAAGCCTCTAAGTTAACCTTTGGCCAAAATCTGGTGGTAACGGCCCCACATTCATTAGAAGCCCTCCTCTGCAGTGCCCCGGACTGCTGGACATCTAATGCCAAAATCACATAATATCAAGTGTTATCTTTGAACCCACCCACTGTGGTATTCTTAAAAAGAGGGGCATTAAATCTGGCCACCCTACTCCCTGACTCTAGTGCCCCCCAGTGGCCCATGACTGCTTACACTTGCTGGAAACCCTGATGGGGCTATGCCCAGACCACACTGATGTGCCTTTGCCAGAGGCTACTCATAATCTCTCATACAGTTCATAATCATAAACTGTAGATGGCAGCAGTTTTGTTAAGGATGGAATCTGTTACATGGGAGCAGCTGTAGTAGAGCCACCCAAAACTATCTGGGCTCAATCTTTAAGCCATGGCACCTCCACCTAATGGGCCAAACTTATACCCCTTACTAAGGCTTTAAGATGGGCAAAAGACAAAACTTTCAATATTTACATGGACAGTTGCTATGCCTTTGCTACAGCCCATGTACATGGTGTACTGTACCAAGAGTGAGGATTCCTAACATCTGGAGGAAAAGAGATAAAAAATGGAGCTGAAATCCTAGCATTATTAGAAGCCATTTGGTTCCTTGACTGAGTAGCCATTGTTCACTGCAAGGGACACCAGAAGGGAAACTCCCCACAGGCTGAAGGCAACCGACTAGCAGACAAAGTGACATGAGCCACCACCTTCCTACTGCTCACCCCTGTCCAAATGCTCCCGACTGTCCCTAGGTGGGAACTCCTGCTACTACACTACTCCTCAGAAGATGTCAAGCAGGGGTAAGGTCTAGGAGCTAAAATTTTCCCAGAATGTGGGGTAGTCCTGCCTGATGGCAGATCATATCTACCTGAAGCAGTGGGAAGGCAATTAGTCAAAAGGCTTCATGACACCACGCATATGGGCTGCACTAAATTAATAGAACTAATAAAAAGACACTTTTATTTCCCAGGTTTGTCTAAAATCAGCAAAGCCATCAAATCAAGATGCAAAGACTGTGCCAGAGTAAATCAAAGAGGAAGTGCCCAAGCTCCAGTGGAAACTAGGCTCCAAGGGATGGAACCAGGGGAACACTGGGAGATAGAATTTACTGAAATAAAGTTGGGAAAATATGGGTATAGGTATCTCCTGGTGCTGTCAGATATGTTTTCAGGATGGGTGGATGCCTACCCGACTAAAAATGAAACAGCCACGGTAGTAGTTAAGGAGCTGATAGCAGAAATCATTCTGAGAATTGGGCTTCCTCTTAGAATAGTGTCAGATAACGGTCCAGCCTTCATAGCACAGGTGACTCAACAATTGGCTAAAGCCCTGGGTATAAATTGGAAACCACACTGTGCATTTCAGACCCAAAGTTCAGGACAGGTTGAAAGGATGAACTGTACCTTTCAGTTGAAACCCTAGCCAAGTTGGCTCCGGAGTCTGGCAAAAACTGGGTGAGTCTCTTACCTTTTGCCCTCCTTAAGGCCAGATGTACCCGCTATGTGCAAGGCATTATGCCCTATGAAATATTATTTTGCAGACCCCCACCCCTGTTCTCCAAGTTGGGGTTGGATAAAATATCTGATTATGGCAACCAATATCTTTTCTCTACTCTAAAGGACCTGGACCAGATTAGGAAAATGGTCAATCAAACAGTGCAAGAAGCCCATTCCCCTCATCCTTGTACTAACCCTCCTTTATTTCAGGCGCAGCCCAGAAATCTAGTCTGGGTATGGAAGCTCCAAACTGGAACACTCAAGCCGCGGTTGGCTGGCCCGTATGTGGTGATTCTCACAAAACCCATTGCAGTAAAAGTCACAGGGAAAAGACACTGGATAGATGCATCCCAGGTAAAGTTTGTCAGGTCCAGTACGGTGGACTCAGAAGCAGAAAAGTGGACAGTCACCAGAACAGAAGACCCCTTAAAGATCAAGATACACTGAACGAGTTAAAACTAAGGATGGGGAAGAGGAAGGGATATGGCAACAGCCTGGCAAATGAGTCTGCTGCCTCTCTTGGTCATTAGCGTGTGCATCAATAGTTTTCAATTAGCCTTCTATAACTGGAGTATTATAAGGACAAGGGACATAAAGGTTCTAAATGTCACTCAAACTACTGGGAAAAATCCCACCCTCTCTTTCGACCTGTGTGCCCTCCTTGTGGAGAATTGGAACAACCTAGACATAGAGCCAGATGGTCCTCCTGCAGGTTGCAGTTGTGGAGACAAATATTTAGAAAGAGGACTAACCCAGGACAAGCTTTATGCCTGCCCTGCAGATGGGCCCCCAGAATGCCATACTCGAGGGCAGTATCACTGTGCTCAATGGGGTTGTGAAACCCTAGCCCCATGGACTTCCAGAGATACTACATAGCCCCAGAAACCAACCATAGGGTGGGGTAACCCCATTCTTATCCATATTATTAATGGGTTCAATAATGTCTGGGAAGGAGGCAAAACATGGGGCCTCAGGCTATATGTAGTTGGTCAAGACCCCAAAGTTGAGCTTACCATCCAATGGGGTATTCTAAAACCCCTCCACACAATCTAGTGGGCCCCAACTGGCACATTCTCCTTAACTCAGAACCGGTAATTCCACCCAAAAGAAAACCAGGACCCTTAAGTCCCCGAAGCAAAAGCCCCTCAGAACCCTCTTGTTGTCAAAGTTGTCCTCTGTATTCACTTTCTTAAATGAGAGCCACCCAAATGCCACCAACAATTGCTGGCTCTGCCTAAATCCCCAACCCCCTTATTACATTGGAATAGGAGCAGATGGAAGCACTATCCCCAATACATCACCGTATGTTCAAAAGATATCAGTAAACGAGAGCCAAAGGTTATGTAGGTGGGGTCATGAGCCAATTTTAACTCTGGGGGACTTACAAGGTAACAGCACCTGTTTTGCCCCATCCTCAACCAAAATCAATGCAACCTTCCTAGGCCACCACTGTTAGTTGTTTTCTCTGATGAAACTGATGAATCCTATTATTGGAAAACCCCCAATGGCACCTTGTTTGCCTGTACCCAAGGAATCACCCCTTGTTTCTCCCCCCAAACCTTGTCACAATCTAAGACTGAAAAAAAAACCCAGTCGTTTGCATCCTGGTGCATATCATTCCACAGGTATACTGGTATTCAGGTGAAGGAGGCCATGAGCATTTTAGAAATGTGAGTTGGTTTAAACAAGTTCCTATTCTCATTCCCATTATGGTCAGCTTTGGGATCGGGGAGTCAGCAGCCTTGGGAATGGCAGTCATGATCACTGGTAAAGAAAATTTTAACACTTTATCCACTCAAGTTGACTTAGACCTAAAAGAGTTAGAAAAATCAGTTAGTCATCTCGAAAATTCCTTATCCTCTCTGGCTGAAATGGTTCTGCAACATAGGCATGGGTTAGATGTATTATTCTTAAAACAGGGAGGACTATGTATAGCCCTAGGTGAAACCTGCTGTTTCTATGCTAACCACTCAGGAGTGATAAAGGATAGATTCTCATTAGTCAGAAATAGGCTACAGGAATGAGAAGGACTCAGAACAAAAAGTACAGAGTGGTACAAAAGCCTGTATTCGTGGTATCCGTGGCTAACTACCTTAATCACCGCTGCTGCAGGCCCACTTGTCCTCATTATGCTAGGATTTCTAGTGGGCCCTCTTTTCATTAACTGTCTCACTTCCTATATTAAAAAAAGAATACAGGCAGTAAAACTAATTGTGCTACACTCTCACTACATTCCTCTTGCTACTGATGCAGAGGCAGTTGTTTGACTAATGCCATTACAAGAGTAGGGAATGAAAAGGAAACAAGACCACACCAATTCTCCCCATCAGGAACCCCAAGCTTATAAAATATGTGTGGTCATTAAAAACCTGGACACCCATCCGGGTCTAATGGGGGAATGGTGGGCCTAATGCAGGAATGGTGCCACTCGTGCTGGGAAAAGGTCAATCACCCCCCCCCCCAATGAGATGCTAACAGCGAATATCCACTTCTGTAACTCTGCTTGCTTGCTTTGCTCAGAACCCTTTATAGAAATGTAAATGTTTAAACCTACCAATCCTGTCTCTTGGCACGTGGGGAAAGTTTGGCGCACGTGGGAAGAAAGTCTATAAAGGCTGAGCCTCCAGATTTTAGGCACGACTCTTACTAAAGAGAATGCCCTGGCTGTTAATAAATGTTCCATTAAATTTTTCTCCTGGGAGTTGATATTTATATGAAGTGTTCCACTTCCCAGTGCAATGGTAGTCAGCACCCCATTTTGCTCAATGATGGCCACACCCAAAGTACAGCCAATGCTTTATGAGTTCCCATTTCTCCCAGACTTAGGAGATCCCTCCTGATCCCTGTGCCCTGGTTTAATGCCCTCATTTGAGTCTTGGGTTGACCCCAGAAATGTATGTTCTTACTAACCCATTGCCATGTGTGTAAGCCTTTTCTATGTAAGACATTTTGGTTAGATTCAGATAAGGGACATTTTAATTAGGTCCCTTTTTGTTAGAATGCTTTAGTTTAGTTAAGGGCCTCTGATTAGATTTCAGGCACCAGTATGGACCCCAATCATTGTGTGGAAGTCCTACATACAAGGAACACACAGAGAAAGAGTGCTGCCATGTGGGACAGGGCTCCAGGATCTCCTACAGTTGTGGAGAGACATAGAAACCCTGAGAGACTGAGGGAGAGGCCAGAGACTGGAGTCACAGAGCAGCTTGAATTTGAAGACATCCAGGCCAGAGGATAAGGGAGAGGTGTGAATAATTGTGTCTGATGTCCCACTACTGAGCTCAGGGAAAAAGTGAGTTTGAAGGAGAAGGCAGAGAGAGACAGGCAGGAAGAACATTTTACCTTGGGAGGAATCCAGCAGCAGCTGACCCTTGTTAAGACAGTATTTTTGATGATGCTTTGATTTGGACATTTTCACAGCCTCAGAACTGTAAGCTTTAACCCTAATAAATTCCAATAAAAGCCAACCTATTTCTGGTATTTTGCATTGGCAGTGCTTGGCCAACTCAAACAGCTAGGGACACAGAGTTGGAGAGCTGCCCTGTTTCCAAAAGGCAGTGTTATCCTACTGTCCAGTGAATTCACCTGTAAGCTGTGGGTGTTTCCAGACTAAGCAGGATTAAGTACTGGTAAGATGGAGGGGGAAGTGCTCTTGGCAATCAAGGCCTGCAAGACGGGGAGTTAAGCAGGGGAGTCATATTGTTTGGTGCCTTGTATAAAGTCACAGATACCCCACTATGATGTACCTGGCTCAGAGAGGGGTTGGGACGTGGGCAAGGGCAGATAAAAGCATGGAACCTGGGGTCTGGTACAGCAGAGGAGTCAGGGCACAGAGAGGAGACCTCCTGCTCCTGCTCCTTTTGCCCTTCCCTCCTTCCCTCGGCCTCCAGCATTGACCTTCTGAGGAGGCTGTTCTTAATGTACCACTTCTGGGTCTCAGGCACAGACTTAGGTGTCCTGTTTCCAGTTCTACATTCACCTTCTCCAATCTTGGGGCAGCTAAAGAAAGAGCAATGCCAAGATGAAACATGTTGGTGTCAGGAAGGAAATGTCAAAATTTACATTACAGCATTGGCTACACCAATAACATCACCAGAATGAGCAATATTAGGCCAGTGACCCTAAAATATAGAAAGACCTGGGACATATGGCTGACAAGAATAGAAGTGGGGTTGTGAGGTGGTGTAATGTTTGCAGAAAACCTCAGAGGGTGCCAATGCCAGATATTTCTCAGACTAATTATATATTAAATTTTCAACACATTTTTAACAGTGTTGAAAATGATGCAGACCACTTCAATCCCAGAAGAGAACGGAGGGGTTGGATTGGAAGAAGCTGATGAACAACTGAAGAAGCAGGACTGTAACACGTGCTCACTGCAGGTCCCCCAAGACAGAGAAGGACTGTTCTGTTTGGGAACCAAACTTACAGAGCCCCAATGAAAACCATTATCATAGGTTCTTGCTCCACAAAAGAGGACAGGGAGAAAGCCCTTCTCAGCATTCACAGTTTCAGTTACTGATGTGGGTCACTCTAGCCGATCTTCACTTTGGAGTAAACAGCAGAAAGTCAGTCTTCTCCTGTGGTGTTAACATCTCTCTAAACTGGACACGTGTAGAGTGCAGTGTGGATTTCACATGGTAGTGTCTATGCCTTTCGTGCTCCATCCTCACTGTTACTGAATGAGACCTCCAACTACTCAGTCAGCTGGGGAGGGGGCCGAGAGGAGTGACCACTTTTCCTTTATGGGGGACAGTATTTCCAAAGGTGAGGGGAAGTGCCCCCCAGTAATGTTGCAGATAAAAATCAATATGTTCAAATCAACCACTTTGTATGATTTCATTGTGTACTATTTTCATAATTTCATTTAAATTATAACCAAATTATCCGTACAAAGAGTATAAAAGTAATTTATGACTGTTATTGCACACAGCCAAATTCCTTCTCCAGTCACAACCCCCTTCCTCCTTCCTCAGAATTATCTGCATTGGCAGATTCTTTTGGGTACAATTTTCTGTTTGTAAATACATGCATTCTCTAATTTCATCCATCCAACACCCTATCATATATGAGAAAAATATTGGAGTACAGGTTAAGAATATAAATAAAATTTCTTTCCCTTAAAATACTTGTGATTAGAAATATATCATCTAATTATGAAAGGATCATTTCTGATTTAAAATTACAAGGAAAATTGGAGTTAAGTAGAAAGCAGGACACTATAGTTCAGTGGCTGTTTAAGTTGAATCCGCATCAGAATCAGGTGAAGAAACTGAAAAAAATATCAATGGTTGGGGTGCCTTATAAGAACATGCTACAAAAATGGGAAACATTATTTTTAAAATAGTATTTTTTAAAATGCTTACCCAGAATGCAATGAATTGAAGAATGAGTGAAAACAACCAGGATAATTTGAAATAAGTGGAAACCCCATCTTTATATAAATTAAGAAAAATATCGAGTTCTGACGCATAAATTAGTGGTAAGAAATTGAACACAGATGAGTGTGGAAGAAGATGTGGGAGGATCAGTAATCTGAACAAACTGCAAGTGCACTTTTCCATGAGGAGAAAGACATCCTGAATTGCACAGTCACAGCCGCTTCCTTAAAAGATTGGCAACAAGTTGCACAGACTGGAAGTTGAGATTCTTTGGCGATTCACATTCATTACATTCACAGGGTTTCTCTCTCAATGAATGTTGTAATGTTTAGTGAGATACTGCCTCTGGCTGAAGGCTATTCCACATTCCTTACATATATAGGGTTTCCCTCCACTATGAATTTTCTCATGGTCAGTGAGATTTGATTTGCTACTGAAGGATTTCCTAATTTCCTTACATATATAGGGTTTCTATCCAGTTTGGGTTCTCTGGTGTATAATGAGGCATGATTTCTGAAAGAAAACTTTCCCACATCCATCACATTCATAGGTATTCTCTCCAGTATGCATTCTCACATGGTTAGTGGTGTTTTCCTTCTGGTTGAAGGTTTTTCCACATTCATTGCATATAAAGCATTTTTCTCCCAAATGAATGCTCTGATGTTTAATGAACTGTTGCTTTTGGCTGAAGACTTTTCTGCATTCTTTGCATTCATTTTGTTTCTGTTCACAATGTGTTTTTTCATGTTCTGGGAGATAGAATTTGTATTTAAAGGCTTTTTCACATGCCTTACATTCATAGGCTTTATTTGCAGTAGTAAATCTCTTGTATCTGAGATTTTACATTGGAATTAAAGCTTTCCCACATATATATGATTTCCCTTCAGTAAGAATTTTTTTGATGAATAAAGAGGTTTTCTGTCAGGTTGAAAATTTTTCCACATGTATTACATTTCTATGCTTGTTCCCCTTTGCTGACTTTTAAAATGAAGTGTAAAAAGTGTAAAGAGCAGACTACATTAAGGATTCTCATATGGTTTCTCTCTAGTTTGAATTTTCTCATAATCCATGAGGTTTTATTTCACAAGGAAGCATTCCCATGTTCATTACAATACTAACTAATGTATGAATATTTCATGCTAAATGCGATTTAATGCCTGGCTGAAGTATTTCCAATATTCCTTTCAAACACATGATTATACTCCTGCATGTTTCTTTCTTTCTTTTTTTTTTTTTGGAAGTTTAAATGACATTTATTTAAATAAAGCTTAATTTTTATTTAATGCTTTGAAATTTTTAATAAATCTTACTCAACAATTTTCTATAAATAAAATTATTGCCAATTCTAGCCAATCCTATGCACCTTAACTGCCAATGTAAAGAATTGGTGTCGTGCTTCATTCATATTGAGACTAGACCTTTATGTACAAATTAGCAGTAATGTGAGTGGTTTAAGGTCACAAAATATCCTTACTCACCATGTGCAAATAACGTGAATACACAATAATTCATGAGTACCTCTGGAACTATCTTCAGAAATATGAAAAGAAGAAATTTATTTTTTTTAACATTTGCAAAATGATATATAAATATATATGCATATATGTGTATTTGCTTACAAAAATGTTATTTATATATATATATATATATACATATATTTTAAGAGGTGCTTAGATTACCTAAAATATTACACAGAACCCACTGGGATTACCATGTTGCCCACCTCCCACACCTCCCACCACATCCCACACAAACATCTCCCACAGTGTGGCCCACCACCCTCAATGAACTTACACATCCTGGCACCTTGCCACCAACCATAGACCACAGTTCACACTGCAGACCACACTCTCTCCCACTCAGTTCTGAGGGGTGTGTGCTGATTTAAAATGGCCTACATCCGTTGCCACAAGGGTACTCAGGACAACCTCCAACTCCCAAAGAAGCCCCTGTATTTCAACTGCTCATCCCCTCCCTACCCCAAAAGTGTCAAGTGGCCACTGGCTCCACCTCATTGTTATAATTTCTTGCATTGCTAGAATCACCATATGTGAACAAGAGAATACCATCAAGTCCACTCTAGTCCATAGTTCTTCCCCCAATCCTGAGGGGACTGGGTTGGTGATGTCCACTCCAACTCCAAGTGAGAGAGGGCTTATATCCCACGGATATGGTGGGTGGGATGATCCTGCCTGCAGATGCAGGCCCTCTCCATTCCCTGGGATGGCCATTGCCCATCATTGTCTCCTCACCAGGTGACTTGGATGAGTAGGGTAGGAGTTGCAGCTCCACCTAGATTTCATGCACACCTGGCACATAGGTAGGCGGGAGGCTCCAGTCTCTGGAAGTATACCTAAGAAACTCCAACATCACATGTAGGTTTGAATAGAAGGGACTCATGAACCATGTGCAGGGAGGACTTATTTGAGTCTAATTCTGTCACTCTCAGGAGCACAGATTCCAAAATAGAACCCACTGATAAAGCATCCATCTCTGGGGCTATCTCCCCTTATATAGGACCAGGGGGTCTCCGGAGCTCTCAGGAAGCCCAATGAGTGGGGTGATAGGCACTCAGATGTTCTATGAGCTCCTACTGAGGTGTGCGTAAGAATTACCTCTGGGATGACCTCCCGGCTCTCTTTGAAGTCTCTTAGCCACTTGAACTCATTTGTCTTTACCATTTCCCCCTTTTATTCAAGGTTTTTTCCAGTTGTGTTGCCAGTTGGCACTTGGTATTAATCCCTCGTTGCCAGGGAGGCTCATCCCCGGGAGTCATGTCCCACGTTGGGGGAAAGGTAATGCAATCATATGCTGAGTTTGGCTTAGAGAGAGGTCACATTTGAGCAACAAGGAGGCTCTCAGGTGGCAACCCTTAGGCACCCCACAACTGCAGGCTAAGACTCATTTACAAGAGCAAAGACTCACAAGGGTAGTCATCAATAAAAAAACACATCAGTGAGTCATCCTATTTTGACAGGCACTGTCCCTACACTCAGAGGACTATTGCTGCTCCCTTGGAGACTGTGGCAGAGCTCGCTAGGCTAGGAATTCAGATTCCCTCATTTATTGTGTGATTATCCACCCATTGTGACCATGCCCCATCCCCCGATCCTTTGAATGATTTTGTATGTCTTTCATGTATATTCAGATGAACCAATCCCCATACACCCCCCCTCCCAATAATCCCCCGCAGTACCCATTGTAACCCTTCTGTGATCCAAATCCTCCATGAACATTTAGTCCATAAAATAATCAAATACACTTACTAGGAAAAAGAAACAAGTGTGATAAGCTTACATACAAGAGACAAACATTAGTAAACTCAGGGGGAAAAAAAAGAGAGAAGAAAAAAAAAATAAACAAAGAACAAAACAATGTAAAATATAATTAGTGGATTGGGACATTCAAAAAATGGGCAAAAAAGCAAAGGAAATGCCTTTAAAATATATATATATTTATTCATTTTTTCCTTTCTCTTTTCTTTTTTCCATTTTTTCCTTCCCTTTATCACTTTGTTATCGGATGTCTGGTGTGCCATGACACCTTCCTCCTCTCAATCCCCATTGTCTCCCAATTTTTCATTTAATTTTCAAAGAAGTTTTAGATCACAGCAAAGTCACACACGGAGTGCCGGAGACTCCCAGATACCAAAACCCCCTTCCCCACCCCATATTAACTCCCCCCCCCTTTTTTTTGGTTGTTAGCATTGTTATAACTGTTATGCAGATAGCAAAATATAGCAACTAAACATTGTCAGTGATTTACAGTATAATTTACAATTTAGATGATACAGTTTAATAATTTTGATGATATTTACCATGTCTTGTGTCCATTACTGTAAGGTAATGAAAAACCTTCCCCATGACCACCAAACAACCCATTAGATCTTGATTGTTCCCTTCTCCCCAGCCCCCAGGGCCCGTGAAACCCCCCTCTCCCAACCCATGGAATGTCAAGATTCAAAGTTACATGCAATGGGTATTCCAACCTGCCCTTCCTAATCCACCGACCCCCCAGTGCTGAACCACCAAACCCAGGAACACCACCACTCATCTGTCCCATCCCCCAACATGCAACCACACTCTATCCCTTTACCATAGATTATGTCCATATGGGTGATGGCTCAAAGCCTGCTCTTCTCTTACTCTCCTTTGTTAACCTATCTTTCAGACAATGGTTCTCAGAGACTGCTCACTTTCCTCAGTTCAGATCAGTGAGGTCATATACTGTTCATCCTTCAGTGCCTGGCTTGCTTCACTCAACATAATGTCTTCAAGATTCATCCACGTTTTTCCATGTGTTAGCACTTTGTTCCTTCTTACAGCTGAGTAATATTCCATTGTATGTATGTACCACATTTTGCTTATCTATTGGTCTATTGATGGGCACCGGGGCTGATTCCAACTTTTGGCAACGGTGAACAATGCCGCTATGAACATTGGTGTGTGTATATCTGTTTGTATTTTTGTTTTCAGTTCTTCTGGGAATATACCCAGCAGTGGAATGCTGGATCATATGGAAGATCTATTGCTAGTTTTCTGAGGAACCGCCAAACTGTCCTCCACAGTGGCTGGAACATACCGCAGTCCCACCAACAGTGGATGAGGGTTCCTATTCCTCCACATCCTCTCCAACATTTAGTGTCTCCTGTTGTTTTAATAGCTGCCATTCTGATGGGTGTAAGATGGTATCTCATTGTAGTTTTGATTTGCATTTCCCTGATAGCAAGTGATGTTGAGCATTTTTTCATGTGCTTTTTAGCCATTTGTATTTCTTCCTTGGAAAAGTGTCTTTTCAGGTCACTTGCCTATTTTTATATGGGTTGTTTGTCCTTTTATTTTCGAGGTGAAGGATTTCTTTATATATGCAGGATATTAGACTCCTATCAGATATATGGTTGCCGAATAATTTTTCCCATTGGGTAGGTTGCCTTTTTATTTTGTTAATAACATCCTTAGAGGTGCAGAAGTTTTTAATTTTGAGGTGATGCCATTTATCAATTTTTTCTCTTGATGCTTGTGCTTTGGCTGTGAAGTTCATGAAACCATTTCCTATTACAAGGTCCTGTAGATGCTTCCCTACATTATCTTCCAAGGTTTTTATCATTTTGGCTCTTATATTTAGATCTTTGATCCATCTTGAGTTGATTTTTCTATAAGGTGTGAGATGGTATTCTTCTCTCATTCTTTTGGATATGGATATCCAGTTCTCCAAGCACCACTTGTTAAAGAGACCACTCTCTCCCAACTGAGTGGGTTTCGTGGCCTTGTCAAATATCAGATGACTGTATATGCAAGGATCTGTATCAGAATTCTCAATACGATTCCATTGGTCAGTAGGTCTATCCTTGTGCCAATACCACGCAGTTTTGATCACTGTAGCTTTGTAGTATGTTTTAAAGTCAGGTAGTGTGATACCTCCAACTTCATTTTTCTTTTTCAATATATCTTTGGCAACTCGGGGCCTCTTACCTCTCCAAATATATTTTGTGGTTAATTTTTCCAGTTCCTTAAAAATTACAGTGTTGACTTTTATTGGGATTGCATTAAATCTGTAGATTAGTTTGGGTAGGATAGACATCTTGATGAAGTTTAGTCTTCCCATCCATGAACAGGGAATATTTTTCCATTTATTTAAGTCTTCTTTGATTTCCTTTAACAGTATTGTGTAGTTTTCTCTATATAAGTCCTTTACATCTTTAGTTAAATTTATTCCTAGGTATTTGAATCTTTTGTTTACTATTGTAAATGGTATTTTTTTCCTGATTTCCTCCTCAGTTTGCTGGTTATTGGTGTACAGAAATGCTACTGATTTTTGAGTGTTGATCTTATAGCCTGCAATATTACTGAACTCCTTTATAAGTTCTAGAAGCCTTGTTGTCGATTTCTCAGGGATTTCTATGTATAGGATCATGTAATCTGCAAATAATGAAATTTTTACTTCTTCTTTTCCAATCTGGATGCCTTTTATTTCCTTTTCTTGTCTCAGTGCTCGTGCAAGTACTTCTAAGACAATGTTAAATAGGAGTGGTGATAGTGGGCATCCTTGTCTTGTTCCCGATCTCAGATGGAAGGCTTTTAGGGTTTCACCGTTGAAAATGATGCTAGCTTTGGGTTTTTCAAATATACCCTTTATCATTTTCAGAAAGTTTCCATCTATTCCTATCTTTTGTAGTGTTTTATGAGGAAATAGTGCTGTATTTTGTTGAATGCTTTTCTGCATCTATAGAGATGATCATGTGGGTTTTTTTCTTTCAGTTTCTTTATGTGGTGTATTACATTGATTGATTTTCTTATATTGAACCATCCTTGCATACCTGGGATGAAACCCACTTGGTCATGGTGTATAATCCTTTTGATATGTTGTTGAATGCGATTAGCAAGTATTTTGTTAAGGATTTTAGCATCTAGGTTCGTTAGAGAAATTGGTCTCTAATTTTCCTTTCTTGTGGTATCTTTCTTTGGTTTTGGTATTAGGGTAATGTTGGCATCATAGAATGAGTTAGGTAGTATTCCTTCTACTTCTATTTTTTGGAAGAGCTTAAGTAGAATTGGTGTTAGCTCTTTCCGGAATGTTTGGTAGAATTCAGCTGTGAAGCCATCTGGTCCTGGACTCTTCTTAGTTGGGCGGTTTTTAATGACTGAGTCTATCTCTTTACTTGTAATTGGGCTGTTGAGTTAATCTATTTCTTCTTTCATCAATGTCGGCTGTTTGTGGGTTTCTAGAAACTTGTCCATTTCCTCTAAATTGTCATTCTTGTTGGCATATAATTTTTCAAAGTATCCTCTTATGATACTCTTTATTTCTGTGGGGTCAGTAGTGATATCACCTTGCTCATTCCTTATTTTATGTGTTTGCATCTGTTCTCTCTTTTTCTTTGTTAGTCTGGCTAAGGGTTTGTCAATTTTGTTGATATTCTCGAAGAACCAGCTTTTGGTTTTGTTTATTGATTCCAGTGCTTTCTTATTCTCTATTTCATTTAGTTCTGCTCTAATCTTTGTTATTTCCTGTTTTCTACTTCCCTTAGGTTTAGTTTGTTGTAGTTTTTCCAATTCCTCCTAGTGTGCAGTTAGGTCTTCAATTTTAGCTCTTTCTTCTTTTTTAATATATGAATTTATGGCTATGAACTTCCCTCTCAGGACTGCTTTCGCTGCATCCCATAGGTTTTGATATGTTGTGCTGTTGTTTTCATTAGTTTCAAGGTAGTTACTGATTTCTTTTGAAATTTCCTCTTTGACCCACTGTTTGTCTAAGAGTGTGTTGTTTAACTTCCATATCCTTGTGCCTAACCTGTTTCTCTGGCCCTTATTGATTTCCAACTTCATTCCGTTGTAGTCAGAAAATTACTTTGTATAATCTCAATCTTTCTTAATTCATTTTGTGTTGTTTTGTGGCATAGCATGTGGTCTATTTTGGAGTATGATCCATGTGCAATGGAGAAGAATGTAAATCCCGCTGTATTTGGGTGTAGTGTTCTGTATATGTCTAGTAAGTCCAAATCTTCTAATGTATTGTTAAATGCCTTCGTTTCTTTATTGATTCTCTACTTAGATGTTCTGTCTAATGATGATAGTGGTGTGTTGAAGTCCCCTGTTATAATTGTAGAGGAATTTATTTCTCCTGTTAGTTTTTCCAGAGTTTGCCGCACGTATTTTGAGGCACCTCTATTAGGTGCGTAAATGTTGATGATTGTTCTCTCGAGAGATTACTCATTTTACAAATATGTAGTGTCCATCTTTGTCTCTTACAATAGTTTTGCATTTAAAGTCTATTTTGTCTGATATTAGAATAGCTACTCCTGCCCTTTTTTGTCTATTGTTAGCTTTTAAAATGGTTTTCCAGCCATTCACTTTCAGCCTCCTTGAATCC
>JAKSZT010054204.1:356111-367443 GCA_026826555.1 Tolypeutes matacus
AGCTCAATGGACTCATCCAAGTCACCTGGTGAGGAGACAACGATGGGAAATGGCCATCCCAGGGAATGGAGAGGGCCTGCATCTGCAGGCAGGATCATCCCACCCACCATATCCATGGGATATAAGCCCTCTCTCACTTGGAGTTGGAGTGGACATCACCATCCCAGTCGCCTCTGGATTGGGGGAAGAACTATGGACTAGAGTGGACTTGATGGTATTCTCTTGCTCACATATGGTGATTCTTGCAATGCAAGAAATTATAACAATGAGGTGGAGCCAGTGGCCACTTGACAGTTTTTGGGTAGGGAGGGGATGAGCAGTTGAAATACAGGGGCTTCTTTGGGAGTTGGAGGTTGTCCTGAGTACTGTTGTGGCAATGGATGTAGGCCATTTTAAATCAGCACACACCACTCAGAACTGAGTGGGAGAGAGTGTGGTCTACAGTGTGAACTGTGGTCTATGGTTGGTGGCAAGGCTCCAGGATGTGTAAGTTCATTGAGGTTGGTGGGCCACACTGTGGGAGATGTTTGTGTGGGATGTGGTGGGAGGTGTGGGAGGTGGGCAACATGGGAATCCCAGTGGGTTCCGTGTAATATTTTAGGTAATCTAAGCACCTCTTAAAATATATGTATATATATATATAAATAACATTTTTGTAAGCAAATACACATATATGCATATATATTTATATATCATTTTACAAATGTTTGTATGTATTGTGAGAATTTTGATTTTTACCCATAATAAAAATATATATATATGATTACCTGCTTTCTACTTAACTCCAATTTTCCTTATTATTTTAAATCTGAAATGATCCTTTCATAATTAGGTGATATACTTCTAATCTCAAGTATTTTAAGAGGTTAGAAAATTTATTTATATTCTTATGTTGTACTCCAATATTTTTCTCATAAGTGATAGGGTGTGGGATGCGTGAGACTAGAGAATGCATGTATTTACAAACAGAAATGTGTACCCAAAACAATCTGCCAATGCAGATAATTCTGAGGAAGGAGGAATGGGGATTGAGGCTAGAGAAGGAATTTGACTGTTTGCCATAACAGACATAAATTATTTTTATACTCTTTGCATGGATAATTTTGTTATAATTTAAAAGAAATTATGAAAATTGTACACAATGAAATCATACAAATTGTTTGATTTGGAGATATAGTTTTGTATCTGCAATATTACTGGGGAGGTGGGCGTTTCCCGTCACCCTTTGCAAATACTGTCGCCCATAAAGGAAAAGTGCTCACTCCCCTCAGCCCCCTCCCCAGCTGCCTGGACGGGTAGAGGCCTCTCAGCAAGAGTGAGCACGGAGCATGAGGAGCATGGGCGCAACCGTGTGAAGTCCACACAGCTCTCTACATGTGTCTTGTAAGAGGGCTTTTAGCACCAAGGAGAACACGGAGTTCCTTCTGCTTACTTCCCATTAAGATCCGCTAGAGTGACTCACATCACTAACTGAGGCTGTGAGTGCTGAGCAGGGCTTTCCTCCTGACCTCCTTTGCGGATTGAGAACCGATGATGATGGTTTTCATTGGTGCTCTGAGAGTTTGGTTCCCAAACAGGACATTCCCTTTCTGGCTTGGGGGAACTACACTGAACACGTGTTACATTCCAGCTTATTCCATTGTTTATCAACTTCTTCCCATCCAAATTCTCCGTTCTCTTCTGGGATTGTAGAGGACTGCATCATTTTCAATACTGTTAAAAATGTGTTGAAAATTTAATATTTAATTAGTCTGAGAAATATCTGGCATCTGTACCCTCTGAGGTTTTGTACAAACATTGCACTCTTTCACAACTTCACTTCTATTCTTGTCAGCCCTAGGTCCCAGGACTTTCTGGGATTCCTGTACTATTTATTAAGGTCACTGGCCTAAAGTTGATCATTCTGCTGATGTTATTGCTGTAGCCATGGCTGTAATGTGAATTTTGACATTTCCTTCCTAACACAAACAGGTTTCTTCTTGGCATTGCTATTTCTTTAGCTGGTCCAAGATTGGAGAAGGTGAATGTAGAACTGGAAGTAGGAGACCTGAGTCTGTGCCTGAGACCTAGGAGGGGTACCGTAAGAGCAGCCACCTCTGAGGGTCCACGCTGGAGGCCAAGGGAAAGAGGGAAGGGCAAAAGGAGCAGGAGCAGGAAGTCTCCTCTCTTTGCCCTGACTCCTCTGCTGCACCAGACCCCAGGCCCCATGCTTTTATCTGCTCATGACCAACTGGCCAACCCCTGCCTGAGGCAAGTACAGCAGAATGGGGCATCTGTGACTTTAGAGTAGTCCCCATACCATGTGACTATCCTGTGTGGCTCCCTGTCTTGCAGGACTTGCTGGCCAAGAGCACTTCCCCTCTGTCTTACCAATACTCATTCCTGCCTAGTCTGGAGACACCCACAGTTTACAGGTGAATTCACTGGGCAGCAGCAACACATTGCCATTTAGGAACAGGTCAGCTCTTCAGCCCTGTGTCCCTAGCTCTTTAACTTTGCCAAGCACTGCCAATGCAAAATACCAGAAATATGTTGGCTTCTATTGGAATTTATTAGGGTTAAAGCTTACAGTCTGAGGCTGTGAAAATGTCCAAATCAAGGCATCATCAAAAATGCTGTCTTAACAAGGGTCAACTGCAGCTGGACTCCTACCAAGGCAAAAAGTTTGGCCTGCCTGTCTCTCTCTGCCTTCTCCTCCAAAGTCACTTTATTCCTGAGCTCAGTAGTGGGACATCAGACACAATTGTTCACACATCTCTCTTCTCCTCTGGCCTGGAGGTCTTTAGCTTCAAGCTGCTCCATGACTCCACCCTCTGGCCTCTCCCTCAGGCTCTCAGGCTTTTTGTGTCTCTCCACAGTGGTAGGAGAACGTGGAGCTTCTCCCACATGGCAGGGTAAAGTTGGCAGCACTCTTTCTCTGTTTGTTCCATGTATGTAGGGTTTCAGCACAATGATTGGGGTCCATCCTGGTGCTTGAAATCTAATCAGAGACCTTTAACTAAACTAAAGCAATCTAACAAAAAGTTACCTAATTCAAAGGTCCCTTATCTGAATCTAACCAAAATGTCCTACATAAAAAAAGGATTACACACAGAGCAATGTTTTAGTAAGAACATACTTTCCTGCATCCACACAAGACTCAAATGAGGGCATTAACCCAGGGCACAGGCATCACAAAGGGTCTCCTTATTCTGGGAGGAATGGGAACTCAGGAAGCTGTGGCTTTACTTTGGGCATGGCCATCATTGAGAAAAATGGGGTGCTGACCTCCATTGCACTGGTCCCTAGAATGGTCCCAAGAAAATCTCAATATACTGTGCTTTCTCCACCAAATCTTAGCTCCAAAATCAGGTGTGTAACTCACAGAGGTGTGCCATTGTTGCCATCCCCAGAGCCAGGGGTTGGGCTGGCAGGAAGCAGGTTGTAAAACTTAAAGCCCCTAATTTCTTCTCCAAAGGATTGATTACATTTACAACAGAATGGAGAAATTCAACCCTAAGTTTGCTCTCAAAATCACTGGAGATCATCAAAGGCCTGAGATTTAATTCATCTCAATTCTTCAGGAAGAAGGGAAATAAATACTTTTATAGATGAGTAAAACTAAAAAAGTTTGCTAGCAGAAACTCACTTTCAAAGAAATGTAATAGAATATTCTTCAGGCAGAAAGAAAATAATCTCTGAATGTTCAAGACTTAGGATGGATTGAAGAACAAGTTCTTTTAATTAAATTCATATATCTAAAAAACCATTGAGTGGATAAAGTAATAATGATATCCGTGGCCTTGGACATCAATAAAGTGTAAAAATACACCATAAAATAATATATAGCATAAGATGTGTAAATGGATATGTAGCAGCTGGATATCGTTATGAATTCCAAAAATAGATATTGGATTATGCTTGTAAACTGCTGTGACAAAATGGGCATGATTAAGTTTTGATAAGGGTGCTGATGGGGCCAGAGCTGAGCCCCACCCCTCAGTGGGTAGGACCTAAAACATAAAAATACATGGCAAAGGACAGAGCTGGAGTAGTTTAGAATGTTGGAGTTCTGATAAGCAATGACAGAAGGCCCCAGAAAAAATAGACAAGCCATTCCACTGAAAGTTCACAGCTGGCCTTATGGAGAGAGGCAAAGCTTAGAAAGCCTCATTGTCTTCAGCTGACCTTGTGGAGGAAACAGAGGAGCTGAGCCCAGAGAGAATTGCAGCCCTGGGAAGACAGGAAACCAAGAAGCCTGATCCTTGGCAAATTTTGGCAGCTGTGTTGCTCTAAGATCCGGTAACAGACTTTGGTGAAGGAAGAAACACCTGTTTTAAGGCCTTGTAACTGTAAGTTTCTACCCCAAATAAATACCCTTTATAAAGACCAACAGATTTCTGGTATTTTGCATCAGCACCCCTTTGGCTGACTAATATAGGATATACAATCTTTTAAAATTCATTTTTTTGGCAAGTCAATAAAAAATAATAACTACAGATTTGGAAAGGCAAGCAAAAGTGTTATAATTATCCCAGTAAACTTTAAAGATATTAAATTCTGCAACTCATCCAAATAAATAGAAGAAAAAAAATTGAACAAAAATAGCCCCAAACAAAGTATACAGGATTTCTGGGATGCCATTTTGGCCTTGTTCTGGGGCCACCTTACTCGTGCATCTTTGGAAGCTGCAACTTTCTTATCATTCAGAAGCCTGAAGGTTTCAGGGTTGTTTATGGGCTGTTGTTTTGTCCCCATCATAAATGAAAAATCAAGTGTTGTATAACTTCCCCATTTCCTAGTCATGAAGACACCAAACTGGATGTGATGCTTATCTGAAGCACGAAGAGCCATGAATGATAGAACAAATAAAAAGGAGATGTTGTGCTTCCCAAATTGGATGCTTAGATTATTGATAGTGGATTTTTCCTCTTTTTGAATGAATGAATTCAATGCTATCAATTTCCCTCTAAGCACTGATTTTGCTGCACCCCACAAACTAAGAAGAAGCATAGGACATTAAGAAGCAAAAAGAACCACATTACAAAAGGCTTCTGAGTGAAGATATATCCACTTCCACAACAGCACAGACTTCAGATGAAGGCAATGAATGTAAGAAAGTTGGGAGAATATTTTCTCTGACTGCAAGCATTGTTTCCTCAAAATGAAAGTTCTTTGAATGTAACTTCACTTTGAAGGAATTTGCATCATGCTTACCTAAGCATGAGGGAATCTTTTTAAGGGGAAAAGAATGGGGACAATGAGTTTTGCCAGTTTGCCCAACATGGTAGTCCTCTCCTTTAAGTGTAATGAGTGTGAAGCTTTCTTGGAAATTCAACCTCATGAGATACCTGAGAATTAATCCTTCAGAGAAACTATTTGGGATTTCGTGAATTTGGGAAAGCTAGAGTCACATCAAAGAAACATGCAGGAATAAAACCCTGTGTATGTAAGGAATATTGGAAACCCTTCAACCAGGCATTAAATCTCATTGAGCATGAAATATGCATACATTAGTTAGTATTGTAATGAACATGGGAATGCTTCCATCTGAAACAAAACTTCATGGAATATGAGAAAAGTCATACTAGAGAGAAACCATGAGTGCCCTGAATATAGTCTGCTCTTTACAATCATTTTTTACTCCTCATTTTAAAAGCCATACAGGGGAACAAGCATAGAAATGTAATACATGTGTGAATGTTTTCAACCTGACAGAAATTCTCTTTATTCATCAGAAAATTCTTTACTGAAGAGAAATCATATATATGTGGGAAAGCTTTAATACAAGTATCAAATCTCACATTCAAGAGATTTTTCTACTGCAAAGAAACCCTCTGCATATAAGGCATGTGAAAATGCTTTTAGGTACAAATCATGTATCACAGAACATGAAAAGCTCATAGTGGAGAGAAGCAAAATTAATGTAAAGAATGCAGAAAAACCTTCAGCCAAAAGCAATTGTTCATTAAACATCAGTGCATTCATTCTGGAGAAAAACCCTTTATAGGCAACGAATGTGAAAAAGCCTTCAACCAGAAGGACAACCTCGTTAACTATCTGAGAATACATACTGGAGAGAAACCCTATGAATGTGATGTATGTGGGAAAGCTTTCATGCAGAAATCAAGCCTCATTACACACCAGAAAAGAAAAACTGGAGAGAAACCCAATATATGTAAGGAATGTAGGGAAGCCTTCAGTAGAAAATTAAATCTCACTGACCATGAGAAAGTTCATAGTGGAGGGAAACCCTATATATGTAAGGAATGTGAATCTCCAAAGAATCTCCACCTCCAGCCTGTGCAATTTGTGGCCAATCTTTTAAGGAAGAGGCTGTGATTGTGCAATTCAGGATGTCTTTCTCCTCTTGGAAAAGTGCACTTGCAGTTTGTTCTGTGATCTGCTCCTCCCACAACTACTTCCACACTCAACTCTGTTCAATTTGTTACCACTAATTTATGCATTGAAACTCGAGATTTCTCTTAGTTTATGTAAAGATGGGTTTTCGACTTATTTCTTAATATCCTGGTTGTTTTCACTGGTTCTTCAATCCAATACATTCTGGGTAAGCATTTGAAAAATTACCATTTTCAATATAATGCTGCCCATTATTGTAGCATTTTCTTATAATGCACCCCAACCATTTATACTTTTTCAGGTTCTTCACCCAATTCTGATGTGGATTCATGTTTAACAGCCACTGAACTACAGTGGCCTCCTTTCTACTTAACTCCAATTTTCCTTATTATTTTAAATCACAAAAGATCCTTTCATAATTGGACAATATACTTCTAATCTCAAGCATTTTAAGAAGTTAGAAAATTTCTTTATATTCTTAAGTTGTACTCCCATATTTTTCTCATATGTGATAGGGTGTGGAATCGGTGAAACTAGAGAATACATATATTTACTAACAGAAATGTTTACCCAAAAGAATCTGCCAATGCAGATAATTCTGAGGAAGTAGGAATGAAGGGTGAGGCTACAGAAGGAATTTGGCTTTTTGCCATAACATACATAAATAATTTTTATACTGTTTGCACAGATAATTTGCTCATAATTTTTTAAAAATTATGAAAATAGTACACAATGAAATCATAAAAAGTGTTTGGTTTGAAGATATTGATTTGTAGCTGCAACATTACTCGGGGGGGGGGCACTTCCTCTTACCCTTTGCAAATACAGTCGCCCATAAAGGAAAAGTGCTCTCTCCACTTGGCACCCTCCCCAGCTGCCTGGATGGGTGGAGGCCTCCCTCAGTAAAAGTGAGCAAGGAGCATGAGGATCATGGAACCAACATTGTGAAGGCCACACTGCTCTCTACATGTGTCCGTTTATGGGGCTGTTAACACCACAACAGAACATGGACTTCCTGCTGCTTACTTCCCAGCAAAGATCCGCTAGAGTGACTCACATCACTAACTGAGGCTGTGAGGGTTGAGCAGGGCTTTCCTCCTGACCTCCTTTGTGGATTGAGAACCGATGATGATGGTTTTCATTGGTGCTCTGAGGATTTGGTTCCCAAACAGGACATTCCCTCTCTTGCTTGGGGCTAATGCAGTAAACATTTCTTAAAGTACAGTTTATTCCATTGTTAATCAGCTTCTTCCCATCCAAACCCTCTGTTCTTTTCTGGCATTGAAATGGTCTGAATCATTTTCAACACTGTTAAAAATGTGTTGAAAATTTAATATTTAATTAGTCTGAGAAATATCTGGCATATGCACCCTTTGAGGTTTTCTGCAAACATTGCACTCTCTCACAACCTCACTTCTGTTCATGTCAGCCCTAGGTTCCAGGACTTTCTGGGATTCCTGTACTATTTATTAGGGTCACTGACCTAATGTTGCTCATTCTGGTGATATTATTGCTCTAGCCAATGCTGTAATGGGAATTTTAACATTTTCTTCCTGACACCAACAAGTTTCATCTTAGCATTGCTCTTTCTTTAGCTGCCCCAAGTTTGGAGGAGGATAATATAGAACTCAAACAGGAGGCCTGATTGTGTGCCTGAGACCCAGGAGAGGTACAGTAAGAGCAGCATCCTCACAGGGTCACTGTTGGAGGCAAAAGGAAGGAGGGAAGGGAAAAAGGAGCAGGAGCAGGAAGTCTCATTTATGTGCCCTGACTCCTGTGCTGCACCAGACCCCAGGTCCAATGCTTTTATCTGCCACTGCCCACATGGCCAACCACTTTATGAGGAAGGTACAACATACTGGGGCATCAGTGACTTTAGACTAGTCCCCAATCCATGTGACTCCTCTGCCTGACTCCCTGTCTTGCAGGCCTTGCTGGCCAAGAGCACTTCCTCCTCTTTTTTACCAGTAGTCATTCTACCTGGTCTGGAAACACCCACAGTTTACAGGTGAATTCACTGTGCAGCAGCATCACACTGCCATTTGGTAACAGGGCAGCTTTTCAACCCTGTGTCCCTAGCTGTTTGTGTTTGCCAACTGCTGCCAATGCAAAATACCAGAAATAAGTTGGCTTTAATTGGAATTTATTAAGGTTAAATCTTAAAGTTCAGAGGCTGTGAAAATTTCCAAATCAAGTCATCATAAAAAATGCTGTCTTAACAAGGGTCAGCCCCTGCTGGTCTCCAGCAAAGGCAAAATGCTGAGCATGCCTGTCTCTTTCTGCCTTCTCCTCAACTCACTTTATCCCTGAGCTCAGCAGTGGACATCAGACACAATTGCTCACACCTCTCTCTACTCCTCTGGCCTGGATGACTTCAGCTTCAAGCTGCTCCATGACTCCAGCCTCTGGCCTCTCCCTCAGCCTCTCAGGGTCTCTGTGTCCCTCCACAGTGGTAGGAGATCCTGGAGATTCTCCCACATGGCAGGGTAAACATGGCAGCACTCTTTCTCTGTGTGTTCCATGTTTGTAGGATTTCAGCACAATGATTGGGGTCCATCTTCGTGCCTGAAATCTAATCAGAAGCCCTTAACTAAACTAAAGAATCTAACAAAATGTGACCTAATCAAAAGGTACCTTATCGGAATCTAACCAAAATGTCCTACATACAAAAGGCTTACACACACAGCAATGGGTTAGTAAGAACATGTTTTGTTTTGGAGTCCACACAAGACTCAAGTGAGGGCATTAACCCAGGAAAGAGGAACCAGGAGGGTTCTCCTAAGTCTGGGAGAAATGGGAACTCATGAAGCAGTGGCTGTACTTTGGATGTGGGCACCATTGAGCAAAATGGGTTGCTGACCACCATTGCACTGGTCCCTAGAATGGTCCGAAGAACTGCTCAATATATTGTGCTTTCTCCACCAAATCATAGCTCTAAAATCAGGTGTGTAACTCAGAGAGGTGTGACATTATTCCCATCCACAGAGCCAGAGCGCACAGATTTTGCTTGGAGGGTGGGGGTGGCAGGATGCAGGCTGTAAAATTTGAATGCCTGTAATTTCTTCTCCAAAGAACTGATTACACTTAAAACAGAATGGAGAAATTCATCCCTGAGGGAGCTCTCAAAAGCAGTGGAGATGGTAGATAGCCTGAGATTTAAATCATCTCAATCCTTCAGAAAGAAGGGAAATAAATATTTTTCAGATGAGTGTAATCTAATAAAGTTTGCAAGCAGCAATGCACTTTAAAAGAAATATAAAAGAATATTCTTCAGGCAGAAAGAAAATAGTCTCAGAAGGTTCAAGATTCAGGATGGATTGAAGAACAATGTGCATAGCAGCCAAGGAAAGTATCTTATATATTTAACAAAAGTGAAGAACATCTGCTTTGGTAGAGCATTATATTAAAGCAGGATTTAGACATTGTAAGTGAAGCAAGAGGGAGTCAAGGATCTTACTTACATTTCAAAAATGAAGTACCAAGTGAATTCCCAGGATGTTAGGTAAAACCAGTGTTTTGAAAGTGATCACAAGTGAAAACATATGCATAGCATCAAATCAAACACAAATCAAATGAAACACAAGTCTTACTTACATTTCAAAAGTGAAGAAACTACACCATTGGCATACCACTAGGTCAAAAAGGTGTTTGACAGTGGTTGTAAGTCAAAACAACAGCATAGCAGCCTAGGAAAGAAGTATCTCATTCAGTTTACAAAAGTGAAGAACATCTGCATTGACAGGGCACTAATTAAAAGAAGGGTTTTGACATTTTGAGTGAGAGCAAGTGTATAGCAGCCAGGGAAACAATTCTCTTTCATACTTTACAAACAGGAAGAACCTCCTGGATCAACAGAGCTGTAGGTTAAAACCAGGATTTTGAGGTTGATTGTAACTCCAAGAAGTGCATAGCTCCCAATGGAATGAGTATCCTGCTTAGTTTTGAAAGCTGAAGAAACCACTGCATTGGCATAGCATTAGGTAAAAGCAGGCTTTTAACATTGTGAGTGAAAGTTAGTTCACAGCAGCCAGGGTACCCAGAATGTTAATTAACTTTCAAAGTTGAAGCACCTAAAGTATTCACAGAGTATTAGTAAAATCAGTGTTTTGAAGGTGATTGTAAGTGAAAACACATGCATAGCAGGAAATAAAACACAAATCTTACTAAGATTTCTAAAATGAAGGAACCACTGAATTGGCATATCGTTAAGTAAAATCAGTGTTTTAACAATGGTTGTAAGTGAAAACAAGGGTATAGAAGCCAAAGAAAGGAATACCTTTCTTAATTTACAAACGTGAAAACCACCTGGATTCACAGTGCTTTAGGTTAAAACCAGGATTTTGAAGATCATTGTAACTCCATGCAAGTGCATAGCTGCCAATGAAATGAGTATCCTGATTAGTTTTGAAAACTGAAGAAACCACTGCATTGACATAACCTTTGGCAAAAGCAGGATTTGACATTGATTGTGAGTGAAAGCAAGTACATAGAAGCCAATAAACAAGTATCGTACCTACCTTAAAAACGTGAAGTACCTCCTGCATTCACAGAGAGTTAGGTGAAACCAGGGCCTTCAAGTTGATTGTAAGTGAAAACACGTGCAAAGCAGCCAATTAAACAAGATTATTTATTGGTTCTCTAAACTGAAGAACCCACTGCATTCACTGGGCATCAGGGAAACGCAGTGCTTCGAAGTTGATTGTAAGTGAAAACATGTGCTTAGCAGCCAAAGAAACTGGAAACTTACTTAGACTTCAAAACCGAAGAAACTGCAGCATTGGCATAGAGAAAGCACTGTTTTTACGTTGGTTGTAAGTGTAAAGAAGTGCAGATCAGCAAAGGAAAGAAGTGTCTTATTTACTTTACAAAAGTGAAGAACCTCTACATTGGCAAAGCACTAGGTAGAAGCAGTGTTCTGCCATTGTGAGTGAAAGCAAGTGCATAGCAACAAGGGAAATAAGTATCTTACTTACCTTTCAAAGATGAAGTACCT
>JAKSZT010054204.1:367453-406241 GCA_026826555.1 Tolypeutes matacus
TGATTGTAATTCCAAGCAAGTGCATAGCTGCCAATGAAATGAGTATCCTGCTTAGTTTTGAAACCTGAAATAACCAATGCATTGGCATAGCCCTAGGTAAAACTAGTGTTTTGGCATTGATTTTGATGGAAAGCAAGTGCATAGCAGCCAAACAAACAAGTATCTTACTTACATTTCAATCGTGAAGTACCTCCTGCATACACAGAGAGTTAGGTGAAGGCAGTGCCTTGAAGTTGATTGTAAGTTAAAACAGGTGCAAGCAGCCAATGAAATAAGATTCTATACTGGTTCTCTAAACCAAAGAACTGAATGCATTCACCAAGTGTTAGGGAAAAATATTGCTTTGAAGTTGATTGTAAGAGAAAACACACGCTTAGCAGCAAAAGAAGGAGAAACTCACTTAGATTTCAAAAGTGAAGAAAATGCACCATTGACTTAGAAAAAGCTGAATTTTTACAATGGTTGTAAGTGAAAATAAGTGCATAGCAGCCAAGGAAAGAAGAATAGTATTTACTTTACAAAAGTGAAGAATCTCTGCACCGGCAGAGCATTAGGTATAAGCAAGATTTTGGCATTCTGAGTGAAAGCAAGTGCATAGCAGCCAAGGAATCAAGTATCTTACTTTCCTTTGACAGATGAAGTACCTCCTGCATTCACAGAGTATTAGGTAAAATCAGTGTTTTGAAGGTGATTGTAAATGAAAACCCATGCAAAGCAGCAAATGAACACAAATCTTACTTAGATTTCAAAAGTGAAGAAACTACTGCATTGGCATAGCAATAGATAAAAGTGGTGTTTTGACAGTGGTTGTAAGTGAAAGCAAGGACATAACAGCCTAGGAAAGAAGTATCTTACTTACTTTACAAAAGCGAAGAAACTGCATTGGCAGAGCATTAGGCAAAAGAAAGGTTTTGACGTTGTGAGTGAGGTCAAGTACATAGCAGAAGGGAAATAATTATCTTTCATACTTTGCAAACCTGAGGAACCTCCTGGATCAACAGAGCTGTATGTTAAAACCAGGATTTTGAACTTGATTGTAACTCCCAGCAAGTGCATGGGTGCCAATGAAATGTGTATCCTGCTTAGGTTTGAAAATGGAAGAAACCACTGCCTTGTCATAACATTAGGTAAAAGCAGTGTTTTGACATTGTGAGTGAACACAAGTGCACAGCAGTCAAACAAACAAATATGTGACCTACCTTTCAAACTTTAAGTACCTCCTGCATTCACATAGAGTTAGGTGAAACCAATGTCTTGAAGTTGATTTAAAGTGTAAACATGTGCAAATCAGCCAATGAAACTAGTTCTTTACTGGCTCTCTAAACTGAAGATCCAACTACATTCACTGAGCATTAGGGGAAAGCCCTTGGAAAGTGTGTAGATTGTGGAGTCCATAGAGCCTGTGCAGCCTGTGGAGCTTGGGGAGAATGTGGTAGCCTTTGGAGTCTCTGCAGGTTCATGGAGCCTGAGGTGCCTAGGGAGCCTGTGGAATTGTTGGAAAACATGGAGTCCTGAAGAGCCTGTGGAGGCCCAGGTAACCTGTGGAGTCTGTGGAGCGTGTGGAGCCTGTGGAACCCATGGAGTCAATGGAGAATGTGCAGCCAGTGCATACCCATGGAGCCTTGGAGTATGTGGAACCCATGTATACCATGAATCCCATGGACGTCAGAGATTCCATGGATTCTTGTGTAGCTGTGGAGCCCTTGGAGCCTGTGAAGCCTGTTGAGGCCTGCGGCGCCTGTGGAGCTCATGGAGCCCATGGGGCCCATGAAGCCTGTTGAGGAATGGAGCCCGTGGAGACCATGCATCCTGTGCAGGTCCATGTAGCTGATGGAGCCTATGGAGCCTTTGGATTTCCATGGAGACACTGGAGACTGTGTAGGTTGTGGAGCATGGGGAATCTTGTCTAGTCCATGGAGCACGTGGCACCTGTGTGGGCCTGTAGATTCTGTGCATGCCAATTAAGCCTTTGGAGCATTTTGAACCAAGGGAGCCCTTGGAGCTTCTGCAGGCCCATGTAACCTATGGATACTGGGGAGCCTGTGGAGGTTGTGTAATCAGTGGAGCCTGTGGACCTGTGAATACCTATGGAGACTGTGGACACTGGGTAATCCATGGAGTCCTGAGTAGCTGTGGAGCCCATGGAGCCTGTGAAGTCCTTGGAGCCCATTGAATCTGTGCAGGCTTGGGGAGCCTGTAGAACCTGTACAGGCCTGTGGATCCTATGGAGTTCATCGAGCCCGTGGTCCAGGGAGTCTGTCGAAGTACAGAGCCCAAGGAAACTACAGAGAATGTGGATCCTGTGGAGTGCATGTAGACCATGGACACATATGGAGCCATTGGAGCCTATATAGCCTGTGATGATTGTGGTTCCTGTTGAGGCCTGTGGAGCCTGTAGTGGCCAAAGGACCTGTGGAGACTGTGGACCCAATGGAGCTGGTGGAGCCCAGGGTATAAAAGAGGACTGTGGAGCCCATGGAGGCTGTTGATCCAATTGAGTTCATGGAGGTCATGGATGCTGTGTAGGCCAGTGGAACTTGTGTAACCTGTGAAGCCCATGGAGTCTGTGGAGTTGGTGCAGCTTATGGAGGCAATGGAGCCCAAGGAGCCCATGGAGACTATGAAGCCTAAGGAGGCCAGGGCAGACAGTGCAGTCCCATGAAGGACAGGGAGACTGTGAATTCTGTGAGAATACAGAGGCCTGTGGAACCCATGGAGCTCAAGGGGCCCATGGAAGCTGTGAAATATGGGGAGGCCTGTGGAGCCTGTGTATTCTAGAGGACCCTCTGAAGCCCATGGTACATCTGGAGGCCTGGGGATCCTCTGGAGCCCATGGAAGGTTGTGGAGCCTATGCAGGCCTATAGAACGCATGGAGCCCATGGCACCTGTTCAGGTCTGTGGAACATGTGGAACATGTGGAGCCACTGTAGCTCATGGAGCCCATGGAACCCATGGAGCCTGTGGATCCTGCAGAGCCTGTATATCTCATGGAGGCCATGGAGCCTGTGCAGGCTAATGGTGATGTAAGAGCCTGTTGAGACCATGGAGTAATGTGGATCCCATGGAGCCCATGGATGTTATCAAGGCCCATGGAGCATGTGGAGGCTGTAGAGTCTGAAGAAGTTGAGGACATTTTGGAGGCCTGTGGTGTCTGTGGAGCCCATTTTGGGCCATGGAGCCTGTGAGGCCTGGGCAGGTTCATGGAGCAACTGGAGACTGGGGAGCCACTGGAGTCTGTGAAGCCACATAAATGCATGGAGTCCTTGGGCGTCATGGAGCCCATGGAGCATGCATTGCCCCTGGAGTTCTGTGTAGCCTCTGCATGCCCATGGAGCCTGTTTAGCCTTTGAAGCGCTTGGATGCATGCAGCCTCTGTGGGCCCATGGAGACTTTGGAGCATGTGGAGCCTGTAGAGCCTGTAAAGCCTGTGGACTCAGTGGAGCCTGTGGAGCCTGTACATACCCCTTGAGCGTGTAGAGCACGTGGAGCCAATGGAGCATTTGGAGTCTGTACAGTCCATGAAGGCCTGTGGAGCCTGTGCAGACCCATAGTGTCCATTGACACCTGTTAAGCATGTGCTTCCTCTGGAGACCATAGATTCCATGGAGACTGTGGAGGCTGTGTAATTCAGTGGAACCTGAGGTGACTTTTGAACACTGTGGTGGCCCATGAAGCTTTGGGACTGTGTAACCAATGGAACCTATGCATACCTGAGTAGCCCGTGGAGCCCATGGAGTCTGTACGAGCCTGAGGAGCCTGTGTAGGGCCGTGGAAGTGTTTGAGGCCTTGGAGCCCATGAAGTCTTTCAAGGCCATGGAGTTCACAAAGCCCGTGGAGCCCTTGATGCTTGTGTATTCCTAGGGAGTTTGTGGAACCTCTGGAGACCTGTGGGTGCTGTGCAGGCCAGTGGAAGCTGTGCAACCAGTGAAACCCAGCGAGTCTGTGGAGCTGGTGTTTTTGGATGCCATGGAGACTGGGAACCCATGGAGACCATGGATAACAAATAGGTCTGTTCAACCTGTGCAGGCCCATGAAGGACAGGTAGACTGTGAAGTCTGTGAGGAGGTAGAGCACTGTGGAACCCATGGAGCTTATGGAGCCAGTGGAGGCTTTGAAAAAAGTGGAGGCCTGTGGAGCCTGTGCAAGCCCTAGGACCCTATGGAGCCTGTGGTGCCTCTGCAGGCCTGGGGAGCCAGTGGAGGCCCATGAGGCCTATGGAGGCTTTGTAAATCATGTAGCCTAGGCAGAGCTCAGGAACCCATTGAGCACAGGAAGACTGTAGAGGCCTGTGGAGTCTATGCAGGCCTGTGTGGTAGTGTCCAGGGAGACCATGAAGTCTGTGGGGACCATGGAGTTCACAAATCCGCTGAGCCTGTGGAGCCTGTGCAGGCCCAGGGAGCTATAACTCCATGCAAGGGCATAGCAGCCAGGGAAAAAAGTGTCTTACTTACCTCAAAGATGAAGTAACTCCTGCATTCACAGAATGGTAGGTAAAACCAATGTTCTGAAGGTGATTGTAAGTGAAAACTTAAATAGCAGCAAATTAAACACAAATCTTACTTAGATTTCAAAAGTGAAGAAACTTTTGCATTGGCTTAACATTGGGTACAAGCATTGTTTTGACATTGATTGTAAGTGAAAACAATGGAATAGCAGGAAAGGAAACAAGCATCTTTCTTACTTTACAAACGTGAGTAAGATCCTGGATTCACAGAGCTTTGGATTAAAACACACGTTCTGAAGGTGATTGTAACTACAAGCAAGTGCATAATTGCCCAAAAATGAGTATCTTGCTTAGTTTTGAAAACTGGAGAAACCACTGCATTGCCATAGCTTTAGGTAAAGCAGTGTTTTGACAATGATTGTGATTGAAAACAAGTGCATACCAGACAAGGAATGAAGTATACTATTTACTTTCATTCATGAAGAACTTCTGCATTGGCAAAGCATTAGGAAAAAGGAGGGTTTTGACATTGTGAGTGAAAGCAAGTGCATAGTGGACAGGGAAACAAGTATCTTGTTTACCTTTCAAACTTGAAGTACCTCCTGCATTCACAGATTTTTATATATAGCCAGTGTTTTGAAGGTGATTGTAAGTGAAAACACATGCATAACAGCAAATGAAACACAAATATTCCTTAGTTACCAAAAGAGAAGAAATGACTGCATTGGCATAGCATTAGGGAAAAGCAGAGTAATGATATTGGTTGTAAGTGAAAACAAGGGCTTAGCAGCCGAGGAAACAAATGTCTTTCTTTCTTTAGAAACATGAAGAAACCACTTGGGTTCATAGAGTTTTAGGTTAAAAGCAAGATTTTGAAGTTGATTGTAACTCCAAAGTAGTTGATAGCTGCCAATGAAATGAGTATCTTGCATAATTTTGAAAACTGTAGAAACCACTGCATTGGCATAGCATTAGGTAAAAGTAGTGTCTTGACATTGATTGTGAGTGAAAGCAAGTGCATAGCAGCCAAACAACTACCTTACTTAACATTCAAACTTGAAGTTCCTTCTGCATCCACAGAGACTTAGGTGAAACCAGTGTTTGAAGTTGAATGTAAGTGAAAACACATGCAAAGCAGCCAGTGAAACAAGTTTCATTATTGGTTATCTAAACTGAAGTCCCAACTGCATTCACCAAATATTAGGGAAAAGCCATGCTTTGAAGTTTAGTGTAAGTGAAAACATGTGCATAGCAGCAAAAGAAACTAGAATCTTACATAGAATTCAAAAGTGAAGGAACTGTAGCATTTGCGTAGGTAAAGCAGGGTTTTGACATAAGTTATAAGTGAAAACAAGTGCATACCAGCCAAGGAATGAAGTATATTTACTTTCAGAAGTGAAGAACCACTGCTTTGGCAGAGCATTAGGAAAAAGCAGGGTTTTGACATTGTGAGTGAAAGAAAGTGCATAGCAGACAGGGAAAGCAGTATCTTACTTATCTTTCAAAGATGAAGTATCTTCTGCATTCACAGAGTGTTAGGTAAAACCAGTATTTTGAAGGTGATTGCAAAAAAAAAAACACATGCACAGCAGAAATTGAAATGCAAATCTTACTTAGATTTCAAAAGTGAAGAAACTACTGCATTGGTTTAGTGTTAGGAAAAAGTTGTGTTTTGGCATTAGTTGTAAGTGAAAACAATGGTATAGCAGGCAAGGAAACAAGTACATTTCTTACATTACATGCATGAAGCAGATCATAGATTCACAGAGATTTAGATTAAAGCCCGTATTTTGAAGGTGATTTTATCTCCAAACAAGTGCATAGCAGCCAATAAAATGAGTATCCTGCTTAGTTTGAAAACTAGAGAAACCACTGCATTGGCATAACCTGAAGTAAAAGCAGTGTTTTGACATTGATTGGGAGTGAAAGCAAGTGTATAGCAGCAAAACAAACAAGTATCTTACTTACTATTCAAACTTGACATACCCACTGTTTTCACAGAGAGTAAGATGACATCAGTGTCTTGAAGTTGAATGTAAGTGAAAACACATGCAACGCAGCCAATGAAACAAGTTTCCTTATTGGTTCTCTAAACTGAAGAACCGACTTCATTAATGAAGTGTTATGAAGAAGCAGTGGTTTGAAGTTATTATAAGTGAAAACACTTGCATAGCAGAAAAAAAAACTAGAATTTTACATAGATTTCAAAAGTGAAGAACATGCAGCATTGGTATAGAAAAAGCAGTGCTTTCACATGGGTTGTAAGTGAAAACAAGGGCATAAGAGCCAAGGAAATATCTCTCTCATTTACTTTACAAAAGTTAAGAACCTCTCCATTGGCAGAGCATTAGGTAAAAGCAGGGTTAGACATTGTGAGTGAAAGCAAGTGCATAGCAGGCAGGGAAACAAGTATCTTATGTACCTTTCAAAGTTGAAGTACCTCCTGCCTTCACCGAGTGTTAGGAAAAAACACTGTTCTGATGGTCATTGTAAATGAAAACACATGCATAGCGGCAAATCAAACACAAATCTTACTTAGATTTCAAAAGTGAAGAAACTACTGCATTGGTCATAGCATTATTTAAATGAAGTGTTTTGACTTTGGCTTTAAGTGAATACGTGGGCATAGTACCCAGGGAAACAACAATATTTCTTACTTACAAACGTGAAGAACCTGCTGGATTCAGAGAGCTTTAGGTTGAAACCAGTATTTTGAAGTTGATTGTAATTCCAAGAATTGAATAGCTGCCAATGAAATGAGTATCCTGCTTAGGTTTGAAAAGTGAAGAAACCACTGCATTGGCATAACATTAGGGAAATCAGTGATTTTACATTGATTGTGAGAGAAAGCAAGTGAACAGCAGCCAAACTAACAACTATATTATTGACCTTTCAAACTAGAAGTACCTCCTTCATTCACTGAGAGTTAGGTGAAAACACTGTCTTGAAGTTCATTGTAATTGAAAACGTGCAAAATAGCCAATGAAAGAAGTTTCTTTATTTATCTTCTGACCTGAAGTACTGACTGCATTCACCAAATATTAGGGATAAGCAGTGTTTTGAAGTTGATTGTAAGTGAAAACACGTGTCTAGCAGTAAAAGAAACAAGAATCTTACTTAGATTTCAAAAACGAAGTAACTGCACATTGGCATAGAAAAAGCAGTGTTTTGACATTTGTTGTAAGTGAAAACAAGGGCATAGCAGCCAAGGAAAGAAGTGTCTTATTTGGTTTACAAAAGTGAAGAACCTCTGCATTGGCAGAGCTTTAGGTAAAAGCAGGGTTTTGACATTGTCAGTGTAAGCAAGTTCATAGCACCAGGGAAACAAGTACCTCACTTTCCTTTCAAAGTTAAAGTACCTCCGGCATTCACAGAGTGTTAGGTAACCAGTGTTTTCAAGGTGATTTTTAGCAAAAAGTCATGCATAGCAACAAGTGAATAACAAAACTTACTTAGATTTCTAAATTGCAGGAACTACTTCATTGGTATAGTGTTAGGGAAAAGCGGGGGTAATGACATTGCTTGTAAGTAGAAAACAAGGGCATAGCAGCCAAGAAAAGAAGTGTCTTATTTACTTTACAAAAGTGAAGAACTTCTGCATGGGCAGAACATTAGGTAAAAGCAGGGTTTTGGTGCATTGAGTGAAAGCAAGTGCACAGCAGACAGGAAAACAAGTATCTTAGTTACTTTTCAAATTTGAAGTACCTGCAGCATTCACAGAGTGTTAGGTAAAATCGGGGTTTTGAATTTGATTGTAAGTGAAAACACGTGCAGAGTAGCAAATGAAACAAATCTTACTTAGATTCAAAATTGAAGAAAGTACTGCATTGGCATAGTGTTAGGTAAAATCAGTGTTTTGACATGGTTGTAAGTGAAAACAAGGGCATAGCAGCTGAGGAAACAATTGTCTTTCTTTACAAACGTGAAGAAACCATTTGTATTCATAGAGCTTTAGGTTAAAAGCAAGATTTTAAAGTTGATTGTAACCCCAAGCAAGTACATACCTGCCAAAGAAATGAATATCCTGCATAGTTTTGAAAACTGGAGAAACCCCTGCATTACCATAGCATTAGGTAACAGTAGTGTCCTGACATTGATTGTGAGTGAAAGTAAGTGTATAGCAGCCAAAAAACTACCTTATTTAACTTTCAAACTTGAGGTTCCTTCTGCATTCACAGAGAGTTAGGTGAAACCAGTGTTTTGAAGTTGATTGTAAGTGAAAACATGTGCAAAGCATCCGATAAAACAAGTTTCTTTATTGGTTCTCTAAACTGAAGAACCGACTGCATTCACTGAGCATTAGGGTAAAGCAGTGTTTGGAAGTTGAGTATCAGTGAAAACATGTACATGGCAGCAAAAGAAATAGAATCTTACATAGAATTCAAAAGTGAAGGAACTGTAGCATTCGCATAAGAAAAGCAGGGTTTTGACATAGGTTATAAGTGAAAACTAGTGCATACCAGCCAAGGAATGAAGTATATTTACTTTCAGAAGTGAAGAACCACTGCTTTGGCAGAGCATTAGGGAAAAGCAGGGTTTTGACATTGCGAGTGAAAGAAAGTGCATAGCAGACAGGGAAACCAGTATCTTACTTACCTTTCAAAGATGAAGGAACTCCTGCTTTCACTGAGTGTTAGGTAACACCAGGGCTCTGAAAGTGATTCTAAATGAAAACACATGCAAGCAGCAAATGAAACACAAATAGTACTTAGATTTTAAAAGTGAAAAAAACTACTGCATTGGCATAGCTTTAGGTAAAGGCGGTGTGTTGACATTGGCTTCAAGTGAAAACATTGGCATAGCAGCCATGGAAACAAGTATATTTCATACTATACAACGTGAAAAACCTCCTGGCTTTGAAGAGCTTTAGCTTAAAACCAAGATTTTGAAGTTAATTGTAACTCCAAGCAAGTGCATAGGTGCCAATGAAATGTGTAACCTGTTTAGTTTTGAAAACTAAAGAAACCACTGCAGTGTCATTGCATTAGGTAAAAGCAGTGTTTTGACATAGATTGTTAGTGAAAGCAAGTGGATGGCATTCAAACACACAACTATCTTACTTACCTTTCAAACCTGAAATACCTCCTGCATTCACAGAGAGTTAGGTGAAACCAGGGACTTGAAGTTGATTTTAAGTGAAAAAACGTGCAAAGCAGCCAATGAACCAAATTTCTTTATTGAGTCTCTAAACTGAAGAACCCATTGCATTCACTGGGCATCAGGGAAACGCAGTGCTTCAAAACTGATTGTAAGTGAAAACACGTGCTTAGCAACCAAAGAAACTACAAACTTACTTAGATTTCAAAAGTGAAGAAACTGCAGCACTGGCATAGAAAAAATGTGTTTTGACATAGGTTGTAAGTGAAAAGAAGTGAATAGCAGTCAAGGAAAGAAACATCTTATTTACTCTACAAAAGGGAAGAAAGTCTGCATTGGCAGAACATTAAATAAAAGTTTGCTCTTGACATTGTGAGTGAAAGCAAGTGCATAGCAGCCAGGGAAACAACTATCTTACTTATCTTCCAAAGATGAAGTACTTCGTGAATTCACAGAGCATAAGGTAAATCCAGTGGATTGCAGGTGATTGTAAGTGAAAACTCATGCATAGCAGCAAATGAAACACAAATATTACTTAGATTTCAAAAGTGAAGAAACTACTGCATTGGCATAGCGATAGGTAAAAGCAGTGTTTTGACATTGGTTGTAAGTGAAGACAAGTGCATACCAGGCAAGGAAACAAGTATCTTTCTTACTTTAGAAATGTGAAGAAGATACTGGATTCACAGAGCTTTCAATTAAAAAACGGGTTTTGTAGGTGATTGTAACTCCAAGCAAGAGCATAGCTGCCAATATAACTGGAAGAACTACAGCATTGGCATAGCATTAGGTAAAAGCAATGTTTTGACATTGATTGAGAGTGAAAGCAACTGTGTATCAGCCAAACAAACAAGTGTCTTACTTACCTTTCAAACTTGACGTACCCCCTGCATTCAGAGAGTGTTAGGTGAAACCAGTGTCTTGAACTTGAATGTAAGTGAAAACACATGCAAAGCAGCCAATGAAACAAGCTTCCTTAAAGCTTCTGTGAACTGAAAAACTGACTCTATTCACTGAGTTTTAGGAAGAAGCAATGATTTGAAGATGATTGGAAGTGAAAACACATGCACAGCAGCAAAAGAAACAAGAATCTTACATAGATTTCAAAAGTGAAGGAACGGCAGCATTTGTATAGAAAAAGCGGTGTTTTGACCTTTATTGTAAGTGAAAACAAGGACAGAGTAGACAAGGAAACAAGTATCTTTCATACTATAAAAATGAGAAGAACCTCCAGGATTCACAGAGATTTAAGTTAAAACCAGGATTTTGGAGTTAATTATAATTCCAAGCAAGTGCATAGATGCCAATGAAATGAGTATCCTGCTTACTTTGAAACATGAAAAAACTAATGCATTGGCATAGCATTAGGTAAAACCAGTGTTTTGACATTGATTGTGAGGGAAAGCAAATGCATAGCAGGCAAACAAACAAGTATCTTACTTACATTTCAAACTTGAAGTATCTCCTGCATTACAGAGTTAGGAGAAGCCAGTGCCTTGAAGTTGATTGTAAGGGAAAACAGATGCAAGCAGCCAATGAAACAAGTTTCTATACTGGTTCTCTAAACTGAAAAACCGAATGTATTCACTGAGCATTAGGAAAAAGCCGTGCTTTGGAGTTGATTATAATAGAAAACACTTGCTTAGCAGCAAAAGAAGCAAGAAACTCACTTAAATTTCAAAAGTGAAGAAACTGCACCATTGACTTAGAAAAAGCTGAATTTTGACAGGGGGTGTAAGGGTAAACAAGTGCATAGCAGCCAAGGAAAGAAGAATCTTATTTAGTTTACAAAAGTGGACAATCTCTGCATTGGCAGAGCATTAGGTTTAAACAGGATTTTGACATTCTGAGAGAAAGCACGTGGATAGCAGCCTGGAAAAAATGTCTTACTTACCTTTGACAGATGAAGTACCCCCTGCATTCCCATAGTATTAGGTAAAATTAGCGTTTTGAAGGTGATTTTAAATGAAAATCCATGCAAAGCAGCAAATGAAACACAAAACTTACTTAGATTTCAAAAGTGAAGAAACTACTGCATTGGCATAGCATTAGGCAAAAGTGGTGTTTTGACAGTAGTTGTAAGTGAAAACAAGGGCATAATAGCTTAGGAAAAAAGTATCTTATTTACTTTACAAAAGTGAAGAAGCTCTGCATTGGCAGAGCATTAGGTAAAGAAGGATTTTGAGGTTGTGAGTGACAGTAAGTGCATAGCAGCCAGGGAAACAATTATCTTTCATACTTTACAAACCTGAGGAACCTCCTGGATCAACAGAGATGGACATTCAAACCAGGATTTTGAAGTTTTTTGTAACTCCAAGAAAGTGCATGTGTGCCACTGAGATGACTATCCTGCTTAGTTTTGAAAACTGAAGAAACCACTGCATTGTCATAGCATTAGGTAAAAAGAGTGTTATGACATTGATCATGAGTGAAAGCAAGTACATAGCAATCAAACAAACAAGTATCTTACTTACCTTTCAAACTTTAAGTACCTCCTGCATTCACATAGAGGTAGGTGAAAGTAGTGTCTTGAAGTCGATTTTAAGTGAAAACATGTGCAAATCAGCCAATGAAACAAGTCTCTTTACTGGTTTTGTAAACTGAAGATCCAACTGTATTCACTGAGTATTAAGGAAAAGCACTTGGAAACTATGTAAACTGTGGAGTCATGAAGCCTGTGGAGCCTGTGGAGCTTGGGGAGCCTGTGGAAGCCTGTGGAGTCTCTGCAGGTCCATGGAGCCTGAGGTGCCTATGTAGCCCATGGAAACTTGGAACTCATGGAGTCCTGTGGAGCCTGTGCAGGCCCAGGTAACCTGTGGAGATTCTGCAGCCTGTGGAGCCCATAGAGTCAGTGAAGAATGTGCAGCCTGTGCATACCCATGGAGCCTGTGTTTCACTGGACACCATGGATACCATGAAGCCATGGAGATTAGAGATTCCATGGATTTCAGTGTAGCTGTGGAGCCCTTGGAGCTTGTAAAGCCACTTGAGGCCTGCGGAGCCTGTGGAGACCATGCATTCTGTGCAGGCCCATGGAGCCCATGGAGCCTACGGAGCCTTTGGATTTCCATGGAGTAGGTGGAGCCTGTTGAGGTTGTGGAGTAGGTGGAGATTTGTGAAGCCGATGGAGCCACTGGCACCTGTGTAGGCCTGTGGACCCTGTGCAAGCCAGTGAAGTATGTGCAGCATTTTGAACCCAGGGAGCCTGTGGAGCATGTGCAGGCACCTGTAATCTGTAGAGACTGGGGAGCCTCTAGAGCCTGTGAAGCCCTTGGAATCAGTGGAGTCTGTGCAGCCTCTGAAAACCCATGGAGTCTGTGGAGAATATGGAGCGCATGGAGACCAGGAAGCACATGGAGATCAGGTATTCCATGGAGTCATGAGTAGCTGTGGAGCCCATCGAGCCTGTGCAGGCCCAGGGAGCCTGTTGAGCCTCTATAGGCCTGTGGATCATATGGAGTTCATCAAGCCCATGTGTCATGGAGCCTGTTGTATGGATTCCAAGGAAACTGCAGAGAAGTGGAGTCTGTGGAGTTCATGTAGCCCATGGACACATGTGGAGCCCATGGAGCCAGTTGAACATGTGGACACTGTGGGGCACATTGAGGCCTGTGGAGTCTGTACAGGCCCATGGACCTGTGGCCCCTGTGGACCCCATGGAGCTGGTGGTGCCCAGGGTATTGTAGAGGATTGTGGAGCCCATGGAGACTGTTGATCCAATGGAGCACATGGATGCTGTGCAGGATACAGGAACTTTGGCAAACTGTGAAGCCCATGGAGTCTGTGGTGCAGGTGGAGCTTATGGAGGCCATGGAGTGTGAGTACCCCATGGAGACTATGGACTCCAAGCATTCCTGTGGAGCCAGAGCAGACCCATGAAGGACAGGGAGATTGTGAAATCTATGATAATATAATGGCCTGTGGAAACCATAGAGCTGATGGGGCCCATGGAAACTGTGAAATCAGGGAGGCCTGTGGAGCCTGTGCAGACCTGAGGAGACTGTCGAGCCCAAGGTGGCTCTGCAGGCCTGGGGAGCCTGTGGCGCCTATGGAGACCTATGCAGCCTGTGAAGGCCTATAGGCCCCATGGAACCTATGGCACCTGTGCAGGCCTGGGAAACATGTGGAGTCTGTGGAGCCACTAAAGCTCATGTAGCCCATGAAACCCATGGAGATTGTGGAGACTTCAGAGCCTGTATATCTCATGGAGGCCATGGAGCCCGTGCAGGCTTATAGCGATAGCAGTGTCAGTTGAGCCTATGGAGGAATGTGGAGCCCGTGGAGCCCATGGAGGCAATGTAAGCCCATGTAGCCGGAGGAGGCTGTGGAGGTGGAGGAGGCTGAGGATCATGTGGAGGCCTGTGGAATATATGGAGACCATTTTGGGCCATGGAGCCTGTGGGACTGGTGCAGCTCATGGAACTTCTGGGAATTGGGGAGCCTTTGGAGCTTGTGCAGTCCTGTAGACCACATCAAAACCATGGAGCTTCTGCAGGCCTGGGGAGATTGTGGAGGCTTTGGAACTTGTGGAGCTCGAGAAGGCCAGTTGAGACTGTGAAGCCTGTTGAACCTGTACAGTACTTTGGAAACTGTTGAGCCTGAGAGACAATGATGCCTGTGGAGCTGATGGAGATCTATGAAGCCTGTGCAGCCCTGTGGAATCTGTGGTGACTGTGGTTGCATGGACGGTGTGCAGACTGTTCAGACCCAAGGAGCAGGTGGATCCGTGATGCCTGTGGATGTTGTGGACATCAGTGGTGCAGGTGGATCTCATGGGGCCTGTGAACCAGTTGAATTCTGTGGAACCAATGGATCACATGGAACCTGAGAAGCCAATGGGGCGTGTGGATCCCGTGGATCCCATGGAGGCCTGTGGAGTTATGGAGTTTGTGAAGCTCATGGACGCATGTGGAGCTGGTGTATGCCCTTGGAACCTTTTAAGCCTGTGGTATGCATGGAAACCTATGGAACCCTTGGAGCCCATGGTCGCCTGTTGAGCTTGTGGAACCTGTAGAGCATGTTCAGGCTGTGAAGGCCATGGGCCCGTAAAAACCATGGAGCCTGTGGAGCCCATGAAGCCTGTGGAGCTCTTGGAACCTGTGTAAACTGTGGCATCCATGGAGCCTGTGGAGCCTGGGGAGCTAGTGGAGAAGGTGGAAGCCTGTGGACTCTCTGCAGGTTCATGAAGCCTGTGGTGCCTATGGAGCCTGTGGAGACTTTGGAATGCATGGTGACCCAAGGGGCCTGTGCAGGAACATGTAATCTGTGAAGACTGTGGAGCTGGTGCATACCCATGGAGCCCGTGGAGCATGTGGAGCCAATGGAGACCATGACACCCATGGATATCAGGGTTTCCATGGTGTCCTGGGTAACTGTGGAGCCCATGAGGCCTGTGAATACAGTTGATGTCTGTGAAGACTGTGAAGCTCATGGAGTCCATGGTGCCCAAGGAGTCTGTTGAGGAATGGAGCCTGAGGAGTCCCTGGAAATTGTGGAGTCAATGGAGCACATGTTGCCCATGGATGCCTGTGGAGCCCATGGAGCCTGAGAAGTTCATGGAGCCCATGGAGGTCTGTGGAGACTATGCATGTCCCTGGAGACCTTTGACAACTTTGGAGCATGTGCTGGCTGTGGAGACCATAAAGACTATGCGGCCTGTGGAGACTGTGTAGGTCAGTGGAGACTGAGGGTACTTTAGAGCCTGTGGAGGCCAATGTAGTCTGTGGAGACTGTGTAAGCCATGGAGGCTTTGCAGACCTGTGGGGCCCACGAAGGCCATGGGGCCTGTAGAGACTTGTGGAGCCTTGCAGGACTGTGGAGGTGGTTGAGGCCATGGAGACCATGGTGGATATTTTGGAGTTCACAAAGCTCGTGGAGCCTGTGGAGACTGTGCAGGCCCAAGGAACATTTGGAGCCTGTATATGCCTGTGGATCCTGTTGAGCTCGTCAGGCCCATGGGGCCCAAGGAGCCTGTTGAGCTATGTAACCCAAGGACACTACAGAGAATTTGGAGGCTGAGGAGTGCATGTAGCCAGTGGATACAAGTGGAACCCATGGAGCCTGTTGAGCCTTTGGAGACTGTGGAACATGTTGAGGCCTGTGGAGCCTGCACAGGCCCATGTAAACTGTGGAGACTCTGGAGCCTGATTAGCCCATGGGATATGAGGGTCCCATGGATCCCATTGCAGGCTACAGAGCAGTGGATCCAGTGGTGGCCCAAGGAACCTATTGATCCTGTGGAGCCCATGGAGACTCTACAGGCCTGTGGAGACTGTGGAGCTTGTGAAGCGTGTGAGAGCCTTTGGAGCCTATGCATACCCATGGAGTCAGTGGAGCATGAGGAGCCCATGGAGACAATGAAACCCATGGAGATCAGGGATTCCATGGCATCCTGTGCAGCAGTGGAGATTTTGTAACCTGTGAAGCCAGATGAAATCTGTGGAGCTCATGGAGCCCAAGGGCCCCATGGGCTCTCTTGAATTATTGTGCCCAAGGAGACTGCATAGACTGTGAAGCAATGGAGCAAATGTAGATCCTGAATGCCTGTGGAGCCTATGGAGTCTGTGGGACCGTGGAGCCTAGGGAGGCCTGGAGAGCCTATGCAGGCCCCTAGAGGCTATGGACACCTGTGAAGCATGTGCAGCCTGTGGAGACAATAAAGACCATGGAGCCTGTGGAACCAGTGTAAGCCTGTGGAAACTGTGTAGGCCAGTGGAGCCTGTGTGACCTGTGGAGCCTGTGGAGCTCCATGACACCTGTAGAGCCTGGGTAAACCATGGAGTCTATGCAGACTTGTTGAACCCAGGGAGCCCATGGATCCTGTAGATGCCTGTGGAGCCTGTGCAGGCCTGAGAAGATGGTTGAGGCCATGGAAACCATGAAGTCCATGGAGACTGTGGTGATCACAAAGCCTGTGGAGGCCTTGGAGACTGTGGAGCCTATGGAAATTGTCGATCCCATGGGTCCCATGGAACCTATTGAGGTATGCAGCCCAAGGACACACAGAGAATTGGGAGCCTGTGGAGTGCATGACCTCAATAGATACGTGTGGAACCCATGGAGCCTGTTGAGCATGCGAAGCTGGTAGAGGCCCATGGAACCCATCAGGCCTGTGGAGCACATAGAGCCTGTGGAGCCTGTAGAGCCTGTGGAGTCAGTGAAGCCTGTGATTACCCATGGAGCCTGTGGAGTTCATGGAGCCCATGGAGCCTGTGAAGTCCATGCAGGCCCTGAAGGCCTATGGAGCCTATGCAGGGCTCTAGAGTCCACTGACAACTCTGGAGCATGGGCTGCCCGTGTTGACCATAGAATCTCTGGAGACTGGGGAGGATTTGTAGGACATTGGCGAATATGGGAGCGTTGCTTACTGTGGAGACCCATGAAGCCTGTGGAGCCTGTGTAACCCATGGGCCTGTGCAGACCTGTGGAGTCCGTGCACCCCATGGAAACCGTAGAAGCCTGTGAAACCTGTGCAGACCTGTGGAGGTGGTTGAGGACATGTAGCCCATGAAGTCTGTCAAGACTGTGGAGTTCACAAAGCCCGTTGAGCCATTGAAGCCTTTTCAGGCCCTGGAAGCTTGTGGAGCCTGTACAGTTCTGTGGATCCTATGGAGCTCATTGAGCCCATGGGGCCCAATGAGTCTGTTTAGTTATGGAGCCCAAGGATACTAAAGAGAATATGGAGACTGTTAAGTGCATGTAGCCCATTGACAGCTGTGGAGTCCTTGGAGCCTGGTGAGATTGTGGAGAATGCAGCACCCTTTGAGGCCTACAGAGCCTGTACATGCCTTAGAGCCTGTGGATTCTGTGGAGCCAAGGGACCTGGTGGAGCCCATGGAGTCATAAAGGGCTGTAGAGCCCGTGGAGCTCATGTATGCTCTGTAGGTCAGTGGAAATTATGCAGACCTGAGGAACCTGTGGGGCCCACGGTACCTCTGCAGGCCTGGGGAGCCTGTGGAGCCCATGAAGGTGTGTGGAGCCTGCAAGGCCTATAGATCACATGTAGCCTATGGCAACTGTGCAGGACTGCAGAACATGTGGAGCTGGTGGAACCACAGGAGCTCATGGAGCCCATGGAACTGATGGAGACTGTGTAGCCCACAGAGCCTGTATATCTCATGGAGGTCATGGATCCTGTGCATGCTAATGCTGCTGGCAGAGCCTGATGAGGTCATGGACGAATGTGGATCCCACAGAACCCATGGAGTTTATGTAGGCCCATGAAGCCTGTGGAGGCTGTAGAGTCTGAAGAAATTGAGGATCATGTTGAGGCCTCTTGATTCTGTTAGGCCCATTTTGGTCCATGGAGCTGGTGATGCCTGTGCATGCCCATGGAGCCTTTGGAGCACATGGAGCCTATGGAGCCTGTACAGCCTTTGGAGTCCGTCTAGCCTGTAGAGCCTGTGCATAGCCATGGAGCCTGTGGAGCACAAATAAGCATGAAGCCTATGGAATCTGAGGAGTCTGTGGAGGCTGTGGATAACCATGGAGACTTTGGAACACTTGGAGACCACAGAGCTGGTGGAGACTGTGGAACCTGTTGAACCTGTGCATAATCATGGAGCCTCTGTAGCACGTGGAGCCCATGGAGTTCATGTAGCCCCATGAAGCCTGTGGAGGCTGTAAAGTCTGAAGAAGCTGAGGATCATATGGAGGCCTACAGATTCTGTGGAGCAAATTTTGGGCCATGGAGCCTGTGAGGCTTGTGCAGGCTCATGGAGCCTGTGGAGCCTGGGGAGCCTCTGGAGATTGTGAAAGCACATGTACGCCCTGGAGGCCTTGGAGGTCATGGATCCCATGGAGCATGCATTGTTCCTGGAGGCCTGTCGAGGCTCTGCATGCCCATGGATCCTGTTGAGCCTTTGAAGCCCTTGGAGACCATACAGCCTTTGTAAGCCCATGGAACCTGTGGAGCATTTGAAGCCTGTGGAACCCATAGAACCTGGAGAGTCAGTGGAGGCTGTGGAGCCTCTGTAACTCCATAGAGCCCGTGGAGCACCTGTAGCCTGAAGAGCCCATGGAGCCTGTAGAGGCCTATACACCCCATGGAGCCTATGGAAACTGCTGGCCTGTGGAACATGTGGAGCCTGTGGAGACACTGGAACTCATAGAAAGCATGGAACCCATGGAGTCTGTTGAGGTTGCCGAGCCTGTGTATCGTATGGAGGCAATGGAGCCTGTGCAGGCTCATGGTGCTGGCAGAGCCTGTTGAAGCCATGGAAGAATGTGGATCCTGTGGAGCCAATGGGATTTATGTAGGGCCATGAAGACTGTGGAGGCTGAAGTGTCTGAAAAAGCTGAGGAAAATGTGGATGGCTGTGAAGTCTCTGGAACCCATTTTGGGCAAAGGAGTCTGTGACGCCTGTACAGCTTCATGGATCCTGTGGAGACTGGGGATCCTATGGAATCTGTAGAACCTGTGCACTCAGTGGAGCCTGTGGAGCCTGTGCAAACCCATGGAACTTGTGGAGCCCATGCAGCCCATGGAGCCTGTGGTGCCTGTGGAGCCTGTGCAATCCCTTGGAGCCAGTGGAGCACGTGGAGCCCATGGAGCTTGTGGAGCCTGTGAATACCAATGAAATCTTTGGAGCACGTGGAGCCCATAGAGCCTTTGGGGTCTTTGCAGGCTGTGGAGGCCGATGGAGCCTATGCAGGACCATAGAGGCCATTGACACCTGTGGAGCATGTGCTGCCTGTGAAGACCATAGATTCCATGGAGAGTGTGTAGGCTGTATAGACCAGTGGAGCCTGTGTGGCCTTCTGAACTATGGGAGGCCAAAGAAGCCTGTGGAGTCTTTGAAAGCCATGGAGACTATGCAGAACTTTAGAGCCCGTGGAGACCATGGAGTTTGCAGAGGTCGGTGGAGCCTGTGCCGGCCTGTGGAGGTGGTTGAGGCCATGGAGCCCATGAAGTCTCTCAAGACCGTGGAGTTCACAATTTCTGTGGATCCTGTAGAGCTCATCAAGACCATGGTGCATATAGCCTGTTGAGATATGGAGCCCAAGGACCCTACAGAGAATAGAGTCTGTTAAGTGCATGTACCACATTGACACCTGTGGAGCCCATGGAGCTCTGGAAGCTGTGTATGCCAGTGGAACCTGTGCAACATGTTAAGCCCACGGAGTCTGTGGAGCTGGTGGAATTTGTGGCAGCCACAGAGACTGAGGAGCCAATAGAGACTATGGAGCCCAAGAAGGCCTGGTGGAGACCCTGCAGTCCCATGATGGAAAGAGAGACTGTGAAGTCTGTGAGAATATAGAGGCATGTGGAAACCATGGAGCTCATGGAACCCATGGAGGCTGTGAAACCAGTGGAAGCCTGTGGACCCTGTGCAGGTCTGAGGATGCTGTGAAGCCCATGGTACCCCTGCAGGCCTGGGTATCCCAGGGAGCCCATGGAGTCCTGTGGAGCCTGTGAAGGCCTATAGACCCCATGGAGCCTATGGCAACTGTGCAGGCCTGTGGAACATGTGGATCCTGTGAGGCCACTTGAGTTCATGGTGCGAATGGAACCCAAGGAGCCTGTGGAGACTGTTAAGGCCATGGAGGATTGTGGATCCCGTACAGCCCATGGAGGTTATGTAGGCCTATGAAGCCTGTGGAGCCTGTGTAACCCATGGAGCCTATGCAGATCTGTGGAGCACTTGGAGCCTGTGGAGTTTGTAGAGGTCTGTGAAGCCTGTGCAGTCCTGTGGTGGTGGATGAGTCCATGGTGAACATGAAATCTGTCAAGACCATGGAGTTCACAAAGCCTGTAGAGCCCTTGAATGCTGTGCAGATTCAGGGAGCTTGTGGAGACCGTACAGGCTTGTGGTCCTGTCGATCTCATCCATCCCATGGGGCCCATGGAACCTGTTGAGATATGGAGCCCAAGGATACTACAGAGAATATGGAGCCCATTAAGTACATTGACACCTGGGGAGCCTGTGGAGACTGTGGCACCCATTGAAGCCTGCATAGCCTATACAGGCCTTAGAATCTGTGGATTCTGTGGACCTGATGGAGCTGTTGGAGCCCATGGGGTCCTAATCAATATAGAGCCTAAGGAAGCCATGGAGCCCATGGAGCCCATGGAGGCCATGGAGGCAGTGTAGGCCAGACCTGAGACTGTGCAGACCTGAGGACGCTGTGGAGCCCATGTTATATCTGCCAGCCTGGGTAACCTGTGGAGCCCAGTGTAAATGTAATCGGTTTACACCATGTGTAAATGTAATCAGTTCTTTGGAGAAAGTATTAGGGGCTTTCAGGTTTACAGCCTGCTTACTGCACCCGCAACCCCAAAGCAAAATCTCTGTGCTCTTTCTCTGGGGATGGGAATAATGACACACCTCTCTGAGTTACACACGATTTTGGAGCTAAGGATTGGTGGAGAAAGCCCAGTACTTTGAGATCTTCTTGTGACCTTTCTAGGGACCAGTGTAATGGTAGTCAGCACCACATTTTGGTCAATGAAGGCTACACCCAAAATACAGCACTTCATGAGTTCCCATTTCTCCCAGACTTAGGAGAACCCTCCTGATCCCTGTGCCCTAGGTTAATGCCTTCGTTTGTGTCTTGTGTGGACCCCAGAAATACATGTTCTTACTAACCCATTGCTGTGTGTGTAAGCCTTTGGTTAGATTCAGATAAGGGACCTTTCAATTAGGTCATTTTTGTTAGATTGCTTTAGTTTAATTAAGGGCCTCTGATTATAATTCAGGCACCAGGTAGGACCACAATCATTGTGCTGCAGTCCTATATACACGGAACCCACAGAGAAAGAGGGTTGTGGGAGAGGGCCCCAGGGTCTCCTTCAGCTGTGGAGAGACAGAAACCTTGAGAGGACCAGGGAGAGGCCAGAGGCTCGAGTTATGGAGCAGATTGAAGCTGAAGACATCCAGGTTCTCAGAGAAGGGAGAGGTGTAAGCATGTGTGTCTGATGGCCCACTTCTGAGCTCAGGAAGAAAGTAAATTTGGAGGAGAAATTAGAGAGAGATAGGCAGGCCCAACATTTTGCCTCAGCAGGGTCCAGCAGGAGTTGAATCTTGTTAAGACAGCATTTCTCATGATACATTGATTTGGAAATTTTCTCAGCCTCAGAACTGTAAGATTTAACCCTAATAAATTCCAATAAAAGCCAACCTATTTCTCAGTTTGCCTTGGCAGCACTTGGCAAATGGGAAGAGGTAGGGATACAAGGTAGGACAGCAGCCCTGTTCACAAATGGCAGTGTGATGCTGTTGCCCAGTGAATTGACCTGTAAACTGTGGGTGTCACCAGACCAGGCGGGAATGAGTACTGGTAAGATGGAAGGGGAAGTGCTCTTGGACAGCAAGGCGTGCAATACAGGAGATTAGGAAGTGGTGTCACAGGGTTTGAGGACTAGTTTAATGTCACAGATGCCCCACTATGATGTACCTGTCTCATGCAGGGGTTGGCCAGGTGCACAGGGTTAGATAAAACCATGGGACATGTGGTCTGGTGCAGCAGAGGAGTCAGGGCACAGAGAGGAGCCTTACTGCTCCTTCTCCTTTTGCCTTTCCCTCTTTCCCTTGGCCTCCAGCGTGGACACCCTGAGGAGGCGGCTCTTACTGCACCCCTCCTGGGTCTCAGGCACAGACCCGGGTCTCCTGCTTCCAGTTCTATATTCACCTTCTCCAATCTTGTGGCAACAAAAGAAAGAGTAATGCCAAGATGAAACCTGTTGGTGTCAGGAAGGAAATGTCAAAATTCACTTTACAGCATTGGCTACAGCAATAACATCACCAGAATGAGCAACATTAGGCCAGTGATCTTAATATATAGTACAGGAATCCAAGAAAGTCCTGGGACCTAGGGTTGACAAGAATGGAATTTAGGTTGTGAGATAGTGCAGTGTTTGCAGAAAACCTCAGAGGGTGAAGATGTCAGATATTTCTCAGGCTACTTAAATATTAAATTTTACACATTTTTAACAGTGTTGAAAATGATACAGACCTCTTCAATCCAAGAAGAAAATGGAGGGGTTAGATGGGAAGAAGCTAATGAACAACTAAAGAATCTTTAATGTAACACGTGTTCACTTCAGTTAACCCAGCCAGAGCGGAATGTCCTGTTGTGGAACCAAACTTTCAGAGCCCCAATGAAAACCATCATCATAGTTTCTGGATATGCAAAGAAGGTCAGGGAGAAAGCCCTGTTTAGCACTCACAGCCTCAGTTAGTGACGTGAGTCAGTCTAGCTGGGCTTCACTGAGGAGTAACAGCAGGAAGTCCGTCTTCTCCTGTGGTGCTAACAGCCATCTAATTGGACACGTGGAGAGAGCAGTATGTACTTCACACGATCAAGTCCATACTCCTCGTGCACCATGCTCACTCTTGCTGAGGGAGGCTTCCACCCATCCAGGCTGCTGGGGAGAGGGCCATGGGGAGTGAACACATTTCCTTTATGGGTGACTGTATTTGCAAAGTATGAGGGGAAGTGCCCTAACAGTAATGTTGCAGATACAAATCAATATCTCCAAATCAAACACTTTTGTGATTTCATTGTGTAATATTTACCTAATTTCGTTTAAATTATAATGAAATTATCCGTGCAAGCAGTATAAAAATAATTTATGTCTGTTATGGCAAACAGCAAAATCCCTTCTTTAGCTTCAACACCCATTCCTCCTTCCTCAGAATTATCTGCATTGGAAGATTTTTTTGGGTACATATTACTGTGATTTTTTTTGGGTACATATTACTGTGTGTAAATACATGCATCCTCTTTTTCAATCCACCCCACACCATAACACATATGAGATAAATATTGGAGTACAACTAATGAATATAAATAAATTTTCTAATTTCTTAAAATACTTGACAGAAGTATGACATCTAATTATGAAAGGAAAATTTCTTATTTAAAATAATAAGGATAATTGGAGTTAAATAGAAAGCAGGCCACTTTAGTTCAGTGGTTGTGAAACTTGAATCTACATCAGAATCAGGTGCAGAAAATGTAAATATATGGGGGGCCTTAAAAGAAAATGCTACAATAAGGGGCAGCATTATTTTTAAAATGATGATTTTTTAAATGCTTACCCAGAATGTAATGGATTGAAGAACCAATGAAAACAACCAGCATAATTTAAAATAAATGGAAAGCCCATCATTACATAAATTAAGAAGTATCTCGAGTTCTGATGCAAAATTAGTGGTAACAAATTGAACACAGATGAGTGGCAAAAAATATGTGGAAGTAGCAGATCTCAAAACAAACTGCAAGTGCACATTTCCAAGAGGAGAAAGACATCCTGAATTTCACAGTCACAGCTAATTCCTTAAAAGATTGGCAAGAAGTTCCACAGACTGCAGGTGGAGATTTTTTGGAGACTACATTCACGACACTCATATGGTTTCACTCTAGTTTCAATTTTCTCACCTTCCATGAAGTTTTGTTTCAGATGCAAACATTCCCATGCTCATTACAATACTAACTAATGTATGAATATTTCTGGCTCAATGAGATTTAATGTCTGGCTGAAGGGTATCCAATATTCCTTACATACAAAGGGTTTTACTACTGCATGTTTCTTTGATATGACTCTAGCTTTCCCAAATATATGAAATCCCAAATGATTTCTCTAAAGGATTAATTCCCAGGTATCTCATGAGGTTGAATTTCCAAGAAAACTTCACACTCATTACACTTAAAGGGGAGGACTGCCATATGGGGCAAACTTTCAAAACTCATTGCCTTCATTCTTTTTTCCTTACATAGATTCCCTCGTGCTTAGGTAAGCATGAGGCAAATTCCTTCAACATGAAGTTACATTCATACAAGTGTTATTTGGAGGAAACAATGCTTGCAGTAAGAGAAAATTTTTTCCCAACTTTCTTACATTCTCTTCCATCATCTTAAGTCTGTACTGTTGTGGAAGTGAATATATCTTCAGTCACAAGCCTTTTGTTATGTGGTTCTTTCTGCTTCTCAATGTCCTATGCTTCTTCATAGTTTGTGGGGTACAGCAAAAGCAGTGCTTAGCGGGAAACTTATACCATTGAATGCAATCATTTGAAAAGAGGAACGATCCAATATCAATCATCTAAGCATCCAATTTGGGAAGTGCAAAATATCTCCTTTTTATTTGTTCTATCATTCATGGCTCTTTTTCCTTCAAATGAGCATCACATCCAGTTTGGTGACTTCATAACTGGGAAATGGGAAAGTGATACAGCACTTGATTTATTATGGGGAGAAAAAAACACCCCAGAAATCAACCCTGGAACCTTCAGACTTCTGAAGGATTAGAAAGGTGCAGGTTCCAAAGATGCATGAGTAAGGTGGCACCTGAACAAAGGCAGAAATGGCAACCAAGGAAATCCTGAAAACTTTGTTTTGGACTGACTATTTTATTTCAATTTTTTTTCTTTTTATTTGGATTAGATGCACTATTTAATATTCCTTAAAGTTTACCTTGGAAATTATAGCACTTTTCCTTGCCTTTCCTAATCTGCACTTGTTATTTGTTATTGATTTGTCAAATAATGTATTTTAAAATATTTTATATCCCGTATTAGTCAGCTAAAGGATTGCTGATGCAAAATACCAGAAATATGTTGGCCTTTATTAAGGGTATTTAATTGGGGTAGAAGCTCACAGTTACCAGGCCATAAAGCATAAGTTTCTTCCTTCACCAAAGTCTGTTACCCCGTCTTGGAGCAAGACAGCTGACACCATTTAGCAGGGTTCAGTTTTCTTCCCAGGGCTGTGTTTCTCTCTGGACTCAGCTCCGCTGTTTCCTCTACAAAGTCAGCTGTAGACTATGAATCTCTCTAATCTTTGCCTCTCTCCTCAAGGCCAGCTGTGAACTGTCTGGTGAATGGCTTGTCTCTTTTCCCCAGGGCTTTCTGTCCTTGCTCATCAGAACTCCAACATCAAAAACTACTCCAACTCTGTCATTTATCATGCCTTTTTATGTTTGAGAACCCACCCACCAAGGGGCGGGGCTCAACAGACTACCAACTGTGGCCCAGTCAATGCCCTATCATAACTTAATCATGCCCAGATTAACAGAGCAGTTTACAAGCATAATCCAATATCTATGTTTGGAATTCATAACCATATCAAACTGCTACATTTCCATTTACCCATCTTATGCTATTTATTATTTTATGATGCATTTTCACTTTATTTGTGCCCTAAGTCATGGATACCTTTATTACTTTATCCATTCAATAGTCATTTAGATATATGAATTTAAGTAAGATATATTGTTCTTCAATCCATCCTGAATCTTGAACCTTCTGAGATTATTTTCTTCCTGCCTGAAGAATATTTTTTTACATTTCTTTTAAAGTGAGTTGCAGCTAGCAAACTTTATTAGTTTTTACTCATCTGTAAAAGTGTTTATTTCACTTCTTCCTGAAGGGTTGAAATGAATTAAATCTCAGGCCCTATGTGATCTCCACTGCTTTTGAGAGCACCCTTAGGATTGAATGTCTCCCTTCTGTTTTAAATGTAATCAGCTATTTGGAGAAGAAATAAGGGGTTTTCTGTTTTACAGCCTGCTTTCTTCCCATCCACCACACAGGCAAATCTGTGTGCTCTGGCTCTGGGGATGGGAATAATGGCACACCTCTCTGAGTTACACACCTGATTTGGGAGCAAACATTTGGTGGAGAAAGCACAGTATATTGAGTTCTCTTGGGAGCATTCTAGGGACCAGTGCAATGGTGGCCAGCAGACCATTTTGCTCAATGATGGCCACACCCAAAGCACAGACACTGCTTCATGAGTTCCCATTTCTCCTGGACTTAGGTGACCCCTCCTGATCCCCGTGCCCTGGGTTAATGCCCTCATCTGAGTCTTGTGTGGACCCCAGAAAATTATGTTCTTACTAGCCCATTGTTGTGTGTGTAAGCTTTTTGTATGTAGGACATTTTGGTTAGATTCAGATAAGGGACCTTTCAATTTGGTCACTTTTTGTTAGATTGCTTTAGTTTAGTTAAGGGCTGCTGATTAGATTTCAGGCACCAGGATGGACTGCAATCATTGTGCTGAAGTCCTACATACATGGAACACACAGATAAAGAGTGCTGCCATTTTTACCCTGCCATGTGGGAGAGGGCTTCAAGATCTCCTACAGCTGTGGAAAGACAGAGAATTCTAGAGAGGCTGAAGGAGAGGCCAGAGGCTGGTGTCATGGAGCAGCTTGATCCTGAAGATATCCAGACCAGAGGAGAAGGGCAAGGTTGAGCAATTTTGACTGATGGCCCACTGCAAAGCTCAGGGAGTAAGTGAGATTTGAGGAGAAGGCAGAGAGAAACAATCAGGCCCAGCATTTTGCCTTGGCAGGAGTCCAGCAGCAGCTGACCCTTGTTAAGACAGCATTTTTGATGATGACCTGATTTGGACATTTTCACAGCCAGCAAGGCATGCAAGACAGGGAGTCAAGCAAGAAAGTCACATGGTTTGGGGACTAGTATAAAGTCACAGTTGCCCCAGCATGATGTACTGTAAGTATCCTACTTAAGTTTCAAAGTTAAACTACCTTCTGCATTCACACCATGTTAGATAAAACCAGTGTTTTGAAGATGATTGTAAGTGAAAATACATGCATATAAGCAAATAAAACACAAATCTTATTTAGATTAGTAAAGTGAAGAAACCACTTCACTCGTGCATCATTAGGTAGAAGAAGTGTGTTGACATTGTGAATGAAAGCAAGCACATAGCACCGAAACAAAAATTATCTTACTTACCTTTCAAACTTGAATTAACTACTGCTTTAACAGACCGTTATGTGAAACCAGGGTCTTGCAGTTGATTGTATGTGAATAAACATGCAAAGCAGCCAATGAAACAAGTTTCTTTATTGGTTTTCTAAACCACAGAACTCACTGAATTCACCCAATGTTAGGGAAAGGAGGGTTTTGAAGTTAATTGTAAATGAAAACATGTCCATACCAGCAGAAGTAAGAAGTATCTTACTTAGAGTTCCAAAGTGAAGAAACTGCAGCATTGGCAAACTAAAATAAGGTTTTTCACATTGTGAGTGAAAGCAAGTGTATAGAAGCCAAACAAACAAGAGTCTTACTTCACTTTCACAGTTGAATCACCTCCTCTATTCAGTGTGTTAGGTAAAACCAATGTTTACAAGATGAGTTTAAGTGAAAGCACATGCATAGCACCAAATGAAACACAAATGTTACTTAGATTGGAAAATTGAAGAAAGTACTTCATTGCATAGCATTAGGTAAAAACAGTGTTTTTACATTGATTGTGAGTGAGAACATGCACATAGCAGAAAAAGAAACAAGTATCTTACTTACGTTTCAAAGTTGAATTTCCTCCTGCATTCACAGCATGTTATGTAAAACCAGTGTTTTGAAAATAATTGTAAGTGAAAACACATGCATAGCAGCAAGTGAAACACAAATCTTATTTAGATTTGTAAAGTGAAGAAACCCCTGCATTGGCATTGCATTAGGTAAAAGCAGTGTTGATTGTGAGTGAAAACAAGTGCATAGCAGTAAAACCAACAAGCACCTTACATACCATTTAAAGTTGAATACCTCCTGCCTTCACAGACTGTTAGGTAAAACCAGTGCTTTGAAGATGACTTTAAGTGAAAGCACATGCATAGCAACAAACTAAACACGAATCTTACTTAGATTGGAAAAGTGAAGAAACTACTGCAATAGCATAGCATTATGTAATAGCAGTGTTTTTACATTGATTGTGAGTGAAAACAAGTGCATATCAGTGAAACAAACAATTTCTTTCTCAACTTTCAAAGTTGAATTACCTCCTGCATTTGAAAAGTGTTAGGTAATACCAGTGTTTGGAAGATTATGTTATGTGAAAACACATGCATAGCACTAAAAGAAACACAAATCTTACTTAGATTTGAAAAGTGAAGGAACTAAACCATTGACATAGCATTAGGGAAAAGCAGTGTGTTGACACAGTGAGTGAAAGAAAGTGCATAGCAGTCAAATAAACAAGTATCTTACTTACCTTTCAAACTTGAAGTACTTTCTGCAATCACAGAATTAGGTGAAACCAGTGTCATGAAGTTGCTTTTAAGTGAAAACACTTGCAAAGCAGCCAATGAAACAAGTTTCTTTACTGATTTTCTAAACTGAAGAATTGACTGCATTGACCCAGTGTTAGGGAAAAGCAATGTTTTTAAGTTGGTTTAAAGTTTTATTCTGAAACACGTGCATAGAAGCAAATGAAAGAAGAAATCTACTTAGATATCCAAAAGGAGGAAACTGTATCATTGGCATAGTAAAAGTAGTGATTTGACATTGGTTGTATGTGAAAACAAATGCATAGCAGCCAAAGAAAGTAGTATCTTATGTTCTTTACAAAAGTGAAGAACTTCTGCATTGGCATAGCAATAGGTAAAACAGGTTTTTTACATTGTGAGTGAAAGCAAGTGCCTAGCAGACCAAGAAACAAGTATATTATTTCCATTTCAGCATTGAAGTTCCTCCTGCATTCACAGCGTGTTAGGAAAAACCAGTGTTTTGAAGAAGATTTTAAGTAAAAACACATGCATAGGAGCAAATGAAACACGAATCTTACTTAGATTTGAAAAGTGAAGAAACCATGGCATTGCCATAGCATTAGGTAAAAACAGAATTTTTACTTGATTGTGAGTGAAAGCAACTGCACAGCAGGCAAACCAACAAATATTTTGCTCACCTTTCAATCTTCAAGTACCTACTTCATTCACAGAGAGTTTGGTGAAAACAGTGCCTTGAAGTTGTTTTTAAGTGAAAACACGAACAAAGCAGCCAATGAAACAAGTTTCTTAATTGGTTTTCTAAACTGAAGAATTGACTGCATTCACCCAGTGTTAGGGAAAAGCAGTGTTTTGTAGATGATTGTATGTGAAAACACGCTCATAGAAGCAAAACAAATAAGAATCCAAATTAGATTTGCAAAGGGAAGAAATGGCAGCATTGGTATAATAAAAGCAGTGTTTTGACATTGGTTGTATGTGAAAACAAGTACATAGCAGCCAAAAAAAGAAGTATGTCATGTACTCTATAAAAGTGAAGAACTTCTGCCTTGGCATAACAATAGGTAAAAGCAGGATTTTGATATTGTGAGTGAAAGCAAGTGCATAGAAGCAAAACAAACAAGAATCTTACTTACTTTCAAAGTTGAAGTAGTTCCTCCCTTCGCAGAGTGTTAGGTAAAGTGAGAGTTTTGAAGATAATTTTAAGTGAAAACAAATGCAAAGGAACAAATGAAGCCCAAAATCTTACTTCAATTTGGAAAGTGAAGAATCTACTGCATTGTTATAGTATTAGGTAAAACCAGTGTTTTATATTGATTGTGAGTGAAAACAACTGTATAGCAGTCAAACAAACAAGTCTCTTACTTACCATTCAAATTTGAAGAACATCCTGCATTCACAGAGTGTTACATAAGGCCAGTATTTTGAAGATGATTTGAATTGAAAACACATGCATAGCACCAAATGAAAAACAATACTTACTTAGATGTTTAAAGTGAAGAAACCACTGCATTGGTATAATGTTAGGTAAAAGCAATGTTTTAGCATTGTGAGTAAAAGCAAATGCAAAGCAGGAAAATAAACAAATATCTAACTTATCTTTCAAACTTGAAGGTCCTGCATTCATGGAGATCTAGGTGAAACCAGTGTCTTGAAGTTGATTTTAGGTGAAAACACATGCAAAGGAGCCCATGAAACAAGTTTCTTTATTGGTTTTCTAAACCAAGAAACTGACTGCATTCACCCAGCATTAGGGAAAAGCAGTGTTTTGAAGTTGGTTGTAAGTGAAAACACGTGCATAGCAGCAAAGAAAAGAAGAATCCTACTTCGATTTCCAAAGGGAAGTAACTGTAGCATTGGCATATTAAAAGCAGTGTTTTGACATTGCTTGTATGTGAAAACAAGTGCATAGCAGGCAAGGAACGGAGAATCTTATGTACTTTACAAAAGTGAAGAGCTTTTGCATTGCCATAGCAATAGGTAAAAGCAGGGTTTTGACATTGTAACAAAAGGCAAGTGCATAGTAGCCAAGAAACAAGAGTATTACTTAATTTTCAAAGATGAATTAGCTCCTGCATTTACAGTGTGTTAGTTAAAACCAGTGTTTAAAAAATGAGTTTAAGTGAAAACACATGCATAGCAGCAAATGAAACACAAATCTTACTTATATTTGAAAAGTGAAGAAACTACTGCATTGGCACAGCATTAGGTAAAAGCTCTGTTTTTACATTGATTATGAGAGAAAGCAAGTGCATAGCACACAAAGAAACAAGTATCTTACTTCCATTTCAAAGTTGAAGTTCCACCTGCATTCACAGCATGTTAGATAAAACCAGTGTTTTGAAGATAATTGTAAGTGAAAACACATGCATATTAACAAATGAAAAACAAATTTTATTTAGATTTGTTAATTGAAGAAACCACTGCATTGTCATAACATTAGGAAAAAGCAGTGTGTTGGCATAGTGAGTCAAAGCCAGTGCATAGCAGCCAAAGAATCAAGATTATTCATTACATTTCAAACTTGAAGCACCTCCTGTATTACCAGAGTCTTAGGTGAAATGTGGGACTTGAAGCTGATTTTAAGTCAAAACACGTGCAAAGCAGCAAAGGAAACACAATTGTTATTGGCTTCCTAAACTGAAGAATTGACTACATTCACCCAGCATTAGGGAAAAACAGTGTTTTGAAGTTGATTGTAAGTGAAAACACGTGCACAGGGGCAAATGAAACACAAATCTTACTTAGATTTGAAAAGTGAAGAAACAACTGCATTGGCATAGCACTAGATAAATCCAGTGTTTTTACATTGATTGTGGGTGAAAACTAAGGCATAGCAGCCAAACAAACAAGTATCTTACTTAACCTTTCAAACTTGAAGTACCTCCTAATTTCACAGAGAGTTAGATGAAACAGTGTCTTGAAGTTGATTGTAAGTGAAAACACATGCAAAACAGCCAATTAAACAAGTTTCTTTATTGGTTTTCTAAAGCAAAGAAATGACTGCATTCACCACGCTTTAGGGAAAATCAGTGTTTTGTAGTTGATTATAAGTGAAAACACGTGCACAGCTGCAAAAGAAAGAAGAATCTTAGAGTTCAAAGTGAAGAAACTGCAGCATTGGTATAGTAAAAGCAGGGATTTGATATTGTGAGTGAAAGCTAATGGATAGCAGCCAATCCAAAAAAAATCTTAATTAACTTTCAAAGTTGAATTACCTACTGCATTCACAGGATCTTAGGTATAACCAGTGTTTTGAAGATGATTTTAGTGAAAACACATGCTTAGCAGCAAACAATACACAAATCTTACTTAGATTTGAAAAGTGAAGAAACTACTGCATTGGCATAGCATTAGGTAAAAAGAGTGAATTTACATTGTGCGTGAAAGCAAGTTCATAGCAGACAAAGAAACAATTACCTTCCATATCAAAATTTAAATTCCTCCTGCATTCACAGCATGCTAGGTAAATCCAGGGCTTTGAAGATACTTGTAAGTGAGAACAGAAGCATAGCAGCAAATGAAACACAATTCTTATTCAGATCTGTAAAGTGAAGAAACCACTGCATTGATGTAGCATTAGGTAAAAGCAGTGTTTTGACATTGTGAGTAAAAGCAAGTGCATATCAGGCAAAGAAAAATATATCTTACTTACCTTTCAGACTTGAAGTACCTCCTGCATTCACAGAGAGTTAGGTGAAACCAGTGTATTGAAGTTGATTTTAAGTGAAAACACGTGCAAAGCATGCAATGAAGCAAGTTTCTTTATTGGTTTTCTAAAGTGAAGAATTGACTGCATTCACACAGCGTTAGGGACAAGCAGGGTTTTGAAGTTGATTGTAACTGAATACATAGGCATAGAAGTAAAAGAAAGAAGAATTCTACTTATATTTCCCAAGTGAAGCAACTGCAGCATTGGCATAGTAAACGCACGGTTTTGACATTGTTAGCTAAGGCAATTGTAGAGCAGCCAAAGAAACAAGTATATTCATCAACTTTCAAAGTTGAATAACCTCCTGCATTCACAGAGTGTTAGGTAAAACCAGTGTTTGAAGAAGATTTTAAGTAAAAATACTTGCAAAGGAGTGAAATGAAACACAAAACTTACTTAGATTTGAAAAGTAAAGAAACTTCTGCATTGGCATAGCATTAGGTAAATGCAGTCTTTTTACCTTTATTGTGAGTGAAAGCAAGTGCATAGCACTCTAAAAAGCAAGCATCTTACTTACCATTCAAAGTTGAAGTACCTCTTGCATTCACAGAGTGTTAGGTAAAACCAGGGTTCTGAAGATGATTGCAAGTGAAAACACATGCATAGGAGCAAATGAAACACAAATCTTAATTAGATTTCTAAAGTGAAGAAACCCCTGTATTGTCATAGCATTAGGTAAAAGCAATGTTTTGACATTGTGAGTAAATTAAGTGCATAGCAGGCAAAAAAAAAAAAAATAAAGTATCTTACTTACGTTTCAAACTTGAAGTACCTCCTGCATACACAGAGAGTTAGGTGAAAACAGTGTCTTGAAGTTGATTTTAAGTGAAAACATATGCAAAGCAGCCAGTGAAAGAAGTTTCTTTATTGGTTTTCTAAACCAAAGAACTGACTGCTTTCACCCAGTGTTAGATAAAGCAGTGTTTTGAAGTTGATTGTAAGTGAAAACACGTGCATAGCAGCAAAAGAGGGTGGAACTTTACTTAGATTCCCAAAGTGAAGAAACTTCAGCATTGGCATATTAAAAGCACAGTTTTTACATTGTGAGTGAAAGCAAGTGTATAGCAGCCAAAAAAAAAAAAAAAAAAAAAAAAGAGAGAGACTTATGTAACTTTCAAAGTTGAAATACATCCTGCATTCACAGTGTTTTAGGTAAAACCAGGATTTTGAAGAAAATTTTAAGTGAAAACACATGCATAGGAGCAAAAAAAAACACAAATCTTACTTAGATTTGTGAAGTGAAGAAACAACTGCTTTGGCATAGAATTAGGTAAAAGCAGTGTTTTTACATGGATGGTGAGTAAAATCAAGTGCATAGCAGCCAAACAAATAAGTATCTTACTTACATTTCAAAGTTGAATTACCTCCTGCATTCACACCATGTTGTGTAAAACAGTGTTTTGAAGATAATTGTAAGTGAAAACACATGCATAGCAGCAAATGAAACAAAATCTTCTTTAGGTTTTTAAAGTAAAGAAACTAATGCATTGGCATAGCATTAGGAAAAAGCAGTGTGTTGGCATAGTGAGAGAAATCAAGTGCATAGCAACCAAGGAAAGAAGTACCTTATGTACTTCACAAAAGTGAAGAACTTCTGCATTGGCATAGCAGTATGTAAAAGCAGGGTTTAGACATTGTGAGTGAAAGGAAGTGAATAGCAGCAAAATAAACAAGTATCTTACATAAATTTTAAAGTTGAAGTACCGCCTGCATTCACAGCATGTTATGTAAAACAGTGTTTTGAAGATAATTGTAAGTGAAAACACATCCATAGCAGCAAGCAAAAGACAACTCTTATTTAGATTTCTAAGGTGAAGAAACCACTGCATTGATATAGCATTAGGTAAAAGCCGTGTTATGACATTGTGAGTTAATGCAACTGCATAGCAGGGAAACAAACAGTATCTTACTTACCTTTCAAACTTGAATTACCTCCTAAATTCATAGAGAGTTATGTGAAACCAGAGGCTTGAAATTGATTTTAAGTGAAAACATGTGGAAAGCATCCAATGAAACAAATTTCTTTATTGGTGTTCTAAACCTATGAAATTATTGCATTCACCAAGCATTAGGGAATAGCAGTGTTTTGTAGTTGATCATAAGTGAAAACACGTGCATAGCAGCAAAGGAAAGAAGAATTCTACGTCGATTTCCAAAATGATGAAATGCAGTATTGGCATAGTAAAAGCAGTTTTTGCATTGGCATAGCAATAGGTAAAAGCAGGGTTTTGACATTGTGAGTGAAAGCAAGTGCATAGCAGTGAAACAAACAAATATTTTAATTAACTTTTAAAGTTGACGTACCTTCTGCTTTCACAGAGTGTTAGGTAAAACCAATGTTTGCCCTCCTTGGGCTCCACGGGCTCCAGGGGCTGTACAATCCTTTATGGCACCATGGGCTTCACCAGCTCCATTGGCTCCACAGAATCCACTGGCTCTAAGGCCTCTACAGGCTCCACAGGCTTCAATGGGCACCACAGTCTCCACAGGCTCAATATGATCCATGAGCTGCACAGGTGTCAATGGTCTACATGTTCTTAACAGGCTCCACATTCTCTTTAGTGTCCTTGGGCTCCATACTTCAACAGGCTCCATGAGTCCCATGGGCTCAATGAAATCCACAGGATCCACAGGCCTGTACAGGCTCCAAAAGCTCCCTAGACCTTCAAAGGCTCCAAAGGCCCCACAGGCCCCACTGCCTAACACAGCCTCTACAGAGTCCATGGAATCTATGGTCTCCACAAGGAGCACATGCTCCACAGATGTCAATAGTCTCAAGGGGCTTTCATAGGCTCCACAGAGCTCCAAGGGCTGCATGGACTCCAAAGTCTCCATGGGCTCCACGTGCTCCACAGGCTCCATCGGTATGCAAAGTCTCCACAAGTTCTACTTCCTCCACAGGCTCTTCAGGCTCCATAAGGCCCATTTACTCCACAGGCTCCATGGACCTGCAGATGCTGCATGGTCTCCAACTGCTTCAAACGCTCAACAGTCTCCATGGGCATGCAGAGGATTTACAGACCTCCATGGGCAATGCATGTTCCATGGGCTTCATGACCTCCAAGGTCTCCATGGCATCGAAGTGTCTTCTGAGTCTCTGCAGGCTCCCCATCCTCCACAGACTCCATGAGCCAGCACAGGCCTCACAGGCTCCATGGCCCCAAATGGGCTCCTCAGAATCCACAGGCCTCTACATGATCCTCGGCTTCATCGGACTCTACAGCCTCCACAAGCTTCATGTGCCTACATTACCTCAATGGGCTCAAAGGGATCCAAATTACTCCATGGTCTCAACAGACTATGCTGGAAACATGAGCTGGCACAGGCTCCAGGGCTTCCATGAGATATACAGGCTTTGCAGTCCCCACACCCTCCATGGGTTCCATGGGCTCCAGGAGCTCCAGTGACTCCACAGGCTCTGCATGTTCCACATGCTTGCACAGTTACCATAGGCTCCATGGGGTCTATAAGCCTTTAGCAGGTCCGCAGTCCTCCATGGTCTCCACTGGCTCCCCAAGCCTGCAGAGGTACCATGGGCTCCACAGGGTCCTGAGGCCTACACAAGCTTCACAGACCTCCACAGGTTTCACAGCTTCCATGGGCTCCATCAACTCTATGGTTCCACGGGCCTCTATATTTTCTCAGACTTCACAGTCGCCCAGTACTTCACAGGACTGCAAAGGCTCCACATGTCTCCTTGGATTCCAAAGTCTCCAGGGGCTCCTCAATCTCACTGGCAAACACAAACTCCACAAGCTCCACAGTCCATGGCCTTCACAGGTTGCACAGGTTCCACTGGCCTACACAGTATCCATGAGCTCCATGGGCTACATGGACTCCAGAGTCTCTACAGTCCTTTATGGCTCCATGGAGAGTCTTGACAGACTTCATTGGCTCCAAGGACTCAACCAGCTGCACAGGCTTGCACATGCTCCACAGGCCTCTACAATCTCCATGGGCTCCACAGGTTCCACTGGTCTGCATAGCTTCCATGGATTCCACAGGCTCCAAGGGCTTCATGGGCCTCCACAGGCTCCAACTTCCCCACAGGCTCCACTGGCCTCCAGAGCCTCCAGTCTCCATGGATTCTATGGTCTCCACAGGCAGCAAAAGCTCCACATGTGTGAATGGCCTCTAGGGTCCTGATAGGCTCCAAAGGCTTCCACGGGCTGCACAGACTCCACAGGCTCCTTGGGCTCAATTTGCTCCACAGTCTCCATGGGTATGCGCAGGATCCACAAGTTCCTCTGATTCCAAAGGCTCTACAGACTCCACAGGCTCCAAGTGCTCAGCAAGTTCCCTGGGCTGACACAGGCTGCATGGCCTCCAAGAGTTTCAAAATATCAACTGGCTCCATGGGCGTGCAGAGGCTCCACAGGACTCCAGGGGCAGTGCATTCTCCATGGACTCCATGACTGCTAAGAACTCAATGGCATCCATGTGGCTTCACAGTTTCCAGAACATCCCCAGGTTCCTCAGTCTTCATGAGCTGGCACAGGCCTCAGACCCTCGCTGGCAGCCAAACAAATGAATATCTTATGTTCCTTTAAAACTTGATGTACCTCCTGCATTCACAGAGGGTTAGGTGAATTCAGTGTCTTGAAGATGATTGCAAGTGAAAACACATGCAAAGCAGCCAGTGAAACAAGTTTCTTTATTGGTTCTCTAAACTGAAGAACTGACTGCATTCACTGAGCATTAGAGAAAAGCTATGATTTGAAGTTGATTTTAAGTGAAAACACATGCACAACAGCAAAATAAACCAGAATCGTACTTAGATTTCAAAAGTGAAGTAACTGCAGCATTGGCATAGAAAAAGCAGTGTATAAACAAGTGCACAGCAGCCAAGGAAAGTATCTTATATATTGTACAAAATTGAAGAACCTCTGCTTGGACAGAGCATTATATTAAAGCAGGATTTAGACATTGTGAGTGAAGCAAGAGCAAGACACCAGGGAGTCAAGGATATTACCTACCTTTCAAAGATGAAGTACCACGTGAATTCCCAGAGTGTTAGGTAAAACCAGTGTTTTGAAGGTGATTGCAAGTGAAAACACATGTATAGCATCAAATGAAACACAAATCTTACTTATATTTCAAAAGTGAAAAAACTGCTGCATTGGCTTAACAATAGGTAAAACCTTCATTTTGACAGTGGTTGTAAGTGAAAACAATGGCATAGAAGCCTAGGAAAGAAGTATCTCATTTACTTTACCAAAGTGAAGAACATCTGCATTACAAGGACATTAGGTAAAAGAAGGATTTTGAAGGTGTGAGTGAGAGCAAGTGCATAGCAACCAGGGAAACAATTATCTTTCATAGTTTAAAAATGTGAAGAACCTCCTGGATCAACAGAGCAGAAGGTTAAAACCAGGATTTTGAAGTTGAGTGTATCTCTAAATAGTGCATAGCTGCCAATTAAATGAGTATCCTATTAGATAGGAAAACTGAAGAAACCACTCATTAGAATATCATTAGGTAAAAGCAGTGTTGGCATACTGAGTGAAGGCATGTGCATACCATCCAAACAAACAAATATCTTACTTATCTTTCAAAGTGAAGTACCTCCTGCTTTCAGAGAGTGTTGGGTGAAACCAGTGCCTTAAAAGATGATTTTAAGTGGAAACAATGTAAAGCAGCCAATGAACTCACTTTCTTTATTCATTTTCAGGACAGAAGCATTGACAGCATTCACACAGCATTATGATTAAGCAGTGTTTTGAAGTAGATTGTAAGTGAAAACAAATGCATAGCAGCCAAAAGAAGAAACTGACTTAGATTTCCAAAGTGAAGAAACTACACCATTGGCATAGTAAAAGCAGAGTATTGACCTATTGGGTGAAAGCAAGTGGATAAGAGCCAAACAAACAAATATCTTTCTGAACTTTCAAAGCTGAATTTTCACCTGAATTCACAGCATGTTAGTTTAAAGCAGTGTTTTGAATATGATTTTAAGGGAAAACATAGGCATAGTAGCAAACAAAACACTAATCTTAATTAGATTTGAAAAGTGAAGAAACTATTGCTTTGGCATAGAATTTCATAAAATCCCGGTTTTACATTGTGAGGGAAACCAAGAGCATAACAGCCAGACAAAAAAGTATCTTCCTCATTGTTTAAAGTTGATGTTCATCCTGCATTCACAGAGTGTTTGATGAAAGCAGTGTTTTGAAAATCATTGTAAATGAACACACAAGCAAAGCACGAAATGAAACATAGATCTTTTTCAGAATTGTAAAGTAAAGACACTACTGCTTGGCATAACATTAGGAAAAAGAAGAGTGTTGTCATACTGAGAGAAAACCCGTGCATAGCAAACAAGTATCTTATTTATCTTTCAAAGTGCATGTACCTCCTGCTTTCACAGAGCATTGGGATAATTCAGTGGCTTCAAGATGACTTTAAGTGAAAACTCTTGCAAAGGAGCCAATGAAACCAATTTCTTTATTGGTTTTCTAAACTGAAGCATTGACTTCATTCACAGAGCGATATGGTTTTGCAGTGTTTTGAAGTTGATGGTAACTGAAAACATGTGAATTGCATCCAAAGAAAGGAACT
>JAKSZT010054204.1:416241-449923 GCA_026826555.1 Tolypeutes matacus
TTGGCATAGTGAGTAAGAGCGTGTGCATAGCAGCCAAGCAAACAAATTACTTACTTATCTTTCAAAGTGTAAGAAACTCCTGCTTTCACAGAGCGTTGGGAGAAACTGTGCCTTGAAGATGACTTTAAGTGAAAACATTGCAAAGCAGCTTATGAAACCAAATACTTTATTGGTTTTCTAAACTGAAGGATTGACTGCTTTCACAGAGTGATATGGTTATGCAGTGTTTTGAAGTTGATGGTAAGTGAAAACATTTGCATTGCAGCCACAGAAAGGAACTTACTTAGATTTCCAAAGTGAAGAAACTGAAGCATTGGCATAGTAAAAGCAGTATTTTCACCTATTGGGTGAAAGCAAGTGCATAACAGCCAAACAAGTATCTTACTTAACTTTCAAAACTGAATTTACAGCTGAATTCACACCGTGTTGGTTAAAGCAGTGTTTAGAAGATGATTTTAAGGGAAAACAGGGGCATAGCAATAAACAAAACACTAATCTTACTTATATTTGAAAAGTGAAGAAACTTCTGCGTTACCATAGAATTTCATAAAATCTAGGATTTTGCATTGTGAGTGAAAGCAAGTGCATAGCAGCCAAACAAGTATCTTCCTAACGCTTCAAAGTTGAAATACATCCTGCATTCACAGATGTTTGCTTAAAGCAGTGTTTTGAAGATCATTGTAAATGAACACACTTGCAAAGCATGAAATGAAAACAAATCTTTTTCAGATTTGTGAAGTAAAGACACTAGTGCCTGGCATGTCATTAGGAAAAAGCAGTGTTTGCATACTGAGTGAAAACGTGTGAATAGCAGCCAAAAACACAGGTATCTTACTTATCTTTCAAAGTGGAAGTACCTTCTGTTTTCACACAGTGTTGGGATAAACCAGTGCATTTAAGTGATTTTAAGTGGAAACACTTGCAAAGCAGCCAATGAAAGCAATTTCTGTATTGGTTTTCTAAGCTGAAGCATTGACTGCATTCACAGAGCGTTATGGTTAAGCTGTGTTTTGAAGTGGATTGTAAGAGAAAACACGCGAATAGCTGCCAAAGAAAGAAACTTTCTTAGATTTCCAACGTGAAGAAACTGAAGCATTGGCATAGTAAAAGCAGGGTTTTCACCTATTGGGTGAAAGCATTTATATAACAGCCAAACAAGTATCTTACTTAACATTCAAAGGAGAATTTCCTCCTGAATTCACAGCATGTTAGGTAATACCAGTGTTTTGAAGATGATATTAAGTGAAAACACATGCAGAGCAGCAAACAAAACAATAATCTTACTTGCATTTGAAAAGTGAAAACATTACTGCCTTGGCATAGAATTTCATAAAGTCCAGGTTTTTACCTTGGGAGTGAAAGCAAGATCATAGCATCCAAACAAACAAGTATCTTACTTATCTTTCAAAGGGGAAGTACCTCCTGCTTTCAGAGAGCATTGGGACAAACCAGTGCCTTGAAGATGATTTTAAGTGAAAACACTGCAAAGCAGCCAATGAATCCAATTTCTTTATTGGTTTTTTAAATTGAAGCATTGACTGCATTCACAGAGCATTATGATTAAGCAGTGTTTTGAATTTGATTGTAAGTGAAAACACGTGCATAGCAGCCAAAGGAAGAAACTTACTTAGATTTACAAAGTGAAGAAACTGCAGCATTGGCATAGTAAAAGCAGAATTTTGAGTTATTGGGTGAAAGCAAGTGTATAACAGCCAATCACACAAGTATCTTTCTTAACATTCAAAGCTGAATTTACCCCTGAATTCACAGAGTGTTGGGTTAAAGCAGTGTTTTGAAGATGATTTTTAAGTGAAAACACTGGCATAGCAGCAAACCAACTACTAATCTTACCTAGATTAGAAAAATGAAGAAATTACTGTGTTGGCATAGAATTTCATAAATTCCGGGTTTTTCCATTGTGACGGAAAACAAGAGGATAGCAGCCAAACATACAAGTATCTTACTAACATTTGAAAGTTGAAGTACGTTCTCAATTCATGCCTGTTTTGTAAGACCCGTGTTATGAAGATCATTGTAAATGGATACACAGGTAAAGCAGCAAATAAAACACAAACCTTTTTCAGATTTGTAAAGTAAAGAATCTCCTGCATTCCCTTAGCATTAGGAAAAAGCAGACTGTTGGCATACTGAGTAAGAGCGTGTGCATAGCAGCCAAGCAAACAAGAACCTTACTTATGTTTCAAAGTGGAATAACCTCCTGTTTTCACAGAGCATTGGGAGAAACCTATGCCTTGAAGATGATTTTAAGTGAAAACCTTGCATAGCAGCCTAGGAAAACCAATTTCTTTATTGGTTTTCTAAACTGAAGCATTGACTGCATTCACAGAGCATTACAGTTAAGCAGTGTTTTGAAGTGAATTGTAAGTGAAAACACGTGAATAGCTGCCAAAGAAAGAAATTTTCTTAGATTTCCAAAGTGAAGAAACTGAAGCATTGGCATAGTAAAAGCAGGGTTTTCATCTTTTGGGTTAAAGCCTTTGTATAACAGCCAAACAAGCATCTTACTTAACATTCAAAGGAGAATTTCCTCTTGAATTCACACCATGTTAGGTAAAACCAGTGTTTTGAAGATGATTTAACTGAAAACACATGCAGAGCAGTAAACAAAACATTAATCTTACTTGGATTTGAAAAATGAAGAAATTACTGTGTTGGCATAGAATTTCAAAAATCTGGGTTTTTAACTTGTGAGTGAAAGCAAGAGCATAGTAGCCAAACAAACAAGTATCTTACTTCTCTTTCAAAGGGGAAGTACCTCATGCTTTCAGAGAGTGTTGGGACAAACCAGTGCCTTGAGGATGATTTTAAGTGTAAACACTGAAAAGCAGCCAATGAATCCAATTTCTTTATTGTTTTTTTAAACTGAATCATTGACTTCATTCACAGAGCATTACAGTTAGGCAGTGTTTTGAAGTTGATTGTAAGTGAAAACACGTGCAGAGGAGCCAAAGGAAAAAACTAACTTACATTTCCAAAGTGAAGAAACTGCAGCATTGGCATAGTAAACGCAGGGTTTTGACCTATGGGTTAAAGCAAGTGTATATAACAGCCAAACAAACAAGTATTTTTCTTAACTTTCAAAGCTGAATTTACCCCTGAATTCAAGTGTGTTGGGTTAAAGCAGTGTTTTGAAGATCATTAAGTGAAAACACTGGCACAGCAGCAAACCAAATAGTAATCTTACTTAGATGAGAAAAGTTAAGAAACTACTGTGTTGGCATAGAATTTCATAAAATCCGGGTTTTTTCATTGGGCATAAATGCAGGAGGATACCAGCCAAACAAACAGGTATCTTTTGTTTCAAAGTTGAAGGACATTCTCAATTCATGCATGTTTGGTAAGACCAGTCTTTCGAAGATCATTGTAAATGAATACACAGGCAAAGCAGCAAATAAAACGCAAACCTTTTTCAGATTTGTAAAGAAACTCCTGCATTCCCATAGCATTAGGAAAAAGCAGAGTGTTGGCATAGTGAGTAAGAGCGTGTGCATAGCAGCCAAGCAAACAAGTATCTTACTTCTCTTTCAAAGTGGAAGAACCTCCTGTTTTCACAGAGCATTGGGAGAAAACTGTGCCTTGAAGATGATTTTAAGTGAAAACATTGCAAAGCAGCCTATGAAACCAATTTCTTATTGGTTTTCTAAACTGAAGGATTGACTGCATTCACAGAGCAATACAGTTATGCATTGTTTTGAAGTTGATGGTAAATGAAAACGTGAATTGCAGCCAAAGAAAGGAACTTACTTAGATTTCCAAAGTGAAGATACCGAAGCATTGATCTAGTAAAAGCAGGGTTTTCATGTATTGGATGAAAGCAAGTGCATAACAGCCAAACAAACAAGTATCTTACTTAACTTTCAAAGCAGAATTTACACCTGAATTCACAGCATGTTGGGTTAAAGCAGTGTTTGAAGATGATTTTAAGGGAAAACACTGGCATAGCAATAAATAAAACACGAATCTTACTTAGATTTGAAAAGTGAAGATACTGCTGTGTTGTCATAGAATTTCATAAAATCTGGGATTTTACATTGTGAGTGAAAGCAAGAGCATAGCTGCCAAACAAACAAGAATCTTAATAATGCTTCAAAGTTGAACTACGTGTTGCATTTACAGAGTGCTGAAAGCAGTGTTTTGGAGATCATTGTTAATGAAATTACATTCAAAGCACCAAATGAAACACAAAACTTTTTCAGATTTCTTAGTAAAGAAACAAGTGCCTAGAATGGCATTAGTAAAATGCAGAGTGTTGGCATAGTGAGGGAGAGTGTATGCATAGGAGCCAAGCAAACAAGTATCTTACTTATCTTTCAAAGTGGAAGAACCTCCTGCTTTCACAGAGCATTGGGAGAAACCTGTCCCATGAAGATGATTTTAAGTGGAAACATTGCAAAGCAGCCAATGAAACCAATTTCTTTATTGGTTTTCTAAACTGAAAGATTGACTGCATTCACAGAGTGATATGGTTATGCAGGGTTTTGAAGTTAATGGTAAGTGAAAACATGTGATTTGCAGCTGAAGAAAGGAACTTACTTAGATTTCCAAAGTGAAGGTACCGAAGCATTGGCATAGTAAAAGCAGAATTTTCACCTATTGGGGGAAAGCAAGTGTATAACAACCAAACAAACATCTTGCTTAACTTTCAAAGCTGAATTTACAGCTGAATTCACAGTGTGTTGGTTTAAAGCAGTGTTTTGAAGATGATTTTAAGGGAAATCATTGGCATAGCAATAAACAAAACACGAATTTTACTTAGATTTGAAAAGTGAAGAAACTGCTGGATTGTCATAGAATTTCGTAAAATCCAGGATTTTACATTGTTAGTGAAATCTAGAGCATAGCTGCCAGACAAAAAAGTAGCTTCCTCATGGTTTAGGTTGAAGTTCATCATGCATTCTCACAGTGTTTAATGAAAGCAGCATTTTGAAGATCATTGTAAAAGAAAACACAAGCAAAGGACCTAATGAATCACAGATCTTTTTCAGATTTGTGAAGTGAAGAAACTAGTACTATGGTGTAGCATTAGGAGAAAGAAGAATGTTGGCATACTGAGTGAAAACGTGTGTATAGCAGCCAAACAAACAAGTATCTTACTTATCTTTAAAAGTGCATGTACCTCCTACTTCCACAGAGCGTTGGGAGAAATCAGTGCCTTGAAGATGATTTCAAGTGAAAACACTTCCAAAGGAGCCAATGAAACAAATTTCTTTATTGGTGTTCTAAACTGAAGCATTGACTGCATTCTCAGAGGGTTATGGTTAAGCAGTGTTTTGAAGTTGATTGTAAGTGAAAACACACACAGCAGCCAAAGGAAGAAACTTACTTAGATTTACAAAGTGAGGAAACTGCAGCATTGGCATGGTAACAGCAGGGTTTTGACCGATTTGGTGAAAGCAAGTGTATATAACAGCCAAACAAACAAGTATCTTTCTTAACTTTAAATGCTGAATTTATCCCTGAATTCAAGCGTGTTGGGTTAAAACAGTGTTTTGAAGATGATTTAAAGTGGAAATACTGGCCCAGAAGCAAGCCAAATAGTAATCTTACTTAGATTAGAAAAGTTAAGAAACCACTGTGTTGGCATAGAATTTCATAAAATCCGTTTTCTTCTTTGTGCGTGAATGCAGGAGGATAACAACGAAACAAAGAAGTATCTTATGTTTTAAAGTTGAAGTATCTTCTCAATTCCTACATGTTTGGTAAGACCAGTGTTTTGAAGATCATTTTAAATGAAAACACAGTCAAAGTAACAAATAAACACAAACCTTTTTCAGATTTGTAAAGAAACTCCTGCATTCCGATATCATTAGGAAAAGCAGAGTGTTCCATAGTGAGTAAGAGTGTGTGCATAGCAGCAAAGTAAACAAGTATCTTACTTATCTTTCAAAGTGGAAGAAACTCCTGCTTTCACAGAGCCTTGGGAGAAACCTGGGCCTGGAAGATGATTTTAAGTGAAAACATTGTAAAGCAGCTTATGAAACCAACTTCTTTATTGGTTTTCTATACTGAAGGATTGAATGCATTCACAGAGCAATATGGTTTTTCAGTGTTTTGAAGTTGACGGTAAGTGAAAACATGTGAATTTCAGCCAAAGGAAGGAACTTACTTAGATTTCCAAAGTGAAGAAACTGAAGCATTGGCATAGTAAAAGCAGGGTTTTCACCTATTGGGTGAAAGCAAGTGCATAACAGCCAAACAAACAAGTATCTTACTTAACTTTCAAAGCTGAATTTATCCCTGAATTCAAGCTTGTTGGGTTAAAGCAGTGTTATGAAGATGATTTTAAGTGAAAACACTGGCACAGCCACAATCCAAACACTAATCTTACTTAGATTAGAAAAGTTAAGAAACTACTGTGTTGGCATAGAATTTGGTAAAATCCGGGTATTTTCATTGCACCTGATTGCAGGAGGATACCAATCAAACAACAGGTATCTTAAGTTTCAAAGTTGAAGGATGTTCTCAATTCATGCATATTTGGTAAGCTAAGTGTTTTGAAGATCATTGTAAATGAATACACAGGAAAAGCAGCAAATAAAACCCAAACCTTGTTCAGATTTGCAAAGAAACTCCTGCATTCCCATAGCATTAGGAAAAAGCAGTTTTTTGGCATAGTGAATAAGAGAGTGTGCATAGCAGCCAAGCAAACAAGTATCTTACTTATCTTTCAAAGTGGAAGTAACTCCTGCTTTCAGAGATAGTTGGGAGAAACCAGTGCCTTGAAGATGATTTTAAGTGAAAACACTTGCAAAGCAGCCAATGAAACCAATTTCTTTATTGCTTGTCTAAACTGAAGCGTTGACTGCATTCACACAGCATTATGATTCAGTGGTGTTTTGAAGTACATTGTAAGTGATAACACGTGCCTAGGTGCCAAAGGAAGAAACTGACTTAGATTTCCAAAGTGAAGAAACTACAGCATTGGCAGAGTAAAAGCAGAGTTTTGACCTATTGCGTGAAAGCAAGTGGATAACATCCAAACAAACAAGTATCTTTCTTAACTTTCAAAACTGAATTTACACCTGAATTCACAGCATGTTAGTTTAAAGCAGTGTGTTGAAGAAGATTAAGGGAAAACACAGGCATAGCAGGAAACAAAACACTAATCTTACTTAGATTTAAAAAGTGAAGAAATTTATGCTTTGGCATAGAATTTCATAAAATCCAGGCTTTACATTGTGAGTGAAATCAAGAGCATAGCAGCCAGACAAAAAAGAAGATTTCTCATGCTTTAAAGTTGACCTTCGTCCTGCATTCTCAGAGTGTTTGATGAAAGCAGTGTTTTGAAGATCATTGTAAATGAAAACACATGCAAAGTACCAAATGAAACATAGATCTTTTTCAGATTTGTGAAGTAAAGAAACTAGTATTATAGAGTAGCATTAGGAGAAAGCAGAGTGTTTGCATAGTGAGTGAAACCGTGTGCATAGCACCCAAGCAAGTATCTTACTTAACATTAAAAGGTGAATTTCCTCCTGGATTCTCAGCGTGATAGATAAAACCAGTGTTTTGAAGATGATTTTAAGGGGAAACAAGGCATAGCAGGAAACAAAACACTATTCTTACTTAGATTTGAATAGTGAGGGAACAATTGTGTTGGCAGAGAATTTCATAAAATCCGGGATTTTACATTGTGAGTGAACAGAAGAGCACAGCAGCCAAATAAACAAGTATCTTCCTAAAGGTTCAAAGTTGAAGTACCTCCTGCATTCACAGAGTTTTTGGTGAAAGCAGTGTTTTGATGATCATTGTAAATGAACACACATGCTAAGCACGAATTGAAACACAAATCTTTTTCAGATTTGTTAAGTGAAGACACTAGTGCCTGGCATAGATTTAGCAAAAAGAAGAGTGTTGGCATGCTGAGTGAAAACGTGTGCATAGCAGCCAATCAAACAAGTATCTTACTTATGTTTAAAAGTGCATGTACCTCCTGCTTTCACAGAGTGTTTGGAAAAATCAATGCCTGGAAGATGATTTTAAGTGAAAACACTTGCAAAGGAGCCAATGAAACAAATTTTTTGTGTGTTCTAAACTGAAGCATTGACTGCATTCACCAAGAGTTACGGTTAAGCAGTGTTTTGAAGTTGATGGTAAGTGAAAACATGTGCATAGCAGCCAAAGGAAGTAACTTACTTAGATTTCCAAAGTGAGGAAACTGCAGCATTGGCATAGTAACAGCAGGGTTTTGACCTATTGGATGAAAGCAAGTGTATACAACAGCCAAACAAACAAGTATCTTTCTTAACTTGCAAAGCTGAATTTTCCCCTGAATTCAAGTGTGTTGGGTTAAAGCAGTGTTTTGAAGATGATTTTAAGTGAAAACACTGGCACAGCAGCAAACCAATTACTTATCTTTCTTAGATTAGAAAAGTTAAGAAACTATTGTGTTGGCATAGAATTTCATAAAATCCGGGTTTTTTCATTGTGCATGATTGCAGGAGGATAACCGCCAAACAAATAAGTATCTTACGTTTTAAGGTCGAAATACCTTCTCAAATCATGCGTGTTTGGTAAGACCAGTGTTTTGAAGATCATTGTAAATGAAAACACAGGTGAAGCAGCAAATAAAATACAGACCTTATTCAGATTTGTAAAGAAGCGCCTGCATTCCCATAGCATTAGGAAAAAGCAGAGATTTGGCATAGTAAGAGCATGTGCATAACAGCCAAACAAACAAGTATCTTACTTAACTTTCAAATCTGAATTTACACCTGAATTTAGAGTGGGTTGGGCTAAAGTAGTGTTTTGAAGATGATTTTAAGTGAAAACTCTTGCAAAGGAGCCAATGAAACAAATTTCTTTATTGGTGTGCTAAAGTGAAGCATTGATTGCATTCACAAAGAGTTACGGTTAAGCACTGTTTTGAAGTTGATGGTAAGTGAAAACACGTGCATAGCAGCCAAAGGAAGAAACTTACTTAGATTTCCTAAATGAGGAAACTGCAGCATAGGCATAGTAACAACAGTGTTTTGACCTATTGGGTGAAAGCAAGTGTATATAACAGCCAAACAAGCAACTATCTTTCTTAACTTTCAAAGCTGAATTTTCCTGTGAATTCAAGCATGATGGTTTAAAGCAGTGTTTTGTAGATGATATTAAGTGAAATCACTCACATAGCAGCAAACCAAATACTAATCTTACTTAGACTAGAAAAGTGAATTAACTACTGTGTTGGCATAGAATTTCACAAAATCCGGGTTTTTTCGTTGTGTGTTAAAGCAGGAGGATAGCAGCCAAACAAACAGTTATCTTATGTTTCAAAGTTGAAGTACGTTCTCAGTTCATCTGTCTGTGGTAAGACCAGTGTTTTGAAGATCATTGTAAATGAATACACAGGCAAAGCAGCAAATAAATTACAAGACTTTTTCAGATTTGTAAAGTAAACACCTGCATTCCCATAGGATTAGGAAAAAGCAGAGTTTTGGCATACTGGGTAAGAGCATTTGCATAGCAGCCAAGCAAAAAAGTATCTTACTTACATTTCAAAGCTGAATTTACAGCTGAATTCACAGCATGTTGGGTTAAGGCAGTGTTTTGAAGATAATTTTAAGGGAAAACACTGGCATAGCAATAAAGAAAACATTATTCTTAGTTAGATTTGAAAAGTGAAGAATCTGCTGCGTTGTCATAGAATTTTGTAAAATCCGGGATTTTACATTGTCAGTGAAACAAAAGCACATCAGCCAAACCAACAAGTATCTTAATAACGTTTCAAAGTTGAACTATGTGCTGCATTCACAGAGTGCAGAAAGCAGTGTTTTGCAGATCACTGTAAATGAAAATACATGCAAAGCACCAAATGAAACACAAATCTTTTTCAGATTTGTTAAGAAATTAGTGCCTGGCATGACATTAGGAAAAAGCTGAGTGTTGGCATACTGAGTGAAGGTGTATGCATAGCAGCCAAACAAACAAATATCTTACTTAACTATCAAAGTGGAAGTACCTTTTGCTTTCAGAGAGCATTGGGAGAAACCAGTGCCTTGAAGATGATTTCAAGTGAGCACACTTGCAAAGCAGTCAATGAAACCAATTCCTTTATTGGTTTTCTACACTGAAACATTGACTGTATTCACACAGCATTATGATGAAGCAGTGTTTTGAAGTATATTGTAAGTGAAAACACATGCATAGCAGCCAAAGGAAGAAACTGACTTAGATTTCTAAAGTGAAGAAACTACAGCATTGGCATAGTAAGGGCAGAGTTTTGACCTATTGGGTGAAAGCATGTGGATAACAGCCAAACAAACAATATCTTTTTATAAATTTTCAAACCCTAATTTACACCTGAATTCACAGCATGTTAGTTTAAAGTAGTGTTTCAAAGATGATTTTAAGGGTAAACAGGCATAGCAGCAAACAAAAAACTAATCTTACTTAGATTTGAAAGTGAAGAAAGCAATGTGATGGCATAGATTTTCATAAAGTCCTGGTTTTTACCCTGTGAGTGAAAGCAAGAGCAAAACAGCCAAACAAAAAAGTATCTCACTAACACTTCAAAGTTGAAGTCCATCCTGCATTCACAGAGTCTTTTATGAAGGCAGTGTTATGAAGATCTTTCTAAATGAGAACACATGAAAAACACCAAATGAAACAAATCCTTTACAACTTTGTGAATTAAATAAACTAGTGCTTTGTCGTAGCATTAGGAAAAAGCAGAGTGTTGGCATACTGAGAGAAACAGTGCATAGCACGCAAACAAACAAGTATCTTACTTAACTTTCAAAGGTGAATTTCCTCCTGAATTCACAGCATGTTAGGTTAAACCCGTGTTTTGAAGATGAATTTAAGGGAAATCTCCAGCATACCAGCAAACAAACAATAATCTGTTGAGTCCATGGAGCCTGTGGAGCCTGTGGAGCTTGGGGAGCCTGTGGAACCCTGAGGAGTCTCTGCATGTCCATGGAGCCTGAAGTGCTTATAGAGCCTGTGGGAAGTTTGGAACTCATGGAGTCTTTTGGAGCCTGTGCAGGCCATGGTAACCTGGGAGACTGTGGAGCCTTTGGATCCTGTGGAGCCTGTGGAGCCCATAGAGTCAGTGGAGAATGTGCAGCCTGTGCATATGCATGGAGCCCGTGGAGCACGTGGAGCCCATGGATTCCATGAAACCATGGATATCAGAGATTCCATGGAGTTCTGTGTAGCTGTGGAGCTCTTGAAGCCTGTGAAGCCACTTGAGGCCTGTGGAGCAAATGTAGCTCATGGAGTCCATGGGGCCGATGGAGCCTCTTGAGGTATGGAGCCCGTGGAGACCATGCATCCTGTGCAGGCTGATGGAGATGATGGAGCTTTTGGATTTCCATGGAGTAGGTGGAGCTTGTTGAGGTTTTGGAGTATGTGGAGTCTTGTGAAGCCCATGGATCCCATAGCACCTATTTAGGCCTGTGAACCCTGTGCAAGCCAGTGTAGTGTGTGGAGCATTTTGAACCCAGGGAGCCTCTGGAACATGTGCAGGCACATGTAACCTGTGGAGCCTGGGGAGCCTGTAGGGCCTGTGAAGCCCTTTGAATCAGTGGAGCCAGTGGAGACCAGGAAGCCCATGGAGATCAGATAACCCATGGAGTCATGAGTAGCTGTGGAGCCCATGGAGCCTGTGAAGTCCGTGAGTCTGTCAAGCCTGTGCAGGTTGAGGGAGACTGTAGAGCCTCTACTGCCCTGCAGATTCTATGGAGTTTGTTGAGCCCATGGTTTCATGGAGCCTGTTGAGGTATGGAGTCCTAGGAAACTAAGGAGAATGTTGAGCCTGTGGAGTTCATGTAGCCCATGGACACGTGTGGAGCCCATGTAACTTGTTGAGCATGTGGACACTGCGGTGTCCATTGAAGCTTGTGGAGCCTGTACAGGCCCATGGACCTGTGCACCCTGTGGGCCCAATGGGACTGGTGGAGCCCAGGGTGCCATAGAGGACTGTGGAGCCCATGGAAGCTATTGATCCAATGGAGCTAATGGAGCTCATGGATGCTGTGTAGGCCAGAGGAACTTTTGCAAACTGTAAAGCCCATGGAGTCCATGGACCTGGTGAATCTTGTGGAGGCCATGGAGACCGAGGAGCCCATGGAGACTCTGGAGCCCAGGGATGCCTGTGGAGCCAGAGCAAACCCTTGAAGGATGGGGAGATTGTGAAGTCTTTGATAACATAAAAGCCTGTGGAACACACAGAGCTGATAGGGTCCATTGAAACTGTGAAATCCAGGGAGGCCTGTGGAGCCTGTGCAAGCCTGAGATCCCTGTGGAGCCCAAGGTGCCTCTGCAGGCCTGGGGAGTCTGTGGAGCCCATGGAAGCCTGTGCAGCCTGTGCTGTCTTATAGGCCCATGGAGCCCATGGCACCTGTGCAGGCCTGTGGAACAAGTGGAGCCTGTGGGACCACTATGGCTCATGGAGCCCATGTAACCTCTGGAGACTGTGGAGACTTCAGAGCCTGTATATCTCATGGAAGCCATGGAGTCTGTGCAGGCTCATAGTGACAGCAGAGTTTGTTGATCCCATGGGTGAATGTGGAGCCTGTGGAGACCTTGGAGGCTATGTAGGCCCATGGAGCCTGTGGAGTCACTGGAGGCTGAGGAGGCTGAAGATCATGTGGAGGCCTGTGGAGTCTGTGGAGCCCATTTTGGGCCATGGAGTCTGTGGGCTCTGTGCAGCTCATGGAACCTCTGGAGCTTTGGGAGCCTGTGTACTACATTGAAACCATGGAGCTTGTGTATGCCTGGGGATATTGTGGATGCTTTGGAACTTGTGGAGCTCGAAGAGGCCCGGTGAGGCTGGGAAGCCTGTGAGCCTGGACAGTACTTTGGAAACTGTGGAGCCTGAGGCAACGATGCCTATGGAGCTGATGGAGAGCTATGGAGCCTGTGCATCCCAGTGGAATCTGTGGTTACTGTGGGTCCATGGAGGTTGTGGATACTGTTCAGACCCAAGGAGCCTGTGCATCCATGATGCCTGTGGATGTTGTGTACATCAGTGGTGCAGGTAGATCTCATGGGGTCTGTGAACCAGGTGAATTCTGTGGAGCCAATGGATCCCATGGAGCCTGAGAAGCCCATGGGGTGTGTTGATCCAATGCATCCCATGGAGGCCTGTGGAGTTGTGGTTTGTGAAGCCCATGGAATGCCTGGGGAGCTGGTGTATGTCTTTGGAAACTTTGGAGACTGTGATATGTGTGGAAGCCTATGGAACCCTTGGAGCCCATGGATGCCTGTTGAACTTGTGGAACCTGTGGAGTGTGTTCAGGCTGTGAGGGCCATGGAAATTGTGGAGCCCATGAAGTCTGTGGAGCTCTTTGAACCTGTGTAAACTGTGGTATCCATGGAGACTTTGGAGCCTGGGGAGCTTGTGAAGAATGTGGAAGCCTGTGAAGTCTCTGCACCATGCATGGAGCCTGTGGTGCCTATGGAACCTGTGGAGACTTTGGATTGCTTAGAGGCCTATGGTGCCTGTGCAGGCCAATGTAATCTGTGAAGCCTGTGGAGCTGGTTTATACACATTGAGTCTGTGGAGCATGTGGAGCCCATGGAGACCATGCCATCCATGGTCTCAGGGATTCCATGGTGTCCTCTAGCTGTGGAGCCCATGAAGCCTATGAATACAGTTGATGCCTGTGGAGATTGTGGAGCTCATGGAGCCAATGGGGCCCATGGAGTCTGTTGAAGTATGGAACCTGAGGAGTCTATGGAGCCTGAGGAGTCCATGGAGCCCATGGAGGCCTGTGGAGACTTTGCATGCCCCTGGAGGCCTTTGACAACTTTGGAGCATGTGCTGGCTGTGGAGACCATAAAGCCTATGCAGCCTGTGGAGGCTGTGTAGGTCAGTGGAGCCTGTGGGTACTTTGGAGACTGTGGAAGTCCATGTAGTCTGTGGAACCTGTGTAAGCCATGGAGACTTTGCAGACCTGTGGAGCCCATGAAAGCCATGGAGCCTGTAGAGTCCCGTGGAGCATTGCAGGTCTGTGGAGGTGGTTGATGCCATGGAGACCATAAAGATCAGGGACAGCATGGAGTTCACAAAGCCCGTGGAGCTCATGGAGCCTGTGCAGGCCCAAGGAACCTTTGGAGCCTGTATATGCCTGTGGATCATGTGGAGCTCATTGAGCCAATGGGGCCCATGGAGCCTGTTGAGGTATGTAGCCCAAGGCACTACAGAGTTTTTTGAGTCTGTGGAGTGCATGTATCCAGTGGACACGAGTGGAACCCATGGAGCCTGTGGAGACTGTGGAGACTGTGGAACATATTGAGCCCTGTGGAGCCTGCACACTCCCATGTAACCTGTGGAGCCTCTGGAGCCTGAGCAGCCCATGGGGTGTGAGGATCCCATGGATCCCTTGGCAGGCTGTGGAGCTGTAGATTCAGTGGAGGCCCAGGGAACCTATTGATACTCTGGTGCCCTTGGAGAATCTGCAGGCCTCTGGAGACTGTGGAGCTTGTGAAACTTGAGAGAGCCTGTGGTATCTGTCGAGCCTATGCCTACCCATGAAGTCAGTGGAGCATGTGGAGCCCATGGAGACAATGAAGCCCATGGAGATAAGGGATTCCATGGATTCCTGTGTAGCTGTGGAGATGTTGGAACCTGTGAAGCCAGATGAAGTCTGTGGATCCTAAGGATCTCAGTGAGCCCATGGGTTCCATGGGACCTGTTGAGGTACCATGCCCAAGGAGACTGCATAGACTGTGAAGCCAATGGAGCACAAGTAGCCCCTGGATGCCTGTGGAGCCCATGGAGTCTGTGGAGACCATGGGGCCCGTGGAGGCCTGTAGAGCCTATGCAGGCCCCTGGAGGACATGGACACCTGTGAAGCATGTGCAGTCTTTCGAGGCCATAAATCCCATGGAGACTTTGGAGCCACTGTAGGTCAGTGGAGGATGTGTAGGCCAGTGGAGACTGTGTGACCTGTGGAGCCTGTGGAGCTCCATGAAGACTGTGGAGCCTGTGTAACCCATGGAGTCTATGCAGACTTGTGCAACTCGTGGAGCCCATGGAGCCTGTAGTGTCCTGTGGAACCTGTGCAGTCCTGAGAAGCTGGTTGAGTCCATGGAGACCATGAAGTACATGGAGACCATGGTGATCATAAAGCCTGTGGAGCCCTTGGAAAATGTGGAACCTGTGGAAATTTTTGATCCCATGGTACCCATGGAACCTATTGAGGTATGGAGCCCAAGGACATGACAGAGAATTTGGAGTGTGTGGAGTGCATGTAGCCAATGGACTCCTGTGGTACCAATGAGGCCTGTTGAACCTGTAAAGTCTCTAGTGGCTCATGGAACCTGTGGAGCGTGTGGAGCACATGGAGTCGATGGAGCCTGTAGAGCCTGTGGAGTCTGTGGAGCCTGTGGAGTCTCTATATACCCATGGAACCTGTGGAGCACGTGGAACACATGGAGCCTGTGGAGTCCGTGGAGCCTGTGTAGTCTGTGAATGCCCATGGAGCCTGTGGAGTTCATGCAGGCCCTTGATGCCTATGGAGCCTCTGCAGGGCCCTAGAAGCCATTGACACCTGTGGAGCATGGGCTGCCTGTGGAGACCATATAATCCATGGAGACTGGGGAGCCTTTGTAGGACATTGGGTGCTGTAGGGCCTTGGTGCCCTTGGAGGGCCATGAAACCTGTGGAGCCTATGTAACCCATGGAAACTGTAGAGGCCTGTGGAGCCTGTGCAGAACTGTGGAGGTGGTTGAGGCCATTGAGCCCATTAAGTCTGTCAAGACCATAGAGTTCACAAAGCCCGTGGAGCCCTTGAAGCCTTTTAGGCCAGTAAGCTTTTGGAGCCTGTACAGTTCTGTGGATCCTGTGGAGCTCGTTGAACCCATGGGGTCCATGGTACCTGTATAGTTATGGAGCCCAAGGGCAATACAGAGAATGTGGAGACTGTTAAGTGCATGTAGCCCATTGACAGCTGTGGAGTCTATGGAGCCTGGTTAGCTTGTGGAGAATACAGCACCCTTTGAGGTATGCAAAGCCTTTACGTGCATTAGACCCTGTGGATTCTGTGGAGCTGATGGACCTGTTTGAGCCCATGGAGTCATAAAGGAGTGTAGAGCCCATGGAACTCATGGAACCCATGGAGCACATGGAGCTCATGTATGCACTGTAGGCCAGTGTAACCTGTGTAGGCCTGAGGATTCTCTGAGGCCCATGATACCTCTGCAGGCCAGTGGAGCCTGTGGAGCACATGGAGGAGTGTGGAGCCTGCACAGGCCTATGGATCATATGTAGCCTATGGTGAGTGTGCAGGACTGTGGAACATGTGGAGCCTGTGGAGCCACTGGAGCTCATTGAGCCCAAGGAACTGATGCAGGCTATAAAGCCTGCAGAGCCTGTATATCTCATGGAGGCCATGGAACCTGTGCATGCTCAGGTTGCTGGCAGAGCCTGATGAGGCCATGGAGAAATGTGGATCCTGTGGAGGCCATGGAGGTTATGTAGGCCCATGAAGCCTGTGGAGGCTGTAGAGTCTGAAGAAATTGAGTATCATGTGGATGCCTGTGGATTCTGTGGGGCCCATTTTGGGCCATGGAGCCTGTGAGGCCTGTGCATGTCCATGGAGCCTTTGAAGCACATGGAGCCTGTGGAGCCTGTACAGCCTGTGGCGTCCGTGTAGCCTGTAAAGTCTGTGCATAGCCATGGAGCCTGTGGAGTCTGTTTAACCCATGGAGCCGATGAGATCCAAGGAGCTTGTGGAGGCTGTACATATCCCTGGAGAATATGGAGCCCTTCGAGACCACAGAGCCGGTGGAGACTGTGGAACCTGTGGAGCCTGTGCATAATCATCGAGACTTTGTAGCACGTGGAGCACATGGACTTTATGTAGGCCCATGAAGCATGCGGAGGTGGTAAATTCTGCAGAAGCTGAGGATCATGTGGAGGCCTATGGAGTTTGTGGAGGAAATTTTGGGCCATGAAACCTGTGAGGCCTGTGCTGGTTCATGGAGCTTGAGGAGACTTGGGAGCCTCTGTAGATTGTGAAGCCATATGTACGCCATAGAGTGCTTGGAGATCTTGGATGCCCCAGAGCATGCATTGTCCTTGGAGGCCTGTAGAGGCTCTGCATGCCCATGGAGCCTTTTGATCCTTTGAAGCTTTGGAGACTATGCAGCCTGTGTAAGCCCGTGGAACCTGTGGAGCATGTGAAGCCTGTGGAGCCTATAGAACCTGGAGAGTTTGTGGAGGCTCTGGAGCTTGTTTATCCCTATGGAGCCTGTGAAGCACATGTAGCCTGAGGAGCCCATGGAGCCTGTGGAGCATGTAGAGGCCTATACACCCCATGGAGCCTATGGAAACTGTGCAGTCCTGTGAAACATGTGGAACATCTGGAGGCAATGGAACTCACAGAGCTCATGGAACCCAGGAGCCTGTGGAGCCTGTGAAGACTGTATATCATATGGAGGCAATGGAGCCTGTGGAGGCTCATGGTGCTGGCAGTCTGTGGAGTTTGTGGAAGACATAAAGACCGAGAAGACTATAGAGACTATGGAGCCCAAGGAGGCCTTGGGACCTGTGCAGTCTTGTGAAGGACAGAGAAGCTGTGAAGTCTGTGAGAATATAGAGGCATGTGGAATCCATGGAGCTGGTGGAACCCATAGAGGCTGTGAAACTCGTGGAAGCCTGTGGAGCCTGGGCAGGCCTGAGGACACTGTGAAGCCCATGGTACCTCTGCAGGCCTGGGTAACCCATGGAGTCATGGAGTCCTGTGGAGTCTGTAAAGACCTATAGACCCTATTGGGCCTATGGCAACTGTGCAGGCCTGTGGAACATGTGGAGCCTGTGAGGCCCCTGGAGCTCATGGTGCCCATGGAACCCATGGAGTGTGCCAAGCCTATTGAGGCTATGGAAGTGTGTAGATGCCCTAGAGCTCATAGAGGTTATGTAGGCCCATGAATTCTGTGGAAGCCATAGAGTCTGAAGAAGCTGAGGATCTTGTGGAGGCCTGTGGAGTCTGTAGAGCCCATTTTGGGCAATGGAGCATGTGAGGCCTGTGCAGGCTCATGGAGCCTGTGTATACTGGGAAGCCTCTGGAGACTTAAGACACATGGATGCAATGGAAGTCTTGGAGGCCATGGTGCCCATGGAGCATGCATTGCCCCTGGAGGCCTGTGGATCCTCTGCACATCATGGAACATGTTCAGCCTTTGAATCCTTTGGAGTCCATGCAGCCTGTACAGGCCTATGGAACCTGTGGAGCACGTGGAGTCTGTGAGGCTTGTAGAGCCTGTGGAGTCAGCGGAGCCTGTGGAGCCTGTGCATACCCATGTAGCATGTGGAGCACCTGGAGCCATGGAGGATTTGGAGTCTGTAAAGCCTGTGGAGGCCTGTGGAGCCAAGGCAGGCCCTTAGAGTTCATTGACACATGTAGATGCCTGTGGAGACCATATATTCCATGGAAATTCTGGAGGCTATTTAGGTGAGTGGAGCCTGTGTGGACTTTGGAGCCTGTGGAGGTCCATGAAGCCTGTGGAGCCTCTATAACCCATGGAGTCTATGCAGACCTGTGGAGCCCATGGAGCCCATGGAGACTGTAGAGGTCTGTGAAGCCTCTGCAGGCCTGTGGAAGTGGATGAGTCCATGGTGACCATGAAGTCTGTCAAGACCATGGAGTTCACAAAGCCCATGGAACACTTGAAGCCTGTGCAGGCCCAGGGAGCTTGTGGAGCCTGTACAGGCCTGTGGAACCTGTGGATCTCATCGAACCCATGGGGCCAACGGAGCCTGTTGAGACATGGAGCCCAAGACACTACAGAGACTATGGAGCCCATTAAGTCCATGTAGCCTATTGACACCTGTGAAGCTCATGGAGCCTCTGGAGCCTGTGGACACTGCAGCACTCATTGAGGCCTACAGAGACTGTACAGGCCTTAGAGCCTGTGGATTCTGAGGAGCTGATGGAGCTGGTGGAGCCCATGGAGTCCTAAGCAATATAGAGCCCATGGAAGCCATGGAGACCAATGAAACCATGGAGCCCATGGAACTCATGGAGGCTGTGTAGGCCAGAGTAACCTGTGCAAATTATGAAGCACATGATGTCAGTGGAGATGGTGGTGTTTGTGGAAGCCATGGAGACTGAGGAGCCCATAGAGACTATGGAGCCCAGAGAGGCTGGTGGAGCCTGTGCAGTCCAGTGAAGCAATGGGAGAATTTGAAGTCTGGTAGAATATACAAGCCTACCAACCCATGGAGCGAATGGAGCCCATGGAGGCTGTGAAACCTGTGGAGGCATATGGAGACTTTTCAGGCCTGAGGACCCTGTGGAGTCCATGGTATATCTGCCAGCCCGGATAACCTGTGGATCCCATGGAGGCCTGTGGAGCCTATATAGCCCTATAGACCCCATGGAGCCTATGGCAACTGTGCAGGCCTATGGAACATGTGGAACCTGTGGAGCCACTGGAGCTCATGGAACCCATAGAACCAGTGGAGCCTGTGGAGCCTACAGATCCTCTATATATCATGGAGGCCATGGAGCCTGTGAAGGCTCAGGGTACTGGCAGAGACTCTTGAGGCCATGGAGGAAAGTGGGTACCGTGGTGCCCATGGAGGTTATGTAGGCCGATGAAGCCTGTGGAGGCTGTAGAGTCTGAAGAAGCTGAGGAGCATGTGGAGACCTATGGAGTCTGTGGAGCCGATTTTCTTCTATCAAGCCTGTGAGACCTGGGAAAGCTAATGGAGCCTGTGGAGACTGGGGAGCCTCTGGAGTTTGTGAATCCACATGGAAGACATGGAGGCCTTGGAGGTCATGGAGACCATGGGGCATGCATTGCACCAGGAGGCCTGTGGAGCCTCTGCACATCCATAGATCCTGTTGAACTTTTGAAGCCTTGGAGACCATGCAGCCTGTGTAGGCCCATGAAACCTGTGGAGCATGTGAAGCCTATGGAGCCTATAGAACCGTTGGAGCCTGTTTAGGCCCAAGGAGTTTGTGGAGCCTGTATGGGTCTGTGGATCTTGTGGAGCTCATTGAATCCATGGGTCCATTGGAGCTTGTTTAATATAAAGCCCAAGGTCACTGCAGAGAATGTGGAAGGGTATTTATTTGGGGTAAAAGCAGACAGTTACCAGGCCATTAAGCATACATTTCTTCTTCCTGAAGGATTGAGATGAATTAAATCTCAGGCCCTCTATGATCTCCACTGCTTTTGAGAACACACTTAGGGTTGAATTTCTATATTCTGTTGTAAATATCAGTTCTTTGGAGAAGAAATTAGGGGCTTTCAGTTTTACAGCCTGCTTACTGCCCCCAACCCCCAAGCAAAATCTCTGTGCTCTTGCTCTGTGGATGGGAATAATGGCACACCTCTCTGAGTTACACACATGATTTTGGAGCTAAGGTTTGGTGGAGAAAGCACAGTATATTGAGTTCTACTTGTGACCTTTCTAGGGATCAGTGCAATGGTGGTCAACACCACATTTTTCTCAATGATAGCTACACTCAAAGTGCATCCACTGGTTCATGAGTTCCCATTTCACCCGGACTTAGGAGACCCCTCCTGATCCCTGTGCCCTGGGTTAATGCCCTCGTTTGTGTCTTGTGTGGACCCCAGAAATATATGTCCTTATTAACCCATTGCAGTTTTTTAAGCCTTATGTAGGTAGGACATGTTGGTTAGATTCAGACAAGGGACTTTTCAATTCAGTCAATTTTGTTAGATTGCTTTAGTTTAATTAAGAGCCTCTGATTATATTTCAGGCATCAGGTTGGACGCCAATCATTGTGCTGAAGTCCTACATACATGGAACCCACAGAGAAAGAGTGCTGCCCTGTGGGAGAGGGCTCCAGGATCTCCTTCAGCTGTGGATAGACACAGAAACCCTGAGAGTACCAGGGAGAGGCCAGAGGATCGAGTCATGGAGCAGATTGAAGCTGAACACATACAGGCTCTCAGAGAAGGGAGAGTTGTGAGCAAGTGAGTGTGATAGACCACTGCTGAGCTCAGGGAGAAAGTGAGTTTGGAGGAGAAAATAGAGAGAGATAGGCAGGTCCAAAATTTTTCCATGGCAGGGTTCAGCAGCAGCTGACCCATGTTAAGACAGCATTTTTGATGATGCATTGATTTGGAAATTTTCACAACCTCAGAACTGTAAGATTTAACTCTAATAAATTCCAATAAAAGCCAACCTATTTCTCATATTTTTCATTGGCAGCGCTTGGCAAACTAAAACTGCTATGGATACAAGTTTGGGCAGTGGCCCTGTTCACAAATGGCAGTGTGATGCTGTTGCCCAGTGAATAGACCTGTAAGCTGTGGGTGTCACCAGACCAGGCGGGAATGAGTACTGGTAGGATGGAGGGGGAAGTGCTCTTGGCGAGCAAGGCATGCAATATTGGGGGTTAGGAAAGGGTGTCATAGGGTTGGGGGACTAGTTTAATATCACTGATGCACCAGTATGATGTACCTGCCTCATGCAGGGTTGGCCAGGTGCACAAGGGCAGATAACAGCATGGGACATGTGGTCTGGTGCAGCAGAGGACTCAGAGCACAGAGAGGAGACTTCCTGTTCCTGCTCCTTTTGCCATTCCCTCTTTCCCTTGGACTCCAGCGTGGACACTCTGAGGAAGCTATTCTTACTGTATCCCTCCTGGGTCTCAGGCACAGACTCAGGTCTGCTTCCAGTTCTATATTCACCTTCTCCAATCTTGGGGCAGCTAAAGAAAGAACAATTCTAAGATGAAATCTGTTGGTGTCAGGAAGGAAATGTCAAAATTCACATTACAGCATTGGCTACAGCAATAACATCATCAGAATGAGCAACATTAGGCCAGTGACCCTAATATATAGTATGGGAATCCCAGAAAGTCCTGGGAACTAGGGTTGACAAGAATAGAATTGAGGTTGTGAGATAGTGCAGTGTTTGCAGAAAACCTCAGAGGGTGAAGATGCCAGATAATTCTCGGGCTAATTAAATATCAAATTTACACATATTTAACAGTGTTGAAAATGATACAGACCTCTTCAATCCCAGAAGAGAATGGAGGGGTTAGATGGGAAGAAGCTGATGAACAACTGAAGAATCTGTAAAGTAACACGTGTTCACTTCAGGTAACCCAAGCCAGAGCAGAATGTCCTGTTGTGGAACCAAACTCTCAGAGCCCCAATGAAAACCATCATCATAGTTTCTGTGTCTTCAAAGAAGGACAGGGAAAAAGCCTGCTCAGCATTCACAGCCTCAGTTAGTGATGTGCATCACTCTAGCTAGGCTTCACTGAGGAGTAAGCAGCAGGAACTCTGTCATCTACTGTGGTGCTAACAGCCATCTAACAGGACACATGTAGAGAGCAGTGTGTCCTTCACACGATCGAGTCCATACTCCTCATGCTTCATGCTCACTCTTGCTGAAGGAGGCCTCCACTCATCCAGGCAGCTGGGCAGGGGGCTGTGGGGAGTGAACACTTTTTCTTTATGGGTGACTGTATTTGCAAAGCATGAGGGGACTTGCCCCCTCCAGTAATGCTGCATATACAAATCAATATCTCCAAATCAACCACTTTGTATGATTTCATTGTGTAATATTTCCATAATTTATTTTAAATTATAACCAAATTATTTGTGCAAAGAGTATAAAAATAATTTGTCTGTTATGGCAAACAGCAAAATTCCTTCTTTAGCCTCAACACCCAATCCTCCTTCCTCAGAATTATCTGCATTGGAAGATTATTTTGGGTACATATTAGTGTGTGTAAATACGTGCATTCTCATTTTTCATCCATCCCACATCCTATCACATGTGAGATAAATATTGGATTACAACTTACGAATATAAATAAATTTTCTAACTCCTTAAAATACTTGACATTAGAAGTATATCATCTAATTATGAAAAAATCATTTCTGAATTAAAATAATAAGGATAATTGGAGTTAAATAGAAAGCAGGCCACTTTAGTTCAGTGGTTGTGAAAATTGAATCCACATCAGAATCAGGTGAAGAAACTGAAAAAATTTAAATGGTTGGGGGGACTTAAAAGAAAATGCTACAATAAGGGACAGCATTATTTTTAAAATGGTAATTTTTAAAATGCTTACCCAGAATGTAATCTATTTAAGAACCAGTGAAAACAACCAGCATAATTTGAAATAAATGGAAAACCCATCTTTACATAAACTAAGTTGTATCTCAAGTACTGATGCATAAATTAGTGGTAACAAATTGACACAGATGAGTGTAGAAGAAGATGTGGGAGGAGCAGATCTCAGAACAAAGTGCAAGTGGACTTTTCCAAGAGGAGAAAGACATCCTGAATTGCACAGTCACAGCCGCTTCCTTAAAAGATTGGCAACAAGTTGCACAGACTGGAGGTGGAGATTCTTTGGAGATTCACATTCATTACATTCACAGGGTTTCAATCCAGTATGATTCTCGTAATGTTTATTGAGGTATTGCTTCTGACCAAAGGCTAATCCACACTCCTTACAAATATAGGGTTTCCTTACACTATGAATTTTTCTCATGGTCAGTGAGATCTGATTTGCTACTGAAGGCTATCCTACATATTACCATATGTAGGGTTTCTCTCCAGTTTGTCTTCTCTTGTGTGTAATGAGGATGGATTTCTGAATGAAAGCTTTCCCACATCCATCACACTCATAGGATTTCTCTCCAGTATTCTATTCTTGGATAGTTAATGAGGTTTTCCTTCTGGTTGAAGGCTTTTCCATATTCTTTGCATATATGGGGCTTTTCCCCAGAATGAATGCTCTGATGTTTAATGAACTATTGCTTTTGGCTGAAGACTTTTCTGTATTCTTTACACTCATTTTTTCTGTCCATTAGGAGTTTTTTCATGTTCTGTTAGTTATGATTTGTACCTAAAGGCTTTTTCACATGCCTTACATGCGTAGGGTTTCTTTGCAGTAGGAAATCTCTTGTATATGAGATTTGACATTTGAATTAAAGCTTTCCCACACATATATGATTTCTCTTCAGTAAGAATTTTTTGATGAATAAAGAGGTTTCTGTCAGGTGAAACCTTTCCCACATGTATTAAATTTCTATGCTTGTTCCCCTGTATGGCTTTTAAAAAGAGGGGTAAAAACTGATAGTATAAGGCAGAATACATTCACGACACTCATATGGCTTCACTCTAGTTTAAATTTTCGCACCTTCCATGAGGTTTTGTTTCATATGGAAGCATTCCCATGTTTATTACAATACTAACTAATGTATGAATATTTCTTGCTCAATGAGATTAAATGCCTGGCTGAAGGATTTACAATATTCCTTACATAAACAGGTTTTAACTCCTGCATGTTTCTTTGATGTGACTCTAGCTTCCCCAAATTTATGAAATCCCAAGTGACTTCGCTAAAGGATTAATAATCAGGTATCTCATGAGGTTGAATTTCCAAGAAAACTTCACACTCATTACACTTAAAGGGGAGGACTACCATGTGAGGCAAACTTTCAAAACTCATTGCCTTCATTCTTTTTTCCTTACATAGATTCCATCATGCTTAGGTAAGCATGATGCAAATTCCTTCAAAGTGAAGTTACATTCATAGAAGTGTTATTTTGAGGAAACAATGCTTGCAGTCTGTGAAAATTTTTCCCAACTTTCTTACATTCTCTGCCTTCATCTTAAGTCTGTACTGATGTGGAAGTGGATATAGCTTCACTCACAAGCCTATTGTTATGTGGTTCTTTATGCTTATTAGTGTCCTATGCTTCTTCATAGTTTCTGGGGTTCAGCAAAAGCAGTGCTTTGAGGAAAATTTATAGCATGGAATGCATTCTTTAGAAAAGAGGAAAGATCCAATATCATTAATATAAACATCCAATTTGGGAAGTGCAAAAATGTTGGAAAAGATGCCAAGAGCCAGAGCATAAGGGTTAAGCATTTAAAAAGCATGCTTTTTGGCAGAGAAACATTAATAAATGTCTCCAAGGACACTGTATACTGCAAACATCAGTAGGAGGAGGCAGAGCAGAATGAACACACCACTAATATGTTATTATCTGAATTCCCAAGAAAGATTGCCTGGGAACACAGAAACAGGCAGCACTCTCATGTTCCAAGCTGAGAAATTAGTGAAGAATGCCCTAATTTTGCTTTCAGCTTTGTAGTATAAAAAGCAGCTTCAGCTTAAATAAACTTGCCTGCATTCCACATGGATTGAGGTCTCCTGATCCCAAACTTTCTTTGGATCATTCCTGGCACTGCCTACCTCCACATTGAATTACAACAGGTGGTGCCCAATGTTGGGCATGAATATTCTTCTCTCTGGATAAGTGCTGTGGAAACAAGGACTGCTGGGTCAAACAGTCCTTGCATTCTGTTGGTGAGTCAAATAATCTTGATCATCAGGGTAATGAGTAATCAGTCAACTAGGTTAGAGGAATATTCCCAAGTTTTGAAGACCCTGTTAAAGAATACAGAGGTATCTGTGTCAACCCTAGAGTTACTAGAACTCTTTTCTCCTGTACAGAAACATTATTATTGGTTTCAGCGACAAGGGTGGAATATTTTATACCTGAAACAATGGAAGTTAGTAATGAAAGCTTTAAAAAGAATTTATCAAAGGGGAAAAATAATTCCCGTTCATGTACGGTCTTGGTGTAGTTTTATCTCTGTTGCTCTTGAACCAGATGAAAAGTAGATATTAAAATGAATTCTGCTTTTGCTAACACTGTAGCAGAACTAGCTAATGATTATTTTAATGAAAATATGTATGAAAAAACTAATGAACAGGTAAAAACAGATAAACTCACGTCTAATAAAAAGAAAAAGAGAGTTTATGGAACTTTCCCAGTGGCCATTAAGCCATCTGCACCAAAAGATGATTTATTGTCTTTTGAACCAGTGTCTGCACCTCCTAGGATATCTACTGATACATTCTTTACAAAATTTGATAACCCTCCAAAAGTTTCTGTTTTTGTGCCAGCACCATCCTCTTCCATTATGAAAAGTATAGCACAGGGAAGTAAAGAAGGAAATTCAGAGGCTATGCATTTATTTTTTTTACTTTTCCAGTAACAGTAACTCAAATTCCAGTAGATGCTAACAATCCCCAAGTGGGTGTACAATATGAGCATGCTCCTATTCCTTTTAAAACTATCAAAAAATTAAAACAAGCATGCACTCAATATGGTGTAAATTCTCCTTATTCTCAAGAATTGGTGCAAGAAATGGCTCAAGCAAACAGATTAATACCCTGGGACTGGGATTTTTTGCCTCAAGCTGTTCTTAATTCAGCAGAAATTTTATTATTTAAAAATTGGTGGGCTGATGAAGCTAATATTGTAGCACAATGAAATCAACAGCAAAATCCACCAGTGCCTATTACTGCTGAACAAATATTAGGAGCAGGTCAATGGGCTGGGATTCCTCGCCAAGCTCAATATAATGATTATTGCCATTGTTCATGTGCAATTGTGCTGCCTAGCTGCCTGGTGATGAATCCTCATCCCTGGACAGTCTGTACAATCATTTTGAAAAATTGTTCAAGGAAATACTGAACCCTATGCTGAATTTGTAGCAAGGCTGGCAGATGTATTCAACAAGACAGTAACTCAATCTGATCTTAAAGAAATGCTTATTCTAATGTTGGCTTTTGATAATGCTAACAGTGAGTGTAAAAAGGCTTTATGTCCAATAAAGGCAAATAGAAGTATTTTACAAGATGATATAAAAACATGCCAAAACATTGGGCATAATACCTATAACACGACCGTTTTTGCAGCTGCTCTGAAGGGACATAGTCCTTTGGTTAATAATTTAAATTGCTTTAAATGTGAAAAACCAGGGAAGCGGCTGTGGCTCAATCAGTAGGGCTCCCGTTTACCATATGGGAGGCCCCGGGTTCGGTTCCCAGGGCCTCCTGGTGAAGGCAAGCCCGCCCGCATGGCGTGGTTAGCTGACCCAGCGAGCACAAGCAGCAAGGGGGGGATAAATGAATAAATAAATAAAAAATCTTTTTTAAAAAAGTGAAAAACCAGGTCTTATGAAAAAAGATTGTTGAGCCAAAACTAGTGTAAGAGCTCCATTTAGTGACAATAATAAGTCAATACCAACTCCTGTGTGTCTGAAAGGTCAAAAAGGGTAATACTGGGACAAGGAATGCCATTCTAAATATCATAAAAATGGCAGTCTCATTAATAAGTCAGGAAACTTCCAAGCGGGCCTTGTTCAAGGCCCTCAGTCAAACAATATAAGCACATTTCCTAGCCTTGCTCAAATCTACCCAGTCAGCAACAGAGCAGTTCACACCGGCCTGAAACAGAACTTAAGGCAGAACAGCTGTCAATCCTTCCTCAGCTGAAACTAAGTTGTCCTGGCTGGTTGCTGATTACGAACAAAAGTGTTTCAAAGAACAAGCTTATATATTACAGGTAACACAGTTTCCAGAAAAAAACTTAAACACAGTAAGGTCAAAGATGTGAAATGATGGAGGGCTTGAAGACAGCCATACTAAAAAAGGAGTGAAAATTATGGGTAAAATTAGTAAGCTTTATGTTTCTGTTAGTGTGTCATAATTCTTTATGTATTTGTCTGTTTGATCAGTGTCAGTGTATATTTTGATACCTCTGGATGGTAATAATAAATTGATAAATGAGAATTAATATAAGAGCTCTATTCAAATGACCAAAAATCTAATAAGCCCTTATACCAATAAATAAATATGGATTTTAGTTTAAAATAATAAAAATAGTTATACTCAAATTAAATCATTATTCTAACAAGTTTGTTTAATGTTGATGGTAATTATATGTTGTCAGAAGTTTGCTTGGAAATAGTTTCCAAAATCATTGTGGTAACAAGTATGGAAGGTATATAGAATGTGCTTTTATTATTAAAGAAAAGAAAGTCATTTATCCTAAGAAAAATAACTATTTATTAAAAAAAAGTAAAATGTGGGACAAAACCTGAATAAATATAAAAGTTCAAAAGGCTTGTAAAAAAGGAATTTTTGTGGTCAATGCTAAGTAAAATTTAAGCAGTCTATCTATAAAAATTTAAAAGCTTAATGTCAAACAATATAATAATATAAAGTAGAAGTTTTATTCTTTCTCAAAATTTCTTGTCAGTAGTCTGTTTTAGTAAAAGTTTACAAAGTTTTTCTCCTAAATAATCAGTATGCAATAAAGTCTGTTTTTATCAGAATACCTTCTTGTTCTTTAACCTTATCATTTCCACAGAGAAACAGGTCTTATCACTTTTAAAAAGAACACAGTGTTCGAACCTGCTTTTTCAAAGTCAAATCCTGAAAGATAGCTTTTATTTCAAACTGTCACATGTAAGTTATTCTTTTACCAAAATAAAGGTAAAATACTAAAAATAGTTAAGTTCATGTGATATAAATTGAATGAAGTATTTAAAGCTGTTGTATAATGAAAAGAAATTTTCTAAATTTATAGCAATTAAGATATATGAATAAAAATTGCATATAAGGGAAGCGGCTGTGGCTCAATCAGTAGGGCTCCCGTTTACCATATGGGAGGCCCCAGGTTCGGCCTCCGGGTGAAGGCAAGCCTGCCCGCACGGCATGGTTAGCTGACCCAGCGAGCACAAGCAGCAAGGGGGGGATAAATGAATAAATAAATAAAATATTTTTTTAAAAAATTGCATATGAGTACTTTAAAAGTGTATAAAATTCCTGAAAATATAATAATGATTCATTATAATATTAAATAAAATGTAATGTTACTAATCAGAATTGTTAGTTATAACTACAAAAAGAAAGCAGACATTAAAGACTGCTGATGTAGTGCATAACGTTTTCACTTACAATTTTCTTCAAAACACTGGTTTTACCTAACATGCTGTGAATGCAGGAGCTAATTCAAGTTTGAAAGTTAAGTAGGATACGTGTTTCTTTGGCTGCTATGCACTTGCTTTCACTCACAATCAATGTAAATCCCGGCTTTTATGAGATTCTATGCCAATGCAGTATTTCTTCACTTTTCAAATCTAAGATTTGTTTCTGTTTGTTGCTATGCCTGTGTTTTCACTTAAAATCATCTTTAAAACACTCATTTTACCTAACAGGCTGTGAATTCAGGAGGAAATTCACCTTTGATAGTTAAGTAAGATACTTGTTGGTTTGGCTGTTATACGCTATCTTTCACCCAATATGTCAAAAGCCTGCTTTTTCTATGCCAATGTTTCAGTGACTTCAATTTGGAAATTAAAGTAAGTTTCTTCCTTTTGCTGCTATGCACGTGTTTTCACATACAATTACTTCAAAACACTGCCTTACCGTAACGCTGTGTGAATGCAGTCAATTTTTTTGGATTAGAAAACGAAGAGAGACTTGTTTCATTGAATGCTTTGTATGTGCTTTCACTTAAAAATATCTTCAAGGTACTGGTGTCTCCTAATTCTCTGTGAGAGCAGGAGATACTTCCAGTTTGAAATGCAAGTAAGATACTTCTTTGTTTGGCTGCTATGCACTCGCTTTCACTCACTATGCCAACACTCTGATTTTCCTAATGCTACGCCAAATCAGTAGTTTTTATTTACACATCTGGAAAAGATTTGTGTTTTATTTGCTGCTTTGCATGTGTTTTCATTTACAATTAACTTCAAAACACTGGTGTTTTACCTAACACGAAGTGAATGCAGGAGGTAATTCATCTTTGAAACGTTAGTAAGGTACATGTTTGTTTGGCTGCTATGCACTTGCTTTCACTCACAATCAATGTAAAAATTCTATTCCAATGAAGTAATTCTTCACTTTTCAAATCCAATTAAGATTTGGTATTATTTACCACTCTGCCAGTGTTTTCACTTAAAATCATTGCAAAACACTGCTTTTACAAAACACACTCTGAATTCCGTAGTAAATTCACCTTTGAAAGCTAATTATGGTGCTTGTTTGTTTGGCTGTTATACACTTGCTTTCATTCAATAGGTCAAAACCCTGCTTTTACTATGCCAATGCTGCAATGTCTTCAATTTGGAAATCTAAGTAACTTTCTTCCTTTTCCTGCTATGCACGTCTTTTCACTGACAATCAACTTCAAAACACTGCTTTTCCCAATTCCTGGGAGAATCCAGCCAATACCTCAGAAAGAAAATCAAGAACGAAACTTGTTTAATTGGCTACTTTGCAACTGTTTCAAGTTAAAATCAACTTCAAGACACTGGATTCACCAAAATCTCATTGAATGCAGGAGATACTTCCTGTTTGAAAGGTATGTAAGATAGTTGTTTGTTTGGATGCTATGCCCTTACTTTCACTCACTGTGCCAACACACTGATTTTTCCTAATGCTACACTAATGCAGCAGATTCTTTTCTTTACAAGTGTAAAAATGATTTGCGTTTTATTTTCTGCTATGCATGTGTTTTCACTTTCAATTTTCTTCAAAACCCTGGTTTTACCAACACGCTGTGAATGCAGGAGGTAATTCAAGTTTGAAAGTTAAGTAGGATAAGTTTTTGTTTGACTGATATGCACTTGCTTTCACTCACAATCAATGTAAATCCCGGCTTTTATGAAATTCTATGCCAACGCAGTATTTCTTCACTTTTCAAATCTAAGTAAGATTTCTTTTTGTTTGTTGCTATGCCTGTGTTTTCACTTAAAATCATCTTTAAAGCACTCCTTTTACCTAACAGGCTGTGAATTCAGGAGGAAATTCACCTTTGAGAGTTAAGTAAGATACTTCTTTGGTTGTTATACACTATCTTTCACCCAATACTTCAAAACCCTGCTTTTTCTATACCATTGTTTCAGTGACTTCAATTTGGAAATTAAAGTAAGTTTCTTCCTCTGGCTGGTATGCACGTGTTTTCATATACAATTACTTTAAAACACTGCCTTACCGTAACGCTGTGTGAATGCAGTCAATTTTTTTGGATTAGAAAACCAAAAGAGACTTGTTTCATTGAATGCTTTGTATGTGTTTTCACTTAAAAATATCTTCAAGGTACTGGTTTCTCCTAATTCTCTGTGAAAGCAGGAGATACTTCCAGTTTGAAAGGCAAGTAAGATACTTCTTTGTTTGGCTGCTATGCACTCGCTTTCACTCACTATGCCAACACTCTGATTTACTTAGTGCTATGCCAAAGCAGTTTTTTTTTTTTTTACTTTAAAAATCTGGAAAAAATTTGTGTTTTATTTGCTGCCTTGCATGTGTTTTCTTTTACAATTATCTTCAAAACACTGGTTTTACCTAACAAGCTGTGAATGCAGGAGGTATTTCAACTTTGGAACGTTAGTAAGATATTTGTTTGCTTAGCTGCTATGCCCTTGCTTTCACTCACAACCAATGTCAAAACCCAGTTTTTATGAAATGCTATACCAACGGTGCAGTTTCTTCAGTTTTCAAATCTAAGTAAGATTTGTGTTTTGTTTGCGGCTATACCTGTGTTTTCACTTAAAAGCATCTTTATAACATGCATTTTACCTAACACATTGGGAATGCAGGAGGGACTTCAACTTTGAAATGTTAGTAAGTTAATTGTTTGCTTGGCTGCTATGCATTTGATTTCATTCACAATCAATGTTAAAACCCAGATTTTATGAAATGCAATGCCAATGGAGCAGTTTCTTCAGTTTTCAAATCTAAATAAGATTTGTGTTTTGTTTGCTGCTATACCTGTGTTTTCACTTAAAAGCATTTTTAAAACACTCATTTTACCTAACAGGCTGTAAATTCAGGAGGAAATTCACCTTTGATAGTTAAGTAAGATACTTGTTTGCTTGCTGCTATGCACTTGCTTTCACTCACAATCAATTTTAAAACCCAGTTTTTATGAAATGCAATGCCAAAGGAGCAGTCCCTTCAGTTTTCAAATCTATGTAAGATTTGGTATCATTTGTCACTCTGCCTGTGTTTTCACTTAAAAAGCATCTTTAAAACACTCACATTTCCTAACAGGCAAGTGAATTCAGGAGGAAATTCACCTTTGATAGTTAAGTAAGATACTTTTTTTTTTTTTTTTTGGCTGTTATACACTTGCTTTCACCCAATAGGTCCAAATCCTGCTTTTAATATACCAATATTTCAGTGACTTCAATTTGGAAATCTAAATTCTTTTCCTCCTTTTGTTAGGATGCACTTGTTTTCGAATACAATCAACTTCAAAACACTGCTTTACCCTAAGTCTGGGTGAATGCAATCAATTTTTTGGTTTAGAAAACCAGTAAAGAGACTTGATTCATTGACTGCTTTGTATGTGTTTTCACTTAAAATAATCTTCAAGGCACTGGTTTCCCCCAATTCTCTGTGAAAGCACGAGGTACTTCCAGTTTGAAAGGTAAGTAAGATACTTCTTTGTTTGGCTGCAATGCACTCACTTTCACTCACTATGCCAACACTCTGATTTTCCTAATGCTACACCAAAGCAGTAGTTTTTTATTTACACATCTGGAAAAGGTTTGTGTTTTATCTGCTGCTTTGAATGTGTTTTCATTTACAATAATCTTCAAAACACTGGTTTTACCCAATACTGTGTGAATGCAGAGGTACTTCAACTTTGAAACGTTAGTAAGGTACATGTTTGTTTGGCTTGCTTTCACTCACTATCAATTTGAAAACCTGGCTTTTACAAAATTCTATGCCAATGAAATAATTTTCACTTTTCAAATCTAAGTAAGATTTGGTATTATTTGCCACTCTGCCTGTGTTTTCACTTAAAATCATCGCAAAACACTGCTTTTACATAACACACTGTGAATTCAGTAGTAAATTCACCTTTCAAAGCTAATTATGGTACTTGTTTGTTTGGCTGTTATACTCTTGCTTTCATCCAATAGGTCAAAACACTGCTTTTACTATGCCAATGCTGCAATGTCTTCAATTTGGAAATCTAAGTAACTTTCTTCCTTTTCCAGCTATGCACGTCTTTTCACTGACAATCAACTTCAAAACACTGCTTTTCCCAATTCCTGGGAGAATCCAGCCAATTCCTCAGTTTAGAAAACTAAGAAAGAATCTTGTTTCATTGGCTACTTTGCACCTGTTTTCACTTAAAATCAACTTCAAAACACTGGATTCACCAAAGTCTCAGTGAATGCAGGAGGTACTTCATGTTTGAAAGGTAAGAAAGATACTTGTTTGTTTGGATGCTATGCCCTTACTTTCACTCACTGTGCCAACACACGGATTTTTCCTAATGCTACACTAATGCAGCAGATTCTTTTCTTTACAAGTCTCAATATGATTTGTGTTTGATTTTCTGCGATGTATGTGTTTTCACTTACAATTTTCTTCAAAACACTGGTTTTACCTAACACGCTGTGATTGCAGGAGCTAATTCAAGTTTGAAAGTTAAGTAGGATACGTGTTTCTTTGGCTGCTATGCACTTGCTTTCACTCACAATCAATGTAAATCCCGCCTTTTATGAAATTCTATGCCAATGCAGTATTTTTTCACTTTTCAAGTCTAAGTAAGATTTGTCTATTTTTTGCTGCTATTCCTGTGTTTTCACTTAAAATCATCTTTAAAACACTCATTTTACCTAACTGTCTGTGAATTCAGGAGGAAATTCACCTTTGAAAGTTAAGTAAGAAACTTGTTTGTTTGACTGTTTATACACTTGCCTTCACCCAATAGGTCAAAAAACTGCTTTTTCTATGCCAATGTTTCAGTGACTTCAATTTGGAAATCTAAATACGTTTGATCCTTTTACTGCTATGCACGTGTTTTCGAATACAATTTACTTCAAAACACTGCCTTGCCCTAACGCTGTGTGAATGCAGTCAATTTTTCAGTTTAGAAAAACAAGAGACTT
>JAKSZT010054204.1:449933-472570 GCA_026826555.1 Tolypeutes matacus
TATTTCTGCTTTATTTGCTGCTTTGCATGTGTTTTCATTTACAATTATCTTCAAAAAACTGGTTTTACCAAACACGCTGTGAAATCAGGAGGTTCTTCAACTTTGAAACGTTAGTAAGTTAGTTGTTTGTTTGGGTGCTATGCACTTGCTTTCACTCACTATCAATGTAAAACCCGGCTTTTATGAAACTTTATGTCAATGCAATATTTCTTCACTTTTCAAATCTAAGATTTGTGCTTTGTTTGATAATCTGCCTGTGTTTTCACTTAAAATAATCTTCAAAACCCTGGTTTTACCTAAAACTCTGTGAATTCAGGAGGAAATTCACCTTTGAAAGTTAATTAAGATACTTGTTTGGCTGTTATACACTTGCTTTCACCCACTAGGTCAAAACGCTGCTTTTACTATGCCAATGCGGCAGTGTCTTCAGTTTTGAAATCTTAGGAAGTTTCTTCATTTGGTTGCTATGCACGTGTTTTCACTTACAATCAACTTCAAAACACTACTTTACCCTAATGCTGGGTGAATGTGGTCAACTCTAAAGTTTAGAAAACCAATAAAGAAACTTTTTTCATTAGCTGCTTTGCAGGTGTTTTCACTTAAAATCATTTTCAAGGCCCTGGTTTCTCCTAACTCTCTGTGAAAGCAGGTACTGCCAGTTTGAAAGGTAAGTAAGATACTTGGCTGCTATACACTTCATTTCACTCACTATGCCAACAGAATGATTTTTCCTAATGCTACGCCAATGCAGTAGATTCTTTACATTACTATCTGAATAAGATTTGTGTTTTATTTGCTGCTATGTTTGTGTTTTCCTTTACAATTATCTTCAAATCACTGGTTTTACCAAACATGCTGTGAATGCAGGAGATACTTCATCTTTGAAACATCAGTAAGATACTTGTTTTTTGGCTGCTGTGCACTTGCTTTCATTCACAATCAATATAGAAACATGGCTTTTATGAAATTCTATGCCAATGCAGTAGTTTCTTCACTTTTCTAATCTAAGAAACATTTGTGGGGTTTATTGCTGCTATGTCTGTGTTTTCACTTAAAATCATCTTCAAAACAATGGTTTTACCTTACATGCTTTGAATTCAGGAGGAAATTCACCTTTGAACATTAAGTAAGATACTTGTTTGTTTGGCTGTTATACACTTGCTTTCACACAATAGTACAAAACCCTGCTTTTACTATGCCAGTGCTGCAGTTTTCAATTTGGAAATCTAAGTATGTTTCTTCCTTTTGCTGCAAAACACGTGTTTTCACTTAAAATCAACTTCACAACACTGTTTTACCTTAACACTGGGTGAACGCAGTCAATTCTTAGGTTTAGAAAACCAACAAAGTATCTTGTTTCATTGGCTGCTTTGCACTTGTTTTCACTTAAAATGATCTTCAAGGCACTGGTTTCTCTTAACTCTCTGTGAAAGCAGGAGGTACTTCCAGTTTGAAAGGTAAGTAAGATACTTGTTTGTTTGGCTGCTATACACTCTTTTTCACTCACTATGCCAACAACTCTGCTTTTCCTAATGCTGCACCAATGCAGTTTTTTCTTTACTTTACAATTCTGAGAAAGATTTGTGTTTTATTAGCTGCTTTGCATGTGTTTTCATTTACAATTATCTTCAAAACACTGGGTTTACCAAACACACTGTGAATGCCGGAGTTACTTCTACTTTGAAACGTTAGTAAAATACTTGTTTGTTTGGCTGCTATGCACTTGCTTTGACTCACAATCAATGTAAAAACCCTGTTTTTATGAAATTCTATGGCAATGCAGTATTTCTTCACTTTTCAATTAAGATTTCTGTTTTGTTTGCTGCTCTGCCAGTGTTTTCACTTAAATCATCTTCAAAACAGTGGTTTTATCTAACACGCTGTGAATTCAGGGTGAAATTCACCTTTGAAAGTTAAGTGAGATACTTGTTTGGCTGTTAAACCCTTGTTTTCACCAAATAATTTAAAACCCTGCTTTTAATGTTCCAATGCTGCAGTTTCTTCAATTTGGAAATCTAAGTAAGTTTCTTCCCTTTGTTGCTATGCATGTGTTTTCACTTACAATCAACTTCAAAACACTGCTATTCCTTAACGCTGTATGAATATAGATAAATATTCAGCTTAGATAACCAATAAAGAAACTGGTTTCATTGGCTGCTTTGCACGTGTTTTCACTTAAAATCATCTTCAAGGCACTGGTTTTTCCTAACTCTCTGTGAATGCAGGAGGTACTTCCAATTTGAAAGGTAAGTAAGGTACTTGTTTCTTTGGTTCTATGCACTTGCTTTCACTCACTATGCCAACAGAATGCTTTTTCCTAATGCTATGCCAATGCAGTAGTTTCTTTAATTTGCAAATCTGAATAAGATTTGTGTTTTATTTGCTGCTATGCATGTGTTTTCCCTTACAATTATCTTCAAATCACTGTTTTTACCTAACAGGCTGTGAATGCAGGAGATACTTCGACTTTGAAACGTTAGTAAGATACTGGTTTTCTGGCTGCTCTGCACTTGCTTTCACTCACAATTGATGTAAAATCCTGGATTTTATGAAATGCAATGCCAATGCAGTTGTTTATTCACTATTCAAATCTATGTAATATTTGTGTTTTGTTTGCTGCTCTACCTGTGTTTTCACTTAAAATCATCTTCAAAACACGGATTTTACTTTACACTCTGTGAATTCAGGAGGAAACTCATATTTGAAAGTTGTTAGATACTTGATTTTTTGGCTGTTTTTATACTTTTTTCACCTAATAATACCAAACCTTGCTTTTACTATGCCAATGCAGCAGTGTCTTCAATTTGGAAATCTAAGTAAGTTTCTTCCTTTTGCTGCTATGCATGTGTTTTCATTACAATCATCTTCAAAACACGGCTTTACCTAACACTGTGTAAATGCAGTCATTTCTTCAGTTTCGATAACCTATAAAGAAACTTGTTTCATTGGCTGCTTTGCACGTGTTTTCACTTAAAATCACCTTCTAGGTACTGGTTTTCTTAACTCTATGTGAACACAGGAGGAACTTCCAATTTGAAAGTTAATTAAGCTACTTGTTTGTTTGGCTGCTATGCACATGCTTTCATTCACTATGCCAACACTCTTCTTTTTCCTAATGCTATACCAACTCTTTACAAATCTAAAAAAGATTTGTGTTTTATTTGCTGCTGTACATGTGTTTTCTCTACTATTCCCTTCAAAGAGCTGGTTTTACCAAGCACGTTCTGAATGCAGGAGGTACTTCAACTTTTAAAACTTAGTAAGATACTTGTTTGTTTGGCTGCTACGCACTTGTTTCACTCAAAAACAGTGTGAAAACCCGGCTTTTATGAAATTCTATGCCAATGCAGAAGTTTCTTCATTTTTCTAATCTAAGTAAGATTTTTGGTTTTTGGGTTTTTTTTTGCTGCTAAGCCTGTGTTTTCACTTAAAATCATCTTTAAAACACTGGTTTTACCTAACACGCTTTGAATTCAGGGGGAAATTCACCTTTGAATATTAAGTAAGATACTTGTTTGTTTGGCTGTTATACAGTTGATTTCACCCAATTTTACAAAACCCTGCTTTTACTATGCCAGTTTTGCAGTTTCTTCAATTTGGAAATCTAAATTAGTTTCTTCCTTTGCTGCTAAACACGTGTTTTCACTTACAATCAACTTCAAAACACTGCTTTACCATAATGCTGCATGAATGCAGTCAATTCTTCAGTTTAGAATACCTATAAAGAATTTTGTTTCATTGGCTAATTTGCATGTGTTTTCACTTAAAATCATATTCAAGGCACTGGTTTCTCCGAACTCTCTGTGAAATCATGAGGTACTTCCAGTTTGAAAGGTAAGTACGATATTTGTTTGTTTGGCTGCTATACACTCGCTTTCACTCACTGTGCCAACACTCTGCTTTTTCCTAATGCTGCACCAATGCAGTTCTTTCTTTACTTTACAAATCTGAAAAAGATTTGTGTTTTATTTGCTGCTTTGCATGTGTTTTCATTTACAATTTTCTTCAAAACACTGGGTTTACCAAACGTTCTGTGAATGCAGGAGGTACTTCTTCTTTGAAACGTTAGTAAGGTACTTGTTTATTTGGCTGCTATGCACTTGCTTTCACTCACAATCAATGTAAAACCTGGCTTTTTTGAAATTCTATGGCAATGCAGTATTTCTTCACTTTTAAAATCTAAGTAAGATTTCTGTTTTGTTTGCTGCTCTGCCAGTGTTTTCACTTAAAATCACCTTCAAAAGACTGGTTTTACCTAACATGCTGTGAATTCAGGAGGAAATTCAGCTTTGATTTAAGTAAGATACTTGTTTGTTTGGCTGTTATACACTTGCTTTCACCCAATAGGTCAAAACCTTGCTTTTACTATGTCAATGGTGCACTGTCTTCAATTTGGAAATCTAAGTAAGTTTCTTTTGTTGCTTGCACGTGTTTTCACTTACAATCAACTTCAAAACACTGCTTTACCCTAATTCTGGGTGATGCAGTCACTTCTTCAGTTTAGAAAACCAATAAAAATTGTTTCATTTGCTGCTTTGCACATGTTTTCACTTAAAATCACATCTTCAAGGCACTAGTTTCACCTACCTCTCTGTGAACACAGGAGGTACTTCCAGTTTGAAAGGTAAATAAGAAACTTGTTTGCTTGGCTGCTATGCACTCACTTTCCTCACTATGTCAAAACTCTACATTTTGCTAATGCTACACCAATACAGTAGTTTCTTTACTTTACAAATCTTAAAAAGATTTGTGTTTTATTTGCTGCTTTGCATGAGTTTTCATTTACAATTATCTTCAAAACACTGGTTTACCAAACACGCTGTTAATGCAGAAGGTACATCAACTTTGAAATGTTAGTAAGATACTTGTTTCTTTGCCTTCTATGCACTTGATTTCATTTACAATCAATGTAAAGACGCAGCTTATATGAAATTCTATGACAATGCAATATTTCTTCACTTTTCAAATCTAAGTAAGATTTGTGTTTTGTTTGCTGCTACACCTGTGTTTTCCCTTAATAACATCTTCAAAACACTGCAAGTGCATAGCAGCCAAACATACATGTATCTTACTTAACTTTCAAATTGGAAGTACCACCTGCATTCACAGAGTTATGTGAAACCAGTGTCTTGAAGTTGAATTTAAGTGAAAACACATGAAAGCAGCAAAATAAAGAAACTTACTTAGATTTCCAAAGTGAAGAACCTGCCACATTGTCATAGTGAAAGCACGGTTTTGACATTGTGTATAGCAGTCAATGAAACAAGTATCTTACTTAACTTTCAAACTTGAGTTACCTCCTGAATTCACAGCCTGTTAGGTAAAACCAGTGTTTTGAAGATGAGTTTAACTGAAAACACATGCATAGATGCCAATAAAGCACATATCTTATTTAGATTTGTAAAGTAAAAAACTAATGCTTTGCCACAGCATTGGGAAAAAGCAGTGATTTGGCATAGGGAGTCACAGCAAATGCATAGCAGGCAAACAAACAAGCATCTTACTTATGTTTCAAAGTTGAAGTACCTCCTGCATTCACAGTATGTTAGGTAAAACCAGTGTTTTGAAGATGATTTTAAGTGAAAACACACGCATAGCAGCAAACAAAACACAAATCTTACTTAGATTTGAAGAGTTAAGAAACTACTTCATTGGCATAGCATTATGTAAAAGCAGTGTTTTCACATTGATTGTGAATGAAAGCAAGTGCATACAAGCCAAATAAACAAGTATCTTACTTACCATTCAAACTTGAACCTCCTGCATTCACAGAGAGTTAGGTGAAACCAGTGTCTTGAAGTTCATTTTAATTGAAAACTTGTGCAAAGCAGCAAATGAAACAAGTTTCTTTATTGGATTTCTAAAGTGAAGAATTGACTGCAATCACCCAGCATTAGGGAAAAGCAGTGTTTGTAGGTTGATTGTAAGTGAAAACACGTGCATAGTAGCAAAAGGAAGAAACTTACTTAGATTTCCAAAGTGAATAAACTGCAGCATTGGCATTGTAAAAGCAGGATTTGACATTTTGTGTGAAAGCAAGTGAATAGCAAACACACAAACAAGAATCTTATTTAACATTCAAACTTGAATTACCTCCAACATTCACACAGTGTTAAGTAAAACCAGAGTTTTGAAGATGATTTTAAGTTAAAACACATGCATAGGACCAAACAAAACAGAAATCTTACTTAGATTTGAAAAGTGAACACACCATTGCACTGGAATAGCATTAGGTTAAAGCAATGTTTTCACAGGGATTGTGAGTGAAAGCAAGTGCATAGCAGCTAAACAAACAAGTATCTTATGTTTCAAAGTTGAAATATCTCCTGTATTCACACCATGTTAGGTAAAAACAGTGTTTTGAAGTTAATTGTAAGTGAAAACACATACATAGCTGCCAATAAAAGCAATAAATCTAATCTTACTTAGATCTGTAAAGTAAAAAACTACTGCTTTGGTGCAGCATTGGGAAAAAGCAGAGTTTTGGCATAGGGGGTGAAAGTAAGTGCATAGCAGTCAAACAAACAAGTGTCTTAATTACATTTCAAAGTTGAAGTACCTCTGGCATTCACTACGTGTTAGGTAAAACCAGTGTTTTGAAGATGATTTTAAGTGAAAACACATGCATAGCTTCAAAGGAAACACAAACCTGACTTACATTTGAAAAGTGAAGACACTACTGCATTGGCATAGCATTAGGCAAATGCAGTGTTTTTGAACTGATTGTGAGTGAAAGTAAGTACATAGAAGCCAACAAACAAGTACCTTACTTATGTTTCAAAGTTGAAGTACCTCCTGCATTCACAGCATGTTAGGTAAAACTAGAGTTTTGAAGATAATTGTAAGTGAAAACACCTGCAGAGTAGAAACTAAAACACAAATCTTATTTAGATTTGTAAAATAAAGGAACTACTACATTGGCATAGCATTAGGAAAAACCAGTGTCTTGGTATAGTGAGTGAAAGCAAATGCATACCACACAAAAAACAAGTATCTTACTTACCTTTCAAACTTGAAGTACCTTCTGCATTCACAGAGAGTTATGTGAAACCAGTGTCTTGAAGTTGATTTTAAGTGAAAACACATGCAAAGCAGCCAAAAAACAAGTTTCTTTATTACTTTTCTAAACTGAAGAATTCACTGCATTCACCAAGCATTAGGGAAAAGCAGTGTTTTGAAATTGATTGTAAGTGATAACACGTGCATAGCAGCAAAAGAAAGAAACTTACTTAGATTTCCAAAGTGAAGATATTGCAGCATTGGCATAGTAGAAGCATTTTCTTGACATTGTGAGTTAAAGCATGTGTATAGCTTCCACACAAACAAATATCTTACTTACTTTTCAAACTTTATTTACATCCTGCATTCACAGACTGTCAAGTAAAACTAGTGTTTTGAAGATGATTTTAAGTGAAAACACATGCATAGCAGCAAACAAATCCCAAATCTTACTTAGAAATGAAAAGTGAAGAAACTACTGCATTGGCATAGCCTTAAGTTAAAGCAGTGTTTTACATTGATTGTGAGTGTAAGCAAGTGCATAGCAGCCAAACCAAGAAGTTCCGTACTTATGATTAAAGGTTGGAATACCTTCTGCATTCATAGTGTGTAAAGTTAAAGCCAGAGTTTTTAAGATAATTGTAAGTGAAAACACCTGCATATCAGCAAATAAAACACAAATATTATTTAGATTTGTAAAGTAAAGAAACTACTGCATTGGCATAGCTTTAGGAAAAGCACTGTATTGGCACAGAGAGTAAAACCAGGTGCATAGCAGCCAAACAAACAAGTATCTTACTTGCGTTTGAAACTTGAAGTACCACCTGCATTCATAGTGAATTAGGTGAAACCAGTATCTTGAAGTTTGAGTGAAAACATATGCAAAGCAGCCAAGTTCCTTTATTGGTTTTCTAAGCAAAAGTTTTGACTGCTTTCCCCCAGCATTAGGGATATGCAGTGTTTTGAAGTCAATTGTAAGTGAAAACACGTGCATAGTAGCAAAAGAAAGAAACTTACTTAGATTTCCAAAGTGGGAAACTGCAGCATTCACCTTGTAAAAGCATGGTTTTGAAATTGTGATTGAAAGCAAGTGTAAAGCAGCCAAACAAACAAGTAACTTATTTAACTTTCAAACTCGAATTACCTCTTGCATTTATAAAGGGTTAGATAAAACCAGTGTTTTAAAGATGAATTTACTGAAAACACACGCATTCCACCAAATAAACCACAAATCTTACTCAGATTTGAAAAGTGATGAAAATATTGAATTGCCATAGCATTAGGTAAAAACAGGGTTTTTACATTGATTGTGAGTGAAAGCAAGTGCATAGCATCCAAAGAAACAAGTATCTCACTTAGGTTTCAAAGTTGAAGTACCTCCTGCATTCATAGCGTGTTAGGTAAAACCAGTGATTTGAAGATAATTGTAAAGGACAACACATGCATAGCAGCAAATAAAACACAAATCTTATTGAGATTTGTAAAGTAAAGAAACTGCTGCATTGGTGTAGCATTTGGAAAAGGCAGTGTTTTGGCATAGGGAGTGAAAGAAAGTGCAGAGCAACCAAACAAAGAATTATCTTATTTACCTTTCAAACTTGAAGTACCAACTGCATTCACAGAGTGTTAGGTAAAACCAGTGTTTTGAATATGATTTTAAATGAAAACACCTGCATGGCAGAAAACAAAACACAAATCTTACTTAGATTTCAAAGTGTAGAAACTACAGCATTGGCATAGCTTTAAGTAAATGTGTTGCTAGTCAGGTTCTGGGTCCGTGAAAATGGTGCCGTGGATGAGAAAGAAAGAATAAGACAAAGAGAAGAAAAACTGAGATCAGGGGACTCTCCATCAGATATGCAGAGAAGAGCCCTGCCACCTCATAAGGTGTGGCTTTTATTTTTAGCTTTAGAACAAAGAAAACATGTATGTACATATATAAATTCAATAGATACTTGACAGTTTACATTTTACTAGAATGAGCAAGTCTTAAAAGTTAATGGCTCAGTTCCTCTTTTCCTTCCTGAAATTCACAGACATTGTAAATTTTACAAGCTCAGGATGTTTCCCCACCTAGCTCCTATTAGCATGAGACCAGAGGGCTTGTTTCCTACATTCCAGGGTGACCTTTTTTTGTCAGTTGCCATGGCCTTTAATTGAAACTCCATCATAAATGCAGTGTTTTCACATTGTGAGTGAAAGCAAGTGCATAGCAGGGAAAGAAACAAGTATCTTACTTATGTTTCAAAGATGAAGTATCTTGTGCATTCACACCAAGTTTGGTAAAACAAGTGTTTTGAAGATAATTGTAATTGAAAACATGCATAGATGCCAATAAAACAAAAATCTTATTTAGATTTGTAAAGTAAAAAACTACTGCTTTGGTGCAGCATTGGGAAAAAGCGGTGTTTTGGCATAGGGAGTGAAAGGAAGTGCATAGCAGCCAAACAAACAAGTATCTTACGTTTCAAAGTTGAAGTACCTACTGCATTCACAGTGTGTTAGGTAAAACCAGTGTTTTGTATATGATTTTAAGTGAAAACCCAAGCATAGTTGCAAAGAAAACAGAAATCTTAGATTTGAAGTGAAGAAATCATTGCATTGGCATAGCATTAGGTAAAAGCAATGTTTTTACATTGATTGTGAATGAAAGCAAGTGCATAGCAGCCAAACACAGAAGTATCTTATTTACCTTTCAAACTTGAAGTACCTCCTACATTCACAAAGTGTTAGGTAAAACCAGTGTTTTGAAGATATTTAAAATGGAAACACCTGCATGGCAGAAAGTAAAACACAAATCTTACTTAGATTTCAAAGTGTAGAAACTACAGCATTGGCATGCCTTTAAGTAAATGCAGTGTTTTCACATTGTGAGGGAAAGCAAGTGCATAGCAGTGAAACAAACAAGTATCTTACTTATGTTTCAAAGTTGAAGTACCTCCCGCATTCACAGCATGTTAGGTAAAACCAGTGTTTTGAAGATAATTGAGAGTGAAAACACATGCATAGCTGCAAACAAACACAAATCTTACTTAGATTTGAAAAGTGAAGAAAGTACTGCTTTGGCATAGCTTTAGGTAAAACCAGTGTTTTAAAATTGATTATGTGTGAAAGCAAGTGCATAACATCCAAGCAAAAGAGTATTTTACTTAGGTTTGAAAGTTATAGTACCTCCTGCATTCACAGCGTGCTTTGTAAAACCAGTGTTTCAAAAATAATTGTAAGGGAAAACACATGCATAGCAGCAAATAAATCAGAAATCTTATTGATATTTGTAAAGTAAAGGAACCTCTGCATTGGTGTAGAATTAGGAAAAGCAGTGTGTTGGCACAGTGAGTGAAAGCAAGTACATAGCAATCAAACAAACATGTAGCTTACTTCACTTTCAAATGTGAAGTACCTCCTGCATTCACAGAAAGTTTTGTAAAATTATGTCTTGATGTTGATTTTCAGTGAAAACACGTGCAAAGCAGCCAAGGCAACAAGTTTCTTTTTTGGTTTTCTAAACTGTAGAATTGAAGGCATTCACCCACCCTTAGGGAAAAGCAGGGTTTTGAAGTTGATTGTAAGTGAAAACACCTGTATAGCAGCAAAAGAAAGAAACTTACTTAGATTTCCAAAGTGAAGAAACTGTATCATTTTCATAGTAAATATAGGGTTTTGTCATAGTGAGTGAAAGCAAGTACATAGCAGGCAAACAAACAAGTATCCTATGTACATTTCAATGTTGAAGTACCTACTGCATTCACAGTGTGTTAGGCAAAACCAGTGTTTTGAAGGTAATTGTAAGTGAAAACATATGCATAGCAGCATATAAACACAAATCTTATTGAGATATATAAAGTAAAGAAAGTAATGAATTCCGTAGCATTAGGAAAAAGCTGTGTGTTGGCATACCGAGTGAAAGCAATTGTATAGCAGCCAAACAAACAAGTATCTTACTTCCTTTAAAACTTGAAGTATCTCCTGCATTCACAGAGAATTAGGTGAAAGCACGGTCTTGAAGTTGATTTTGAGTGAAAACGTGCAAATCAGCCAATGAAACAAGTTTCTTTATTGGCTTGCTAAACTGAAGAATTGACTGCATTCACCCAGTGTTAGGGAAAAGCAGTGTTTTGAATTTGATTGTAAGTGAAAACACGTGCATAGCAACAAAAGAAAGAAACGTACATAGATTTTCAACGTGAAGAAACTGCAGCATTTTCATAGTAAAAGCAGAGTTTTGACATTGTGATTGAAAGCAAGTATATAGCAGCCACACAAACAAGTATCTTACTTAACTTTCAAACTTGAATTTCCTCCTGCATTTACAGAGAATTAGGTAAAACCAGAGATTTGAAGATGATTTTCAGTGAAAACACATGCATAGCAGCAAATGAAACACAAATCTTACTTAGATTTGAAAAGTGAAGAAACCATTGCACAGTTACAGCATTAGGTAAAAGTAGTGATTTTACATTGATAGTGAGTGAAAACTAGTGCATAGCAGCCAAACATACAAGTATCTTATTTACCTTTAAAACTTGAAGTACCCCCTGCATTCAAAGTTTGTTAAGTAAAACCAGTGTTTAGAAGATGATTTTTAGTGAAAACATCTGCAGAGCAGCAAACAAAACACAAACTTACTTAGATTTGAAAAGATAAGAAAATACTGCATTGGCATAGCACTAGGTAAAACCAGTGTTTTTACATTGTGAGTGAAAGCAATCGCATAGCAGCCAAACAAACAAGTATCTTACTTACATTTCAAAGTTGAAGTACCTCCTGCATTCACAGTGTGTTTGGTAAAACCAGTGCTTTGAAGATAATTGTAAGTAAAAACGCATGCATAGATGCAAATAAACCATAAATATTGTTTAGATTTGTAAAGTAAAAAACTACTGCATTGGTGCACCATTGGGAAAAAGCAGTGTTTTGGCATAGGTAGTGAAAGCAAGTGCATAGCAGCCAAACACAAAAGTATCTTATTTACCTTGCAAAGTTGAAGTACCTCCTACATTCACAGAGTGTTAGGTAAAACCAGTGTTTTGAAGATGATTTTAAATGAAAACACCTGCATGGCAGAAAACAAAACGCAAATCTTACTTAGATTTCAAAGTATAGAAACTACAGCATTGGCATAGCATTAAGTAAATGCAGTGTTTTCACATTGTGAGTGAAAGAAATTGCATAGCAGCCAAACAAACAAGTCTCTTACTTATGTTTCAAAGTTGAAGTACCCTCCACATTCACAATGTGTTAGGTAAAACCAGTGGTTTGAAGATAATTGAGAGTGAAAACACATGCATAGCTGCAAACAAAACACAAATCTTACTTAGATTTGAAAAATGAAGAAACTACTGCATTGGCATAGCTTTAGGTAATAGCAGTGTTTTTACATTGTGTGTGAGTGAAAGCAAGTGCATAACACCCAAACAAACAATTATCTTTCTTAGGTTTCAAAGTTGAAGTATCTACTGCATTCACAGCCTGTTAGGTAAAACCAGGGTTTTGAAGATAATTGTAAGTGAAAACACCTGAATAGCAGCAAATAAAACAGAAATGTTATTTAGATATGTAAAGTAAAGAATCTACTGCAATGGAATACCATTAGGAAAAAGCATTGTGTTGGTACAGTGAGTGAAAGCAAGTGAATACCAGCCAAACATACGTGTATCTTACTTACCTTTCAAATTTTAGGTTCTGCCAGCATTCACAGAGAGTTATGTGAAATTGAAGTGGGACACTTCATCCAGAGAGAAACTCAGCACCGAGACAACCTGATTAGGAGAGGAACCTTTATTTCCAGCCGTCTAGGGCCTCCTCCAGCAGTATAGAGAGAAGCAATCCCTGACTTCCCATGGTGGGTTTTTATAGGGAACTTTGGCAGGGTCAGCATGATAAAGCATCTTTTCTTAGAGCTCAGATATTAGATTAATTGATTAAAACAATGCATTAATTTTCTTATGCCAGAAAGTGTTAGGGGCAGCTTCAATTGTCCATATCCAGCAGAGCAAGCAAGCAATATTACAGAAGCTAATTTTTGTGATTAGCATCAGTATTAAGGGGGTCTGTGTTAATCTTTTCTAGGGGTCATTTTTGCCATCTCCATGGTGGCATGATTGCTCAGGCATGGGTGCATATCGGAGGTATTGTTTTAAGCAGGTATTGTAGGCATTAGGAATTTCCATCAGTGTTACTATATTTAAAAATATCCATTACATCCCCCACTCCTGTTTTGCCATGGAACCAAATCCTTGATTCAGTGTTATTATTTAATGGGGAATATGCTGTGTGCAGTGTTGCAGCATGCAGTGTCATTAATTTTATTTCCTGAAGTCTTTTTTTGATATAGGACATAAGACAATTGACTAGGCAGGGCCCTATCAGAAGTCCCAGTATTACCAGCCTCAGGGGTCCTATGGCTGCTGAAAGCATAGTTGTTAACCAGGGGGACCAGGAAAACAGTTTTTCATACCAATTTGTATCTCTAGATTGTAGCTTCTCTTGTTCTTTTATCCTGTTTCATGAAAGTGACAGGCTTTCTTTAATTATTCCTGAATGATTAACATAACAACAGCAGGTCTCTCCTAAGGCTACAGAGAGGCCATCTTGTTTTATAAACAGTAGATCTAGTCCTCACCTGTTTTGTAGTACTACCTCTGCTAGGTAGGATAGAGATTGTTCCAGGTGGTTAACAGAGTTTTTAACTATTTTGTCAGAGTTAACTTGTGAGGTGAGAACTTTAAATTTTTTCCCTTGTAATTAGAGCAGTAGTGCCTACAGCAACTCACCCTCCTATTCCAAGGCCAAGTAGAATGGGTACAAGGATGGGGACTACCCATTTGTAGCAGCCTAGGGCACAAAGATGCTCACGTCCACTTTCTCCTGAATACCAGTACATTTTCCTAGCACATCACATTCTGGGGAACCCCCAGCTGGACAGGCATAGAAGGGAGTTTCAGCTAATGCTTTTTTATTACTAGGGTGCTGCACCCATAGTAAGGCTTTTTACCTCTACTGGTGGGTCGGCGGGGAATGAACTTTTTGTTTTTCCCAAATAGGGCACATAGATCAAAGGATATGACAGGGTTTTTTTTTTTTTACTAATGGACTGGGTAGTATTTAGGACTTCCCCATCTCCAGCATGAATTATATTTCACACATATGTAGTTAACCGGAATGGGGTGGCCTGAGCCCACAAAATTAACAATAGCATTATTCCCAATTTTAAACTCATATCCATTTTTTTTTAAAGATTTTATTTATTTATTCATTTATCCCCCCCTTGCTGCTTGTGCTTGCTGGGTCAGCTAACCACGCCATGCGGGCGGGCTTGCCTTCACCAGGAGGCCCCGGGAACCGAACCCGGGGCCTCCCATATGGTAAACGGGAGCCCTACTGATTGAGCCACAGCCGCTTCCCGTCATATCCATTTTTAGTCTGACTTAATTCAACTAATCTTGACCTTCAAAGGCTCTTTGTTTCAGAAGACAGTCCACTTATCATTGTCCAGTTTCTCAGCATCCTTTCTGGCAAGTTTTAAATGAGATGCATGTATCCAGTGTTTCTTTCCCACAACCTTCACAGCTGTAGGTGTCGTGAGGATCACCACATACGGGCCCATCCAATGAGGTTCAAGGGTCTCAGCTTGGAGTTTTCATGTCCAGACTAGATCTCCCAGTTGGGCCTGGAAAGGAGTGAAGTTAGTATCAAGAGGAGAGTGTGCAGATTGTACAGTTTTATTTACTGTCTTCCTAATCTGGTTGAGAAACTTTAGGGAGGAAAAGAGATATTGGTGGTCAAATTCAGTCATTATTTCTAATCCTATCTTAGGCAATAGGGGTGGAGGTCTGCCGAACATAATTTTGTAAGGTTTTACACCTTGCACATATCGGGTGCACCTGGCTTTTAGAAGGGCAAAGGGAAGGAGACTCACCCAGTTTTCACCAGACTGCAAAGGCAACTTAGTTAATGTATCATTCAAGGTGCGGTTCAACTTCTCTACCTGTCCTGAGCTTTAGAGTTGAAACACACAATGTAATTTCCAATTTATTCCCAGAGCCTTAGCCAATTGCTGAGCCACCACTGTTACAAAGACTGGGCCATTGTCTGACCCCACCCAGGGGTAGCCCAAACCTTGGTATGACCTCAGATGTTAATTTTTTAACTACTATGGCAGCAATTTCACCCTTGGTTGGAAATGCTTCCATTCAAGCTGAGAAAGTGTCCACCAGTACTAGGAGATATTTGTAACCATATTTGCCTGGTTTTAAGTTTGTAAAGTCTATTTCCCAGTGTTCTCTGGGTTCTAATCCTCACAGCCCATTCCCATCTGGAATTCTTATTCTTCATTTTGATTTACTTTGGTGCAGACCTCACATTGGTTTGAGAGATCTTTGCTGATTTTAGACGTTTTGGAAGTAAAAGTCTTTTTGCAGTAGCTCAGTTAACTTGGTGCTTCCCATATGTGTAGTAGTGTGTAATTGTTTTGCTAACTGCTTTCCTGCTATTTCCAGCAAATAAATCCTGCCATCTGGCAGGATGAACTACCCTTTTTGCATTGTTTGGGCCCCCAGAATTTTTCCTTTATCTACCTCTTCTGGAGAATACTGGAACACTGGCACCTCTCGAGTGGGGAAAGCCAGGATCAGTTGGAGCAGGGCAACTGGCAGGAGGGCTGCTGCTCACGCTGCTTTATCTGCCAGCTGATTTACTTTTGCTTGTGGAGAGTCTCCTTTTTGATGTCCCTTGCAATTCATGACTTCCCAGAGGTCTTGTGCTGGTCGGTAGTCAGTACTGCTGGGCTTTTGGATGGGGGGCAAGGGGGTATTCCAGGAGGACTGCCAATGGATGAGGATGCCCGCCTCCAGCAATCAATGAATGTGTCCCTTTATTCCCAGCCTGGCCTTTTGGATAATTGGGTATTGCCAGACCCGAGTTGGGTGGCTGTGTTCAGTAGTTGCATGACTACCAGTGTTTGATGTCTGGCCAGCCCGGGGGAGTTTGTTTCTGCCCAAACACCTGGAACTAGACATTGGAATTCTTGCAGCAACCAATTGTTGGAAGACTGTCCCTTAGTGTTTACTAGGAGATATTCTTCTGAGATGGGGCAAATGACTAGAAGAGTCTGGCTGCATACCAAATATCAGCTTAGCGTCACTGTCCCAGAAGGAGATGGTGGCTTGCAGTTTATGTAACAAGTCTCGGCCAAGCATGGGGTATGGGCAGTCAGGCATAACTAGAAAAGAGTGTGTAACAGTACCTTTTCCTATGTCCAGGGTCTGGGAGGTGGTCCAGGTGCAGGATTCCAAGTTTCCAGTAGCTCCTTGGATTAGGGTTTGTCTAGCTGTATATGGTTCTGGGTCAGCTTTTAATGAGGAGAATGTAGCTCCTGTATCGACCAAGAATTCAACTGGACTGCCCCCAACTTTTAATTTTACCATGGGCTCTCTGGGGCTTGATGAGCCCCAGCCACATCAATCTGTTAAGGGTAGATTAGAGCCAAATCTGGCCTGGTTTTTGGACTGGCATTGAGGACATTCATTTTTCCAGTGCCTTTTTCTTTACAATAAGCACACTGATTTTTATCTAATCCAGGTGTACTTTGTCCTGTTTTTTTTTTAGGCTCCCTTCTGCTCCCTAAGGTGGAAAGGCTTGTGGGTTTTCACCCAATATGGTACTTAATAGAACTTTGGCTACTTTCCTAGTTTTTATGGTGTCCACATCTTCTCTGTTGTTGAACAACTTCTGAGCAACCTCCATTAATTTCCATTTAAACCCTCCAACCTCTGCAACATCTTCCAGATATCAGGAGCTGACTGAGTGACAAATGCTATATTAACTGCCCTATGGTTTTTAGGAGCTTCAGGGTCTATTGGAGCATAATTCTGATAGGCTTCCATTAATCTTTCTAAAAAGGCTGAGGGTGACTCATTAGGCTCTTGGGTAGTTTTGCTTATCTTTGAAAGATTAGTAGGCTTCTGTGTGGTGGCCCAAAGGCTCCACAAAAGAGTCTGGTGGAACCACTCAAAAGCCCCCTTACCTTGGTCTGAGTTGTAGTTCCACTCAGGGTGGGTATAGGGAAAAACCCTTTCAATACGTGCAGGATCTGTAGTAGGCCAACTGTCATGGCCTAAAATTGTCTTTATTGCCTCCCTTCAGGTCCTGTCTCTTTATTCAGAGGTGAATAGGACCTGCAACAGCTGATGACAATCATCCAAAGTGGGGTTTGGGTAAAGAATATTGTTTCTAAGACACTGATTATCCCTTGGGGTTTTTCAGAAAATGGAGGGTTCTGATGCTTCCAGTTGTACAGATAAGTGGAGGCAAAAAGGCCATATACCATAAATGGGAGCCCATCATCCCCTACCTCAGGGCCTGCCTTGATGCAAGGGCAGAAGGGGCACCATGTTTTCTCTTCTAGCGGCCTGATATGGCATCCCCTTTTGAGTATGGGGGGGCTAACCAAGGGAGTTTTCTTTGAGGTGGGGAGTTAGTGATAAAGGGGTTCAGGAGGGTCTGTCAAAGGTGCAGGGGGTGATAGAGGACTCCGGGTTTGGGGATGATATGGGAGAGGTTCTTTGACTAGTTCTTCTGGTTCCCCTTGGAGTACAGTGGTTTCGGGGCCCTTAGTGTGGGGTTTTGTGGGGAGCTGAATCACAGACTAGACCGCACAACCTGCAAGACAATATTTTAACCCTTTTGAGGTATTAGATAACAGTTCAATCCACACATCAATGTATGGTATTTGGTCTGGGTGGCCAGCCTTACCATAGACTATTCTTTGGACCCTGTATGTGGTTGGTAAATCAGTGGTCCCTTCAGTGGGCCACCCATCTTAGAAGGTTGGCCATTCCAAGTCACAGAGTGTCCAAAGAGTCCCAGGGTTGACATTGACCCCATATCAGGCTGCTACCTTTCTGACCTCCTGAAAATTCTTAAGAAACCAGTTAAGGGGAGCCATAGGACCAGAAGAAGCACACTGACCCATAGTGATAAGTATGACAGAACACAAGACAGACTTAACAAGCAGGACACAAGAGAGACTTAACACTTAATACTTAACATGCCTATGTAATCTACCCCCTGTAGACTATCCAGTGGCCACAGGTGATGTCTCACTGTCTGGCCTGGCTGAGGGATTTGATCCATGTCTGGCAACCCTGCAGCCCACACTGGTTCCAGACTCACCAGGACAGACCAGGTGGCTCCTCAAACCGAATTGCCAAATATCTCTCAGAGTGTCATAGCCAGATGTTTCTGGAGCTGAGGAATGTTTCTCAGAGGCCTTCCCCTGAAATCCTCAGTGTGGCCAGCTCTGCTCAATCTCACTAGGGCCTCCAAATGAAGTGGGACACTTCATCCAGAGAGAAACCCAGTATCCAGACAACGTGATTAGGAGAGGATCTTTTATTTCTGGCCAGACAGAGACTCCTCCAGCAGTATGGAGAGAAGCAGCCCCCGGCTTCCTGTGGTGGGTTTTTATAGGGAATTTTAGCAGGGTCAGCATGATAAAGCAACTTTTCTTTGTGCTCAGAAATCAGATTAGTTGATTAAAACAAAGGATTAATTTTCTTATGCCAGAAATGGTGAGGGGCAGATTCAATTGTTCATATCCAGCAGAGCAAGCAAGCAATATTACAGAAGCTAATTTGTGTGATTAGCATCGTCATTAAGGGGGTCTGGGTTAATCTTTACTAGGGGTGGTTTTGCCATCATCATGGTCAGGCATGGATGCATATCCAGGGTATTGTTTTATGCAGGTTTTGTCGGCTTTAGGAATTTCCATCAGTGTTTAAAAATCTCCATTAAAAACCAGTGCATTGAATTTGATTTTAAGTGAAAACACGTGCAAAGCAGCCAAAAAACAAGGATCTTTATTAGTTTTCTAAACTGAAGAATTGACTGCATTCACCCAACATTAGGGAAAACAGTGTTTTGAAGTTGATTGTAAGTGAGAACACGTGCATAGCAGCAAAAGAAAGAAACTTACTTAGATTTCCAAAGTGAAGAAATTGCAGCATTGGCACAGTAGAAGAATTGTTTTGACATAGTGAGTGAAAGCAAGTGTATAACTGCCACACAACAAATATCTTTCATAACTTTAAAACTTGAATTACCTCCTGCATTCACAGAGTGTCAAGTAAAACCAGTGTTTGGAAGATAATTTTTAAGTGAAAACACATGCATAGCAGCAAACAAATCCCAAATCTTACTTAGATTTGAAAAGTGAAGAAACAACTGATTGGCACAATAAGTGTTTTTACATTGATTGTGAGTGAAGGCAAGTGCATAGCAGCCAAAACAAAAAGTTCCTTATTTATGATTCAAGTTTGAAATACTTCCTGCACTCACAGCATGTAAGGTAAAACCAGTGTTTTGAAGATAATTGTAAGGGAAAACACATGCATAGTAGCAAATAAAACACAAATCTTATTTAGATTTGTAAAGTAAAGGAACTATTGCATTGGTGTAGCTAAAAGTAAAAGCAGTGTGTTGGCATAGTGAGTGAAAGGTAGTGCATAGCAGCCAAACAAACAAGTATCTTACTTACCTTTCAAATTTTACTACCACCTGCATTCAGAGTGAGTTAGGTGAAACCAGTGACTTAATGTTGATTTTAAGTGAAAACAAGTGCAAAGCAGCCAATTAAACAGGTTTCTTTATTGGTTTTCTAAACTGAATAATTGACGGCATTCACCAACAGTTAGGGAAAAGCAGGGTTTTGAAGTTGATTGTAAGTGAAAATATGTGTACAGCAGCAAAAGAAAGAAACTTACTTAGATTTCCAAAGTGAAGAAACTGCAGCATTGAAATAGTGAAAGCATGCTTTTGACATTGTGGGTGAAAGCAATTGTATAGCAGTCAAGGAAACAAGTATCTTACATAACTTTCAAATTTGAATTACCTCCTGCATTCACAGCATGTTAGGTAAAAACAGTGTTTTGAAGATGAGTTTAACTGAAAACACATGTATAGTAGCAAACAAAACACAAATCTTGCTTAGATTTGAAGAGTTAAGAAACTACTTCATTTTCTTTCATTTACTGAAAACACATGCATAGTAGCAAAAGAAAGAAACTTATTTAGATTTCCAAAGTGAAGAAACTGCAGGATTCCCCTTGTAAAAGCAGGGTTTTGACATTGTGGGTAAAAGCAATTGTATAGCAGCCAAACAAACAAGTAGCTTACTTAACATTCAAACTTGAATTACCTACTGCATTCTGAGTGTATTATATAAATCCAGTGTTTTGAAGATGATTTTAAGTGAAAACACAGGCATAGCAGCAAACAAAACAGAACCTTACTTAGATTTTAAAAGTGGGAAACTACTGCTTTGACATAGCATTAGGTAAAAGCAGTGTTTTTACAATGATTGTGAGTGAAAGCAAGTGCATAACATTCAAACAAGCAGGTATCTTACATACCTTTCAAACTTGAAGTGCCTACTGCATTCCGAGAGAGTATGGTGAAACCAGTGCCTTCAAGTTCATTTTAAGTGAAAACTCATGCAAAGCAGGCAATGAAACATGTTTCTTTCTTGGTTTTCTAAACTGAAGAATTGACTGCATTCACACATCATTAGGGAAAAGCAGTGCTTTGAAGTTGATTGTAAGTGAAAACATGTGCATAGCAGCAAAAGAAAGAAACTTAGATTTCCAAATTGAGAAAATGCAGCATTTGCCTTGTAAAAGCAGGGTTTTGACATTGTGAGTGAAAGCAAGTGTATAGCAACTACACATAAAAGTATCTTACTTAACATTCAAACTTGAATTACCCCCTGCATTCACAGAGTGTTAGGTAAAACCAGAGATTTGAAGATGATTTTAAGTGAAAACACATGTATAGCAGCAAACAAAACAGAAATCTTACTTACATTTGAGAAGTGAAGAAATCATTGCACTGGCAGAGCATAAGGAAAACCCAATGTTTTTACAATGATTGTGAGGGAAAGCAAGTGCATAGCAGCCAAACAAACAAGTATTTTACTTATGTTTCAAAGTTGAAGTGTCTCGTGCATTCACACCATGTTAGGTAAAATGAGTGTTTTGAAGATAATTGTAAGTGAAAGCACATGAATAGCTGCGAAGGAAACACAAATCTTATTTAGATTTGTAAAGTAAAAAACTATTGCATTGGGGTAGCTTAAGAAAAAAACAGTGTTTTGGTACAGTGAGAGAAAGCAAATGTATAGCATCCAAACATACATGAAGTACTTCCTGAATTCACCGAGAGTTAGGTGAAACTAGTGTATTGAAGTTGATTTTAATTGAAAACACGTGCAAAGCAGCCAAAAAACAAGTGTCTTTATTAGTTTTCTAAAATGAAGAATTGACTGCATTACCCTATAGTTAAGGAAAAGCAGCGTTTTGAAGTTGATTGTAAATGAAAGCATGTGTATAGCAGCAAATGAAAGAAACTTATTTAGATTTCCAAAGTGAAGAAACAGCTGAATTGTCATACTGAAAGCACGGTTTTGACATTGTGGGTGAAAGCAATTGTATAGCAGTCAAAGAAAAAATATCTTACTTAACTTTTAAACTTGAATTACCTCCTGCATTCACAGCATGTTAGGTAAAACCAGTGTTTTGAAGATGAGTTTAACTGAAAACACATGCATAGCAGCAAACAAAACACAAACCTTGCTTAGATTTGAAGAGTTAAGAAACTACTTTACTGGCATAGCATTAGGTAAAAGCAATGTTTTTACAATGATTGTGAGTGAAAGTAAGTGCATAGCAGCCAAACAAACAAGTATCTTAGTTATGTTTCAAAGTTGAAGTATCTCGGGCATTCAAATCGTGTTAGGTTAAATGAGTGTTTTGAAGATAATTGTAAGTGAAAACACATGCATAGCTGCCAATAAAAAACAAATTTGATTTAGATGTGTAAAGTAAAAACTACTGATTTGGCACAGCGTTAGGAAAAAGCAGTGTTTTCTCATAGGGAGTGAAAGCAAGTGAATAGCAGCCAAACAAACAAGTATCTTACTTACGTTTCAAAGGTGAATTATTACCTCCTGCATTCACAGCGTGTTAGGTAAAACCAGCATTTGAAGATGATTTTAAGTGAAAACACATGCATAGCAGGAAATAAGCAAAAATCTTATTTAGTTTTATAAAGTAAAGAAACTACTGCATTGGTGTAGCATTAGGAAAAGCACTGTATTGGCACAGAGAGTGAAAGCAAGTGCAAAGCAGGCAAACAAACAAGTATCTTACTGACGTTTCAAAGTCGAAGTACCTCATGCATTCACAGCATGTTAGGTAAAACCAGGGTTTTGAAGATAATTGTAAGTGAAATCACTGGCGTAGCAGCAAATAAAACACAAATCTTATTTAGATTTGAATAGTAAAGAAACTACTGCATTGGTATAGCATTAGGAAAAAGCAGTGTGTTGGCATTGTGAGTGAAGCAAATTGCAAAGCAGCCAAACAAACAAGTATCTTACACAACTTTCAAACTTGAAGTACCTCCTGCCTTCACAGAGCATTAGGTAAAACCAGTGTTTTGAAGATGATTTTAAGTGAAAACACATGCATACCAGCAAACAAAAATAGAAATCTTACTTAGATTTGAAAAGTGTAGAAACCACTGCATTTGGCATAACCTTAGGTAAAAGCAGTGTCTTTACATTGATTGCAAGTGAAAGCAAG
>JAKSZT010054204.1:472580-640380 GCA_026826555.1 Tolypeutes matacus
CACCAAACAAAACACAAATATTTCTCAGATGTGAAAAGTGTAGAAACTACTGCATTGGCATAGCATTAGGTAAAAGCAGTGTTTTTACATTGATTGTGAGTGAAAGCAAGTGCACAGCAGCCAAACAAACAAATATCTTACTTTCATTTCAAAGCTGAAGTACCTCATGCATTCAGAGCATGTTAGGTAAAACAAGGGTTTTGAAGATAATTGTAAGAGAAAACACATGCATAGTAGCAAATAAAACACAAATCTTTTTAATTTATAAAGTAAAGAAACTACTGCATTGGGGGACCATTATGAAAAAGCAGTGTGTTGCCAGTAGTGTGTGACAGCAAGTGCACAGCAACCAAACAACAAGTATCTTACATACCTTTCAAACTTGAAGTACCCCCTGCATTCACAGAGTGTTAGGTAAAACCAGTGTTTGGAGATGATTTTAAAAGAAAACACCTACATAGCAGTAACAAAACACAAATCTTACTTAGATTTGAAAAGTGAAGAAACTACTGCAAAGGCATAGCATTAGATAAAAGCAGTGTTTTTACATTGTGAGTGAAAGCAAGTGCATAGCAGCCAAACAGACACATATCTTACTTACCTTTCAAACTGAATTAACTCCAGCATTCACAGCATGTTAGGTAAAACCAGTGTTTTGAAGAGCAGTTTAACTGAAAACACATGCATAGCAGCAAACAGAACACAAATCTTACTCAGTTTTGAAGAGTTAAGAAACTACTTCATTGGCATAGCATTAGATAAAAGCAATGATTTTACATTGATTGTGAGTAAAAGCAATTACATACTAGCCAAACAAACAAGTGTCTTACTTACCTTTCAAACATGAAGAACCTCTTGAATTCATAGAGATTTAGGTGAAACCAGTGTCTTCAAGGTGATTTTAAGTGAAAACACATGCAAACAGCCAATGAAACAAGTTTCTTTAATGGATTTCTAAACTGAAGAATTGTCTTCTTTCACCCAGCATTAGGGAAAGGCAGTGTCTAGAAGTTGATTAGAAGTGAAAACACGCACATAGTAGCAAAAGAAAGAAACTTAGTTAGATTTCCAAAGTGAAGATACTGCAGCATTGGCATTGTAAAAGCAAGGTTTTGACATTGTGCATCAAAGTAATTGTATAGCAGCCAAAAAAGAAGTACTTTACTTAACTTTCAAACTTGAATTACCCCTGCACAAACAGCATGATAGGTAAAACCACTGTTTTGAAAATGATTTTAAGTGAAAACACATGCATAGCAGGAAACAAAGCATAAATCTTATTTGGATATGAAAAGTGAAGATACTACTGCATTGCAATAGCATTAGGTAAAAGCAGTGTTTTTGCATTGATTGTGAGTGAAAGCAAGTACATAGCAGCCAAACAAGTATCTTAATTACGTTTCAAAATTGAAGTACCTACTGCATTCACAGTGTGTTAGGTAAAACCAGTGTTTTGAAGATGATTTTAGGTGAAAACACATGCATACCTGCAAATCAAACACAAACCTGACTTAGATTTGAAAAGTGAAAAAATTACTGCATTGGCATAGCATTAGGTGAATGCAGTGTTTTTACATTGATTGTGAGTAAAAGCAAGTGCCTAGCAGCCAAACAAATAAGTGTCTTACTGACCTTTCAAAGTTGAAGTATCTCCTGCATTCACAGCATGTTAGGTAAAACCACTGTTTTGAAGATGATTTTAAGTGAAAACCCATGTATTGCGCCAAACAAACACAAGTATTTCTTAGATTTGAAAAGTGAAGAAACAACTGCATTGGCATAGCATTACATAAAAGCAGTGTTTTACATTGATTGTGAGTGAAAGCAAGTGCATAGAAGCCAAATAAAAAAGTATCTGACTTACATTTCAAAGTTGAAGTACCGCCTTCATTCACAGTGTGTAAGGTAAAACCAGTGTTTTGAATATAATTGTAAGTGAAACACATGCATAGCAGCAAATAAAACACAAACCTTTATTAGATTTGTAAAGTAAAGAAACTACTGCATTGGCATAGGTATAAGCAAAAGTAGTGTGTTGGCATAGTGAGTGAAAGCTAGTGCATAGCAGCCAAACAAACATCTTAATTACCTTTCAAACTTTTACTACCTCCTGCATTCACAGTGAGTTAAGTGAAACGAGTGTCTTAATCTTGATTTTAAGTGAAAACAAGTGCAAAGCAGCCAATTAAACAGGTTTCTTGATTGGTTTTCTAAACTGAAGCATTGATGGCATTCACCCACACTTAGGGAAAGGCAAGGTTTTGAAGGTGATTGTAAGTGAAAACACGTGTATAGCAGCAAAAGAAAGAAAGTTACTTAGATTTCCAAAGTGAAGAAACTGCAGAATTGTCATAGTGAAAGCATGGTTTTGACATTGTGGGTGAAAGCAATTGTATAGCAGTCAAAGAAACAAGTATCTTACTTAACTTTCAAACTTGAATTACCTCCTGCATTCACAGCGTGTTAGGTAAAACCAGGGTTTTGAAGATCAGTTTAATGGAAAACACATGCATAGCAGCAAACAAAACACAAACCTTACTTAGATTTGAAGAGTTAAGAAACTACTTCATTAGCATAGCATTAGGTAAAAGCAGTGTTTTTACATTGATTGTAAATGAAAGCAAGTGCATACAAACAAGTATCTTACCATTCAAACTTTCTGCATTCACAGAGAGTTAGGTGAAACGAGTGTCTTGAAGTTGATTTTAATTGAAAACATGTGCAAAGCAACAGATGAAACAGGTTTCTTTATCAGATTTCTAAACTGAAAATTGACTGCAATCACCCAGCATTAGGGAAAAGCAGTGTTTGTAAGTTGATTGTAAGGGAAAACACGTGCATAGTAGCAAAAGAAAGAAACTTACTTAGATTTCCAAAGCAAAGGAACTGCAGCATTGGCATTGTAAAAGCAGTATTTGACATTTTGCGTGAAAGCAAGTGAATAGCAAACACTCAAACAAGTATCTTATTTATCATTCAAACTTCAATTACCTCCTGCATTCACAGAGTGTTAGGTAAAACCAGAGATTTGAAGATGATTTTAAGTGAAAACATATGCATAGCAGCAAATAAAACAGAAATCTTTCTTAAATTTGAGAAGTGAAGAAACCATTGCACTGGCATAGCATAAGGAAAAAGCAATGATTTTACAATGATTGTGAGTGAAAGCAAGTGCATAGCAGCCAAAGAAACAAGTATATTACATGTGTTTCAAAGTTGTTTCTCCTTCATTCACACCGTGTTAGGTAAAATGAGTGTTTTGAAGACAATTGTAAGTGAAAACACATACATAGCTGCCAATAAAAAACAAATCTTATTTAGATTTATAAAGTAAAAAACTACTGCTTTGGCACAGCATTGGGAAGCAGCAGTGTTTGGCAGAGGGAGTGAAAGCAAGTGCATAGGAACCAAACACACAAGTATCTTACTTACATTTCTAAGTTGAAGTACCTCCTGCATTCACAGAGTGTTAGGTAAAACCAGGGTGTTGAAGATAATTGTAAGTGAAAACACATGCATAGCAGCAAATAAAAATCTTATTTAGTTTTGTAAAGTAAAGAAACTACTACATTGGTGTAGAATTAGGAAAAGCACTGTGTTGGCACATAGAATGAAAGCAAGAGCATAGCAGCCAAACAAACAAGTATCTTACTTACATTTCAAATTTGAAGTACCTCCTATATTCACAGTGTGTTAGGTAAAACCAGAATTTTGAAGATAATTGCAAGCAAAAACACATGGTAGCAGCACATAAAACACAAATCTTATTTAGACTTGTATAGCAAAATAAAAAACTACTGTTTTGGCAAAAGGTGTGAAAGCAAGTGCATAGCAGCCAAAAAACAAGTATCTCAGTTACCTTTCAAAGTTGAAGTTCCTCCTGTATTCACAGCATGTTAGGTAAAACCAGTGTTTTGAAGATGATTTTAAGTGAAAACACCTGCATAGCTGCAAAGAAAACATAAACCCAACTTAGATTTGAAAAGTGAAGAAAGTACTGCATTGGCATAGCATTAGGTAAATGCAGTGTTTTTTCTCTGATTGTGAGTGAAAGCAAGTACATAACAGCCAAACAAACAAGTATCTTACTTTCGTTTCAAAGCTGAAGTACCTCATTCCTTCACAGCGTATTAGGTAAAACAAGTTTTTTTTTTCTCCTTCATATGTTTTTATTAAATTTTAAAATATTATTTCCTGTTGCATCACCCATTTCTACCCCACTTTGCACCATCAGGGAACCCTCTGTATTCTACTTAACTGATGTCAGACTTGTATTCTTATTAGCCCCAAGGTACTGCACATTTCTCTGTGCTTTTTATTTTTACATCTTTCCACATACATATATATATATATATATTTTTTAACTTATTTATTTTTTACTGTGGGTAAAAATCAAAATTTTTACAATACATACCACTATTTGTAAAATGATATATAAATATATATGCATATATGTGCATTTGCTTACAAAAATGTTATTTATATATATATAAATATATTTTAAGAGGTGCTTAGATTACCAAAAATATTACACAGAACCCCCTGGGATTCCCAAGTTGCCCACCTCCCACACCTCCCACCACATCCCACACAAACATCTCCCACAAGTGTGGCCCACCACCCTCAATGGACTTACACATCCTGGAGCCTTGCCACCAACCATAGACCACAGTTCACATCATAGACCACACTAACCCCCACACAGTTATGAGTGGTGTGTGCTGATTTAAAATGGCCTACATCCGTTGCCACAATGGTACTCAGGACAAACTCCAAATCCCAAAGAAGCCCCTGTATTTCAACTACTCGTCCCCTCCCTACCCCAAAAGTGTCAAGCGGCCACTGGCTTCACCTCACTGTTACAATTTCTTCCATTGCTAGAATCACCATATGTGTACAACAGAATACCATCAAGTCCACTCTAACCCATAGTTCTTTCCCCAATCCTGAGGGGATTGGGATGGTGATGTCCACTCCACCTCCAATTGAGAGAGGGATTATATCCCATGGATATGGTGGGTGGGATGATCCTTCCTGCAGATGCAGGCCCTCTTCATTCCCTAAGATGGCCATTGCCCATCGTTGTCTCCTCACCAGGTGACAGATGAGTCCATTGAGCTGTAGGGTAGGAGTTGCAGCTCCACCGAGTTTCCATGCACACCTGGCACATATGTAGGCCAGAGGCTCCAGTCTCTGGAAGTATACCTAAAAACTCCAGCATCACATATAGGTTTGAATAGAAGGGACTGATAAACCATTTGCAGGGAGGACTTATTGGGTCCAATTCTGTCACTCTCAGGAGCACAGATTCCAAAATAGAGCCCACTGATAAGACATCAGTCTCTGGGGCTATCCACCCTTATATAGGACCTGGGTGTCTCCAGAGCTCTCAGGAGCCCCTCTGTGTGGGGTGATAGGCACTTAGATGTTCTATGAGCTCCTACTGAGGTATGCGTAAGATTTACCACTGGGATGACCTCCCGACTCTCTTTGAAGTCTCTAAGCCACTTGAACTCATTTGTTTTTACCTTTTCCCCCTTTTATTTAAGGTCTTTTTCCAGTTGTGTTGCCAGTTGGCACTTGGTATTAATCCCTCGTTGCCAGGGACGCTCATCCCAAGAGTCATGTCCCACGTTGGGGGAAGGTAATGCTTTCATATGCTGAGTTTGTCTTAGAGAGAGGCCACATTTGAGCAACAAGGAGGCTCTCAGGTAGCAAACCTTAGGCACCCCACAACTGCAGGCTAAGTCTCATTTACAAGAGCAAAGACTCACAAGGATAGCCATCAATAAAAAGAACACATCAGCGGGTCATCCCCTTTTGATAGACACTGTCCCTGCACTCAGAGGACTATTGCTGCTCCCTTGGAGACTGTGGCAGAGCTCTCCAGGCTAGGAATTCAGATTCCTTCATTTATTGTGTGATTGTCCTCCCATCGTGACCATGCCCCATCTTTTGATCTTTAGAAAGATTTTGTATATCTTCATGTATATTCAGATGAACTAATTCCCATGAATCCCCCTTCCCAGACAACCCCCACCAGTAATTCCCTGCAGTACCCATTGTAAACTTTCTGTGATCCAAATCCTCCATGAACATGTAGTCCATAAAATAATCAAATACATTTACTAGGAAAAAGAAACAACTATGATAAGCTTACATGCAAGAGACAAACATAAGGAAACTCAGGGGGAAAAAAAGGGAAGAAAAAATAAAACAAGGAAAAAAAAACCCAAAAACAAATAATCAAACAAATAAAAAACAAAACAAAACAAAATATAATTAGCGGATGGGGACATTCAAAAAAATGGGCAAAAAAGCAAAGGAAATGCCTTTAAATATATATATATTTATTTATTTATTCTTTTTTTCCCCTTTCTCTTTTCATTCTTTTCCCTTCCTTTTATCACTGTGTTATTGGATGTCCAGTGTGCCATGACATCTTCCCCCTCTCAATCCCCATTGTCTCCCAAATTTTCATTTAATTTTCAAAGAAGTTTTAGATCACAGTAAAGTCACACACGGAGTGCCGGAGACTCCCAGATACCAAATCACCCTCCCTTCCCCTCCCCATATTAACCTTCCCCCTTTTTTTCGATGTTAGCATTGTTATAACTGTTATACAGAAAACAAAATACAGCAACTAAACATTGTCAATGATTTACAGTATAGCTTACAATTTAGATGATACAGTTTAATAATTTTGACGTTATTTACCATGTCCTGTGTCCATTACTGTAAGGTAATGAAAAACCTTCCCCATGACAGCCAAACACCCCATTAGATCTTGACTGTTCCGTTCCCCCCAGCCCCCCAGGACCCATGATACCACCCTATCCCGACTCATGGAATGTCAAGATTCACAGTTACATGCCCTGGGAATTTGAACCTGCCCTTCCTAATCCACCCACCCACCAGTGCTGCACCACCAAACCCAGGAACACCACCACTTATCTGCCCCATCCCCAACATGCAACCACACTCTATCCCTTTACCATAGATTATGCCCATATGGGTGATGGCTCAAAGCCTGCTCTTCTCTTACTCTCCCTTGTTAAACTTTCTTACAGACAATGGTTCTCAGAGACTGCTCACTTTCCTCAGTTCAGATCATTGAGGTCATATACTGTTTTGATGATAATTGTAAGATAATACACATGCATTGTAGCAAATAAAACACAAATCTTATAAATTTATAAAGTAAAGAAACTACTGCATTGTCATAACATTAGTAAAAAACTTTGCCTTGTAGAAGATTTTAAGTGAAAACACGTGCAAACAGCCAATGAAAGAAGTTTCTTTATTGGATTTCTAAACTGAAGAATTGACTGCATTCACCCAGCATTAGGGAAAAGCAGTGTTTGGAACTTCATTGTAAGTGAAAACACGTGCATAGTAGCAAAAGAAAGAAACTTACTTAGATTTCCAAAGTGAAGAAACTGCAGCATTGGCATTGCAAAAGCAGGGTTTTGATTCTGTGTATCAAAGTAAGTGTAGAGCAGCCAAGCAAACAAGTACTTTACTCTGAATTCCAAAAATACATTATAATATTTAAAAAAAACTTAAATCAGTAACAATCCAAGTACAAAATCATATCAAAATCATTTTAAAGAAATACAGTTCATCTTGAGGCAAAGTCCCGTCTGCTACAGACCTCTGAAACTTACAAACTTTCAAACTTGAATTACCCCTGCATTCACAGCACGATAGGTAAAACCACTGTTATGAAGATGATTTTAAGTGAAAACGCATGCAGAGAAGGAATCAAACACAAATCTTACTGAGATGTGAAAAGTGAAGATACTATTGCACTGCAATAGCATTAGGTAAAAGCAGTGTTTTTACATTGATTGTGAGTGAAAGCAAGTGAATAGCAGCCAAACAAACAAGTATGTTCTAACGTTTCAAAGTTGAAATACCTCCTGAATTAACAGCATGTTATGTAAAACCAGGGTTTTGAAGATAATTGTAAGTGAAAACACATGCTTAGCAGCAAATAAACAAAAATCTTATTTAGTGGTGTAAATTAAAGAAACTACTGCAATGGTGTAGCATTAGGAAAAAGACTGTGTTCACACAGAGAGTGAAAGCAAGTGCATAGCAGCTCTATTAGTCAGCCAAAGGGGTGCTAATGTGAAATACCAAAAATGGGTTGGTCTTTATAAAGGGTATTTATTTGGGATAGAAGTCCACAGATACCAGACCACAAAGTGTTAAGTTTCTTCTCTCACCACAGTCCATTGCCACGTGTTAGAGCAAGACAGCTGCCAGCGTTTGCCAGGGTTCAGGCTTCTGGGGTTCCTCTCTTCCTGGGGCTGCATTTCTCTCCAGGCTTAGCTCCTGTTTCCTCCACAAGGTCAGCTGTAGACAATCAGGCGAACAGCTTGCTTCTCTTCTCCTGGGACCTTACTTCCAACATCAAAACTGCTTCTCAAAAGACTGCTTCAACTGTCCTTTGCCTTGCCTTTTATATTCAATTCCTCACCCACCAAGGGGTGGGGCTCAATGCCCTAATCCTAACCTAATCATGCCCAGATTAACAGATCAATTTGCAAGCACGATCCAATTATATTTTTGGAATTCATAATTACATCAAACTGCCACATTCCACCCTCTGAATTCCAAAAATACATTATAATATTTAAAAAAACTTAAATCAGTAACAATCCAAGTACAAAATCATATCAAAATCATTTTAAAGAAATACAGTTCATCTTGAGGCAAAGTCCCGTCTGCTACAGACCTCTGAAACTTACAAAACCATTTATACTTCCAATATACAAATGGAAAGACAAAGGATAAACATTTTCAATACCATAAGGAGAAATTGGGATGTTAAACATAAGTCACAGATCTTCTACAGTTCAGTGAACTTTCAGGGCATCTTCCATTTGATTTCAAAGCCTGAGAGTCATTCTTAAGATGATGGTTTCTTTTCCTTGGGGCCACATGGGAACCCACCCATTCCACAGGCTTGCTCAATGGCCGTTTTCTTGGTTCCACCCTCATCAAGCATCTGGGTGTCGGCCAAGCTCCAGACCTCACCTTCCAAGAGTATTGGGGTGATTGCCACACCTTACCCAATCTTTGGGTTAGAGTCTAACACCCCCAGCACAGTGAGGTGAAGACAACATTCCCCCTAAACTTTGGCATACAGGCTCAACCCTCTCAGAACAATGGGTTGACAACCTGGGCTTCTCTAACCTACGGGGTCAGGTACCCCTCTCTCAGACAAATGGGGTGTTGAGATTAACTGCTCTAATCTTTGAGGAATGTGCTCCAGCCTCCCTGCACCCTGGGGTGGCAAAACTCTTCCTGAACATGGGGTGGGGACATCCACCCTCTTCAACTGATGGGGAAAACTCACCCTCTCTGTATATATGTGTGGAGCTCCTCTCTTGACCCAAGGAGATGTCTTAAATCCCAGATCACTGCTTCCACGATTTTCTTCTTAAAGCTTTTCCTCCTTCAGTCTCTCCTTTCCATGTCCTCTTTTTTCCAAGCTGACAGTGGTTTTGTTCATACAATATTCTCAAAAACTTTGTTGGTTTAGCATGCAGGAAGCAGGGGTCCAAACCATCAGAAAGTAAGACTTTCCACAAGTCTTTCCGAGATAACTGCACCTTCAATTCTGAGTTATGAGTTCCAAATTTAGTAAAGTCTTCAAATAGGGCATTTTCATCTGGGAATTTGATTTTCAGAAACTTGAAATTTCCAGAATTAGTTTCTGTTTTCTTTTTGCCCAAAAGTTCAGTCCTTAGTGTATTTCTCTCATCTAGTATTTTAATATAAGCTGCAAGGAGAAGCCAATCCACATTCTCTGAGTTTACCTTGGAAAGTTCTTTAGCTAAATGCTCTTGTTCACCATTTTTAAATTCTGTCTTCCATATAACACCAGGAGTTAATCTTGTTAAGTTCTCTGCAACTTTAAAACATGGATCATCTTTCCTCCAGTTTCCAATAAAAGTTTCATCATTTACTTCGAAGCCATCATAGAAAGTCTCTTTAGTGTCCATAATACTATAAACAGTTTCTTCAAAGCAATTTAGGCCTTTTTCATCAAGCATTTCACAATTCCTCCAAAAAATACCCCTTACCCATTTATAAAACTGTTCCAACATTTTGGTAATTACACAAGCACTTCCCCACTCCTCAGTACCAAATCCTGTATTACTCAGCCAAAGGGGTGCTACTGTGAAATACCAAAAATGGGTTGGTCTTTATAAAGGGTATTTATTTGGGGTAGAAGTCCACAGATACCAGGCCATAAAGTGTTAAGTTTCTTCTCTCACCACAGTGCATTGCCACGTGTTAGAGCAAAACAGCTGCCAGTGTTTGCCAGGGTTCTGGCTTCTGGGGTTCTTCTCTTCCTGGGGCTATGTTTCTCTCTGGGCTTAGCTCCTGTTTCCTCCACAAGGTCAGCTGTAGACGATCAGGTGAACAGCTTGCTTCTCTTCTCCTGGGGCCTTCTTTCCAACATCAAAACTGCTTCTCAAAAGACTGTTTCAACTGTCCTTTGCCTTTCCTTTTATATTCGATTCCCCACTCACCAATGGGGAAAATGCCCTAATCCTAACCTAATCATACACAGATTAACAGATCAGTTTACAAGCATGATCCAATTATATTTTAGGAATTCATAATTATATCAAACTGCCAGGGCAGCCAAACAAACAAATATCTTATTTACGTTTCAAAGTTTAAGTACCTCATACATTCACTGCATGTTAGGTAAAACCAGGGTTTTGAAGATAATTGTAAGCAAAAACACATGTGTAGCAGCAAATAAAACACAAATCTTATTTAGATTTGAATAACAAAGAAACTACTTCATTGGCATAGCATTAGGAAAAAGCAGTGTGTAGGCATGGTGAGTGAAGAAAATTGAAATGCAGCCAAACAAACAAGTATCTTCCTTAAGTTTCAAAGTTGAAGTACCTCCTGTATTCACAGTCCATTAAGTAAAACCAGTGTTTTGAAGATGATTTTAAGTGAGAGCACATGCATACCAGCAAACAAAACTGAAATCTTCATAGATTTGAAAAGTGTAGAATCTACTGCATTGGCATAGCAGTAGGTAACTGCAGTGTTTTTACATTGATTTTGAGTGAAAGCAAGTCCATAGCAACCAAAAAACCAGTATCTTACTTAGGTTTCAAAGTTGAAGTACCTCCTGCATTTGCAGCATGCTAGGAAAAACCAGTGTTTTGAAGATAATTGTAAGGGACAACACATGTGTAGTAGCAAATAAAACACAAATCTTATTGAGATTTGTAAAGTAAAGAAATCTTATTTCTGTTGCTCTTTAACCATTACAGTCAGATGAAAATGAAGATATTAAAATGGATACTGTTATTGCTAACACTGTAGCAGAACAAGCTAATGATAATTTTAATGAAAATATATCTGAAAAAATTAATGAAGAGACAAAAACACATAAACTCAGGTCTAATAAAAAGGAAAAAAAAAGAAAAGGGGAGTTAATGGAATTTTTCCTGCGGCTGTTAAGCTGTCTGCACCAAAAGATGATTTATTTTCTTTTAAACCAGCATATGTGCCTCCTAGGTTATCTACTAATCCTTTCTTTACAACATTTGATGACCCTCAAAAGGTTTCTGTTCTGTGCCAGCACCATCCTCTTCAATTATGAAAAGTATAGCACAGGGAAGTAGAGAAGCAAATTCAGAGGCTATGCATTTTTTTTTTTACTTTTGCAATAACAGTAACTCAAAGTCCAGTAGATGATAATTACCCCCAAAGAGGTGTACAATATAGGCATGCTCCTATTCCTTTTAAAACTATCAAAGAATTAAAACAAGCATGCACTCAATATGGTGTAGATTCTCCTTATACTCAGAATTTGTGCAAGAAATGGCACAAGCAAACAGATTAATAACCTGAGATTGGGATTTGTTAGCTCAAGCTGTTCTTAATTCAGCAGAATTTTAAAAATTTAAAACTTGGTGGGCTGATGAAGTTAATATTGCCGCATGATGATTTCAACAGCAAAATCCACCTGTGCCTATTACTGCTGAACAAATATTAGGAGCAAGTCAATGGGCTGAAAGTCCTCACCAAGTTCGATATGGTAATATTGCCATTTGACAAGTACGATTGTGCTGCCTAGCTGCCTGGTGATGAATCTCCACCCCTGGACAGGTTGTACAATCATTTTCAAAAATTGTTCAAGGAAATACTGAACCCTATGCTGAATTTGCAGCAAGACAGGTAGATGTATTCAATAAGACATTAACTCAGTCTGATCTAAAAGAAATGCTTAATTTAATGTTGACTTTTAATAATGCTAACAGTGAGTGTAAAAAGGCTTTATGTCTGGTAAAGGCAAATGGAACTACTTTACAGGATTATATAAAAACATGCCAAAACATTGGGCCTAATACCTATAAAATAACCTTCTTGCAGCTACTCTAAAGGGATGTAGACCTATTGTTTATAAATTAAATTGCTTTAAATGTGAGAAACTAGGTGATATGAAAAAAGATTGCAAGCCAAAACTAGTGTAAGAGCTCTATTTAGTGGCAATAATAAATCAATACCAAGTCGTGTGTGTCCGAAATACCAAAGGGTTACCTTGGGGCAAGGAATGCCATTCTCAATATCATAAAAATTATAGTCTCATTAATAATTTGGGAAACTTCCAAGCAGGCCTTCTCAAGGCCCTCAGACAAACAATATGAGCACATTTCCCAGATTTGCTCAAATCTACCCAGTCAGCAACAGGGCAGTCCACTCCAACCTGTAACAGAACTAAAGGCAGTTACCAAAAGCAGTACAGCTGTCAATCCATCCTCAGCTGAAACTAAGTTTATTCACTGAGTATACCCAAAATTAAGAAAAGGAATTATATGGCCTAACCCAGAAATCTGAACTTTGAACCTAAGTGTACTCCTAAAGAGTAGTAACCCAAAATATACATGTTAAATATCTGTAGAAACTGCTAAATTAGACATTAACTGTATTTATGCTGTTTAAGTTGTTCTGGCTGGTTGCTGATTATGAACAAAAGTGCTCAGGGGAAGATTGCGAGATGTGATTCATGTGAACTGGAAGCCATATTCCATGATGCCATCATCCTATTTGAACTGCAGTAGAACTATCCTCTAAAACAGATTCTGATACACAAGTGTAAATGGAGCAATTGCTGCAGATAAACCATGTTTGGTCAATGCTCACTGTTCCTACTATAAAAACAATGGGATCCCATACACATACTTTAAGAAATTAAGTGGATTTTCTTTTTAAACTGGTAATATTAATTTTACTCCATTGCCATTCAAAAATTGGGCTAGTTCCCAAAAATAATTTCCACAAATAATTTTTAGTTTTGTTATATTTAGTGTCCCATAGTTGTGGGATATATCTTCCCTGATGAGTACAATTTAGTGACGTATTTATACTTATGATGTCTCCAATATTCTAAAAATAATGATAGCTTTCATTAGTTGTTTTTGTTGAATTACAAATTTTTCAACTAATGGTTGTGTTTACATTAGGTTTTGGTATTCCTATAAGGGCCTGATTCTTTACAATTCTATAGGAATAATTAAAGAGCACAATCTCTGTTGAAACATGGCATGTATGCCATTTATCACTTTGTACTATGATTTTGGGGCTGTATACATGGATCCATGGATCCTATACAGTTAGGTCATTCAAGAAAAGGCAAGGTTAAATTTTTAATAAAATTCCCTTCCTCATCAGGTTTTATAGGAATTCAAGAATCAACAGGCCCATGAAAATGAAAAGACTGATTAATATAAACAGTGTAAGATTTGTCTCTCCAAGCCAACAATTCTAAAAGAGATGAATTAGTAATATAAGCTCAATATGTATAATTATGGGAAAGTGCACTACTTACTGCTGTAGTTGTCAAGGTAAGCATAGCAAGGAATAACTGTGTTAGAGTGACATTCTGCCTTTTAGAAGTTACCATCTTTTCTGCTTTTTGTGTCAGCTTCTTTGGCTTGTTTATGTCTAGGTTTCAGACGTCTGGACAGGACCCAAAGCTGGTCTCCTTTTTCTGTAAGGATAAGAGCAAACCTCAACCCTATATCCTAACTTAACTTTGGCCTTATTCAATTGATTATTATTTTTATGCTTTCAGTAAACTAGATAGCCAATATTTGTTTTTGTATTATTGCCTGGTTTTTGCCAGAAATGCTCTGTTGCTGATGTATATGATTCTGACATTTGGCTTAAAAAATTAGTATAAATAATGCTTGATATATTTTTTCTCACACCTCACCATTTCCCCCTTTTTTGTTTTTGTAGCATTTATAGAGGTTTAACTGTTCATTTTTTATGATAAGTATACATACATTCACAGGCTTACTAAATCTGGGGATACACTGATATACTTGGCTTATTTTTGGCCACAGTACCAGATAGATACAAGATAAATGTTAATATTTATTTAATTAAATAAGCTTTTGTTGACAATTAGTGTGAGAAAAAAATAACATAACTAATTAAAAGATTAAGTCAATATTGAACAAAATTACAGAATGACAGATAAATAGAGCAGTTATATATATATAGTTACCAATATTTTATCATTTAGCTTGGAAGTGTTGAAGTAGCAACTGATACTAGAGTTTTGGTTGACTGTGTTTAGGATTAATTAATTTGATACTATAGATGCCAACTTGAGAGTATTTTGCTAATTCCTGAGGAAGGGGCCAGCCTCCTCAGAAAGGAACACAACACTCCCTGTGCAGTACATTTTAAGGTTTATGCATCAATAGCTGGGAGAGTGACCAGCTCCCCCAAGAAGGAATACAAATCCCATTGAAATGCACTTTATATTTTTTAATTTGTTACAAAACATCCTTGATGTGCTTACTATTTTAATTTCCAGTATTTTTCCTGAGATGTGAAAAGTGTTAACTACCAAGGCATTGGTTTGTTGATTAACAAAGTTTTCTACAGGATGCTTCACTTTTAGGCTTGATCAGTACTTACTAAACCTTTTCTTTTTAAAAAGATATTTAATTCAGGAGTGTTCAAATAAAACAAAAGATTTATATATATACTTAATAAAATACCTTTATGTTTAACATACAAGTTATTAAGTTATTTATATTTGCAATGTATTGTATTGAAATTTTGATTTGTATTTAAGTATATTATACATAATTCATAACTACAGTAGATTATACAAAAACAGACATCCAATGAATAAACTTTTATTTCTTAAGCATTTAAGTTTCTTAGTAGCAGGATTAGAACGACCTCAAATATTTTTTATTTTGTATATTTTGAGGCATAGTTAAAAACAGATTAGTATTTCATATTTGGGCTGTGGGGTAACACTTTAAATTGTATTAATTCTTGCATTGGTTTTATTGTTAACATTATAATTAGAATTGGGGCTGTTGCTTACAGTGTTGAATATAAAGTTGACTTATTGTTGGATATTTTACAGGAAGGGGAAGGTGGAATGGCTTGACTTGTTTAAGAAAATATTAAAGAAAGCTTAAGCAAATTTTAAAACAAAGTGATAGTGACATAACTGGATATTAATTTTTTGCAACAAATAGCAATATTTGGGACCACTGCATGCTGCAGGTGTGTTATTTTCTTTTTCTATAATTTACTGTTATGCACTACCCCGGCAGCATTTAATAGCTTTCTTCTTGTATTTATAAATAATAATTATGATTAATAACATTATATTTTATTTACTATTATATTGAAACTTTATTATATTTTCAGGAATTTTATATACTTTTAAAGTATTCATATGAACTTTTTATTCATGTAACTTTAATTGTTATAAAATTAGAAAATTTCTTTTAATTATACAACTGTTTTAAATTCTTCATTCAACTGATATCACATGAACTTAACTATTTTTAGTTTTTTTTTTTTAAGGTAAAAGACCATGTTATTTGTGACATTTTGAAATAAAACTATCTTTGGGATTTCACTTTGAGAAAGCAGGTTCAAACATTGTGTTGTTTTTTAAAGTGTTAAAACCTGTTTTTTCATGGAAACAATATGGTTAAAGTACAAGAAGCTATTTTGATAAAACAGACTTTATTACATACTGATTATTGAGGAGAAAAACTTTGTAAACTTTTAATTAAACAGACTATTGATGAGAAACTTTGTGAAAGAATAAACTTTAACTTTTATTATTACATTGTTTGACATTAAAGCTTTTAAATTTTTATAGATAGACTGGTTAAATTTTACTTAACTTTGACAACAAATATTCCTTTTTTCACAAGCCTTTTGCCCTTTTATATTTATTCAGGTTTTGGCCCACATTTTACTTTGTTTTAATAACTAGTTATTTTATCTTAGGATAAAATTACTTTCTTTTCTTTAATAATAAAACCACATTCTATATACCTTCCATAGATAAGTTTCCACAACGATTTTGGAAACTACTTCCAAACAAACTTCTGACAACATATAATTACCATCAACATTAAAAAAAACTTGTTAGAATAATGCTTTAATTTAACTATTTTTATTAATAACCATATTTATTTATTAATATAAGCACTTATTTAATTTTAGGCCATGTGAATAGAGCTCTTATAATAATCTTCATTTATCAATTTGGTCTTACCTCCTAGAGTTATCAAATTATACACTGAGACTGAACAAACAGACAAATACAAAAAGAATTATGACACACTAATAGAAACATAAAGCTAACTAATTTGACCCATAATTGTCACTCCTTTGGTATGGCTGTCTTCAAGCCCTCCATCATTTCACAACTTTGATTTTACTGTGTTTAAGATTTTTTCTGGAATCTGTGTTACCTGTAATTTATAAGCTTGTTCTTTGAAACACCTTTGTTTTTAAACAGCAACCAACCAGGACAACTTAAACAGCATAAATACAGTTAAGCTCTAATTTAGCAGTTTATACGGATATTTAACATATATATATTTGAATTACTACTCTTTAGGAGTACACTTAAGCTCAAGGTTCATAATTCTTTGATAGGCCTTTTAATTCCTCTTCTTAATTTGGGGTATACTCAGTGAAGGATTAATAAACTTAGTTTCAGCTAATGAAGGATCAACAGTTGTACAGCTTTTGGTAACTGCCTTAAGTTCTGTTACAGTCTGGAGTGAACTGCTCTATTGCTGACTGCATAGATTTAAGCAAGGCTGGGAAATGTGCTCATATTGTTTGTCTGAGGGCCTTTAGCAAGGCCCACTTGGAAGTTTCCCAACTTATTAATGAGACTACCAATTTTATGATATTTAGAATGACATTCCTTGACCCAGTGTAACCCTTTTTGGCATTTCGGACACACACGATTTGGTATTGATTTATTATTGCTGCTCAATGGAGCTCTTACACTAGTTTTGGCTTGGCAATCTTTTTTCATATCACTTGGTTTTCCACATTTAAAACAATTTAAATTATTAATCATAGGACAATGTCCCTTTAGAGCAGGTGCAAGAAGGTTCATGTTATAGGTTTGAGGCTCAATATTTTGGCATAGATTTATATAATTCTGTAAAGCTCTTACATTTGCCTTTATCAGACATAAAGCCTTTTTACACTCACTGTTAGCATTATCAAAAGCCAACATTACAATAAGCATTTATTTAAGATCAGATTGAGTTACTGTCTTGTTCACTACATCTGCCAGCCTTGCTACAAATTCAGCATAAGGTTCAGTATTTCCTTGAAATTTTTTTGAAAATATTGTACAGCCTGTCCAGGGGTGGAGATTCATCACCAGGCAGCTAGGCAGCACAATCGCACTTGTACAATGGCAATATCATCATATTGAGCTTGGCGAGGAATCCAAGCCCTTTGATCTGTTCCTAATATTTGTTCAGCAGTAATAGATACTGGTGGATTTTGCTGTTTATTTCATCATGCTACAATATTAGCTTCATCAGCGCACCAAGTTTTAAGTTATAAAATATTGCTGAATTAAGAACAGCTTGAGCTAACAAATCCCAATCACAGGGTATTAATCTGTTTGCTTGTGCTATTCCTTGCACCAATTCTTGAGTATAAGGAGAATTTACACCATATTTATTGCATGCTTGTTTTAATTCTTTGAGAGTTTTAGAAGGAATATGAGCATGCTCATATTTTACACCCCCTTGGGGATTGTTAGCATCTACTGGACTTTGAGTTACTGTTACTGGAAAAGTAAAAAAAAAAATTGCATAGCCTCTGAATTTCTTTCTCTACTTCCCTGTGCTATACTTTTCATAATTGAAGAGAATGGTGTTGGCACAAAAAACAGAAACTTCTGTAGGGTCATCAAATGTAAAAAATGGATCAGTAGATACCTTAGGAGGTGCAGACATTGGCTCAAAATACAATAAATCATCATTTGGAGCTGACAGCTTAACGACCAGTGGAAAATTTGATAAACTCCCTTTTTCTTTTTATTAGACATGAGTTAATCTGTTTTTGCCTGTTCGTTAATTTTTCATATATATTTTCATTAATATCAACATTAGCTTGTTCTGCTACAGTGTTAGCAATAGCAGTATCCATTTTAATATCTTCATTTTCATCTGACTGTAATGGTTCAATAACAACAGAAATAAGACTATACAAAGACCATACATAACAATGTTTCTGTACAAGAGAAAAGAATTTTAGTAACTCTAGGGTCATCACAGATACCCCTGTATTCTTTAACAGGGTCTTCAAAACTTGGGAATATTCCTCTAACGGAGTTGACTGATCACCCATTATCCTGATTATCAAGATTATTCGACTCACCAACAGAATGCAAGGACTGTCTGACCCAGCAGTCCTTGTTTCCATGGCACTGATCCAGAGAAAATTCTAGTCGTGCCCCATGTTGGCAGCCATCTGAGATAGACAGTGCTGAGAATGATCCAAAGAAAGATTGGGATCAGTGGACCTCAGTCCATGTGGAATGTTGGCAGGTTTATTTAGGCTGAATCTGCTTTTCAGACTACAAAGCTGATAACAAAATTAGGGTGTCCCTCACTAGTTCCTCAACTTGGTACGTGAGAGTGCTGCCTGTTTCTGTGTTCCCAGATGATCTTTCTTGGGAATTCAGACAATAACATCTTAGTGGTGTGTTCATTCCACTCTGCCTCCTCCAACTAATGTCTGCAGTATGCAGGGTCTTTGGAGATATTTATAATGTTTCTCTGCCAGCAAGCATGCTTTTTAAATGCTTAGCCCTTTATGCTCTGGCTCTCAGCATCTTTTCTAACAACAGATGGGTGTGGAAGATGTGGGAGTAGCACGTCTCAGAACGAACTGCAAGTGAACTTTTCCAGAGGAGAATTCCTGAATTACACATTCACAGCTGCTTTCTTAAAAGATTGGCAACAAGTTGCACGGACTAGAGGTGGAGATTTTTGGAGATTCACATTCATTACATTCACAGGGTTTCTCTCCAGTATCAATGTTGTAATGTTTAATGAGATACTGCCTCTGGCTGAAGTCTAGTCCACATTTCTTACATATATACAGTTTCCCTTCGTTATGAATTTTCTCATGATCAGTGAGATTTGATTTGCTACTGAAGGCTTTCCAACGCACCTTACAAATATAGGGCTTCTTTCCAGTTTTTCTTCTCTGGTGTGTAATGAGGCTAGTTTCCTGAATGAAAGCTTTCCCACGTCCATCACTTTCATTGGGTTTCTCTCCAGTATGTATTCTCAGATAGTTAATGAAGTTTTCCTTCTGGTTGAAGGCTTTTCCTCAATCATTGCATATATAAGGTTTTTCTCCAGAATGAATGCTGTCATGTTTAATGAAATATTGCTTTTGGCTGAAGGCTTTTCTGCATTCTTTACATTCATTTTGTTTCTGTGCACTATGAGATATGATTTGTTCCTAAAGTCTTCTTAACTTGCCTTAGATGCATAAGGTTTCTTTGCAGTAGAAAATTTCTAGTATCTGAGATTTTATATTTGAATTATAGCTTTCCCACATATATATGGTTTCTATTCAGTAAGGGTTTTCTGATGAATAAAGAGGTTTTCCATTAGGTTGAAAATTTTCTAACATGTATTACATTTCTATGCTTTTTCTCCTGTATGGTTTTTAAAATGAGGAGTAAAAAATGACTGTAAATAGCAGACTACATTCAGGAAACTCATATGGTTTCTCTCTAGTTTGAATTTTCTCACATTCCATGAGGTTTTTTTCAGATGGAAGGATTCCCATGTTCATTACAATACTAACTAATGTATGAATATTTCATCCTCAATGAGATTTAATACCTGGCTGGAGGGTTTCCAATATTCCTTACATACACAGGGTTTTACTCCTGCATGTTTCTTTGATGTGACTCTAGCATTCTCAAATTCATAAAATTCCAAATAGTTTCTCTGAAGGATTAATTCTAAGGTATCTCATGAGGTTGAATTTCCAAGAAAACTTCACACTCATTACATGTAAAGGGGAGGACTACCATGTAGGGCAAACTTGCAAAACTCATTGCCCTCTTTCTTTTTTCCTTATATAGATTCCCTCATGCTTAGGTAAGCATGATGCAAATTCCCTTGTTGGAAAAGATGCTGGGAGCCACAGCATAAAGGGATAAGCATTATAAAAGCATGCTTTCTGGCAGAGAAACATTAGTAAATGTCTCCAAGGACACTGAATACTGCAGACTTCAGTGGGAAGAGGCACAGTGGAATGAACACACCACTAAGATGTTATTGTCTGAATTCCCAAGGAGGATTGTCTGGGAACACAGAAACAGGCAGTGCTCTCAAGTAACAAGCTGGGAAACTAGTGAACAATGCCCTACTTTTGTTATCAGCTTTGCAGTATAAAAAGCAGCCTCAGCTTAAACAAACTTGCCTGCATTCCAAATGGAGTGAGATCCTTGCTCCCAACATTTCTTTGGATCATTCAAGCTCCATCTACCTCCACATTGAATTTCAAAGAATGGCACCTAATGTGGGGCACAACTAGTCTTTTCTCTGGATAAGAGCTGTGGAAAAAATGACTGCTGCTTCGGATGGCCCTTGCATTCTGTTAGTGAGTCAAATAACCTTGATCATCAGGGTAATGGGTAATCAGTCAACTCAATTAGAGGAATATTCCCAAGTTTGAAATCCCTGTTAAAGAATACAGGGGTATCAGTGACGACCCTAGAGTTACTGGAACTATTTTCTCTTGTACAGAAGCATTGTTATGTATGGTCTTTGTATAGTCTTATTTCTGTTGCTCTTGAACCATTACAGTCATATGAAAATGAATATATTAAAATGGATATTGCTATTGCTAACAAAGAAAAAGAACAAGCTAATGATAATTTTAATGAAAATATACCTGAAAAAATTAACGAACAGGCAAAAACAGATAAACTCATGTCTAATAAAAAGAAAAAAAAGAAAAAGGGAGTTTATGGAACTTTTCCAGCATTCGTTAAGCCATCCACTCCAAAAGATGATTTATTGTCTTATAAACCAGCGCCTGGGTCTCCTAATGTATCTAGTAATTCATTTTTTTTTCTATGTGAGTGTTTTTTCTTTTACCTTTTTTTTTTTTATTATGGGTAAAAATCAAAATTCTCACAATACATACAAACATTTGCAAAATGATATATAAATATATATGCATATATGTGTATTTGCTTACAAAAATGTTATTTATATATATATATATACACATATTTTAAGAGGTGCTTAGATTACCCAAAATATTACATGGAACCCGCTGGGATTCCCATGTTGCCCACCTCCCACACCTCCCACCACATCCCACACAAACATCTCCCACAAGTGTGGCCCACCACCCTCAATGAACTTACACATCCTGGAGCCTTGCCACCAACCATAGACCACAGTTCACACTGTAGACCACACTCTCTCCCACTCAGTTCTGAGTGGTGTGTGCTGATTTAAAATGGCCTACATCCGTTGCCACAACAGTACTCAGGACAACCTCCAACTCCCAAAGAAGCCCCTGTATTTCAACTGCTCATCCCCTCCCTACCCCAAAAGTGTCAAGTGGCGACTGGCTCCACCTCATTGTAATAATTTCTTGCATTGCTAGAATCACCGTATGTGAACAAGAGAATACCATCAAGTCCACTGTAGTCCATAGTTCTTCCCCCAATCCTGAGGGGACTGGTATGGTGATGTCCACTCCAACTCCAAGTGAGAGAGGGCATATATCCCATGGATATGGTGGGTGGGATGATCCTGCCTGCAAATGCAGGCCCTCTCTATTCCTTGGGATGGCCATTGCCCATCATTGTCTCCTCACCAGGTGACTTGGATGAGTCCATTGAGCTGTAGGGTAGGAGTTGCAGCTCCACCTAGATTTCATGCACACCTGCACATAGGTAGGCGGGAGGCTCCAGTTTCTGGAAGTATACCTAAAAACTCCAGCATCACATATAGGTTTGAATAGAAGGGACTGGTGAACCATGTGCAAGGAAGACTTTTTTGAGTCTAATTCTGGCACTCTCAGGAGCATAGATTCCAAAATAGAACCCACTGATAAGGCATCAGTGTCTGGGGCTATCCCCCCTTATATAGGACCAGTGTGTAGGTTGCCTTTTTATTTTCTTAATAACATCCTTAGAGGTGCAGAAGTTTTTAATTTTCAGGACATCCATTTATCAATTTTTTATCTTGCTGCTCGTGATTTGGCTGTGAAGTTCATGAAACCATTTCCTATTACAAGGTCCTGTAGATGCTTCCCTACATTATCTTCCAAGTTTTTTATGGTTTTGGCTCTTATATTTAGATCTTTGATCCATCTTGAGTTGATTTTTGTATAAGGTGTGAGATGGTATTCTTCTCTCATTCTTTTGGATATGGATATCCAGTTCTCCAAGCACCACTTGTTAAAGAGGTCACTCTCTCCCAACTGACTGGGTTTCATGGCCTTGTCAAACATCAGATGACTGTATATGCGAGGATCTATATCAGAACTCTCAATCCGGTTCCATTGGTCAGTAGGTCTATCCTTGTGCCAATACCACGCAGTTTTGATCACTGTAGCTTTGTAGTATGTTTTAAAGTCAGGTAATGTGATACCTCCAACTTCATTTTTCTTTTTCAATATATCTTTGGCAATTCGGGGCCTCTTACCTCTCCAAATATATTTTGTGGTTAGTTTTTCCAGTTCCTTAAAAAATATAGTGTTGACTTTTATTGGGATTGCATTAAATCTGTAGATTAGTTTGGGTAGGATAGACATCTTGATGATGTTTAATCTTCCCATCCATGAACAGGGAATATTTTTCCATTTATTTAAGTCTTCTTTGATTTCCTTTAACAATGTTGTGTAGTTTTCTGTATATAAGTCCTTTACATCTTTAGTTAAATTTATTCCTAGGTATTTGATTCTTTTGTTTACTATTGTAAATGGTATTTTTTTCCTGATTTCCTCCTCAGTTTGCTGGTTATTGGTGTATAGAAATGCTACTGATTTTTGAGCATTGATCTTATAGCCTGCAACATTACTGAACTCCTTTATAAGTTCTAGAAGCCTTGTTGTCGATTTCTCAGGGATTTCTATGTATAGGATCATGCCATCTGCAAATAATGAAATTTTTACTTCTTTTCCAATCTGGATGCCTTTTATGTCCTTTTCTTGTCTCAGTGCTCGTGCAAGTACTTCTAAGACAATGTTAAATAGGAGTGGTGATAGTGGGCATCCTTGTCTTGTTCCCGGTCCCAGAGGGAAGGCTTTTAGGATTTCACCATTGAAAATGATGTTAGCTTTGGGTTTTTCATATACCCTTTATCATTTTGAAAGCAAAGACATGAACAGATAAATGGACGCCAACGTTCATAGTGGCATTGTTCACCATTTCCAAAAGTTGGAATCAGCCCCGGTGCCCATCAACAGATGAATGGATAAGCAAAATGTGATACATACATACAATGGAATATTACTCAGCTGTAAGAAGGAATAAAGTGCTAACACGTGGAATAACGTGGATAAAACTTAAAGACCTTATGTTGAGTGAAGCAAGCCAGGCATTGAAGGATGAACAGTATATGATCTCACAGATTTGAACTGAGGAATGTGAGCAGTCTCTGAGAATCATTGTCTGAAAGATAGGTTAACAAGGGAGAGAAAGAGAAGAGTAGGCTTTTAGACATCACCCATATGAACATAATCTATGGTATCTGAGATTTGACATTTGAATTAAAGCTTTCCCACATATATATGATTTCTCTTCAGTAAGAATTTTCTGATGAATAAAGAGGTATTCTGTTAGGTTGAAATCTTTCCCACATGTATTACATTTCTATGCATGTTCCCCTGTATTGCTTTTAAAATGAGGAGTAAATAATGAATGTAAAGAGCAGACTACATTCAGGACTCTCATATGGATTCTCTCTAGTTTGAATTCTCTCACATTCCATGAGGTTTTGTTTCAGATGGAAGGATTCCCATGTTCATTACAATACTAACTAATGTATGAATATTTCATGCTCAATGAGATTTAATGCCTGGCTGAAGGATTTCCAATATTCCTTACATACACAGCGTTTTACTCCTACATGGTTCTTTGATGTGACCCTAGCTTTCCCAAATTCATGAAATCCCAAATGGTTTCTCAGAAAGATTAATTCTCAGGTATCTCATGAGGATGAATTTCCAAGAAAACTTCACACTCATTACATTTAAAGGAGAGGACAACCATGTTGGGCAAACTGGCAAAACTCATTGTCCTCATTCTATTCCCTTGCATAGATTCCCTCATGCTTAGGTAAGCATGATGCAAATATCTTCAAAGTGAAGTTATATTCAAAGAACTTTTATTTTGAGGAAACAATGCTTGCGGTCAGAGAAAATATTTTCCCAACTTTCTTACATTCTTTCCTTTCATCTGAAGTCTTTGCTGTTGTGGAAGTTGATGTATCTTCACTCAGAAGCCTCTTTATTATGTGGTTCTTTCTTCTTCTTAGTGTCCTATGCTGAATTTGTAGCAAGACTGGTAAGTGTAGTCAACAAGACATTAACTCAATCTGATCTTAAAGAAATGCTTATTCTAACGTTGGCTTTTGATAATGATAACAGTGACTGTAAAAATGATTTAAGTCCAATAAAGTCAAATGGGAGTGCTTTACAGGATTATATAAAAAATGCCAAAACATTGAGCCTAATATCTATAATATGAAGCTTCTTGCAGCTGCTCTAAATGGAGGTAGTCCTGTTGATAATAATTTAAATTGCTTTAAAGGTGAGAAACCAGGTGATATGATAAAATATTGCCAAGCCAAAACTAGTGTAAGAGCTACATTTAGCATCAATAATAAGTTAATACCAAGCAGTGTGTGTATGAAATGCCAAAGAGGGTTACACTGGGTCAAGGAATGCCATTCTAAATATCATAAAAATCGTAGTATCATTAAAAAGTCAGGAAACTTCCAGGCAGGCCTAGCTCAAGGCACTCAATCAAACAATATGAAAACAAATCAAGGCCTTGCTCAAATCAACCCAGCCAGTAACAGAGCACTTCATTCCAGCCTGTGAGAGAACTTAAGGAAGTTACCAAAAGCAGTACAACTGTTGATCATTCCTCTGTGAAATTAAGTTTTTTACTCCCTAACCATAACCCTAACGCTAACCCTAGCCCTAACCCTAACCCTAACCCTAACCCTAACCCTAACCCTAACCCTAACCCTAACCCTAACCCTAACCCTAACCCTAACCCTAACCTTAACCCTAACCCTAACCCTATCTGTGATGGTTAGGCTAATGTGTCAACTCGGCCAAGTAGTTGTGTCCAGGTGTTTGTTCCAGCAAGCACTGGGCTAATTGTAATACAAGAGCATTTATGGACTTCAATCACCAGTGAGTTTACTGCATGGATGGCTGATTACATCTGCATCAATCAGGGAGATTACATTATCAATGGGTGGTGCTTTTATCCAATCAGTTGAATGACTTAAAAGTGGAAGTGATTTAACATTCAGAGAGAATTTCCCAGCTCGTTGTTGGACGGGCAACTTCTCACAGAGACTCATCAACGACCTTTCATCCGAGCCCCTGGATTGCAGCTTGCCTGAGGAACCTGTACTTGTGAGTCCCCACGGTTGCGTGAGAGACTCTTTTAGAGTTCCATATTATTCACAGATATCTCCTGCTGATTCTGTTTCCCGAGAGAACCCTGACTAATACACTATCCAAAACCTAAACCCAAGCCTAGCCCTAAACTTACCCAAACCCTAACCCTAACCCTAATCCTATCAAAATAGCTTCTTGTACTTTGTCCTTATTGTTTCCATAGAGAAACTGGTCTTATCACTTTTAAAAAGAACACCATGCTCAAACTTAGTTTCTCAAAGTCAAGTCCTGAAAGATAGCTTTTATTTCAAATTCACATATAAGTTGGTCTTTTACCTAAATAAAGGTAAAATGCTAAAAATAGTTAAGTTCATGTGATATAAGTTCAATGAAGTATTTAAAACTGTTGTATAATTAAAAGAAATTTTCTAATTTTATAACAATTAAAGGTATATGAATAAAAAGTTCATATGAATACTTTTAAAATGTATAAAATTCCTGAAAATTTAATAATGTTTCCATATAATATTAAATAAAAATATAATGCTATTAATCATAATTTTTAGTTATAACTACAAAAATAAAGCAGCCATTAAGGGCTGCCGGGGTAGTGCATAAGAGTAAAATATAGTAAAATAAAATATCAACACTGCAGCATGCAGTGGTGCCAAATATTGCTAGTTTGCTGCAAAAAATTAATATCCAGTTATGTCACTATCACTTGTTTTAAAACTTGCTAAAGTTTCTTTAATATTTTCTTAAACAAGTCAAGCCAACCCACATTCCCTTTCCTGTAAAGCACCCAACAATAAATCAAGTTTATTTTCAACACTGTAAGAAACAGCCCCAATTCTAATTGTAATGATAACAACAAAACCAATGCAAGTATTAAAATGACAAATTAATGTATTACCCCACAGCCCAAATAGGAAATACTAATTTGTTTTTACCTATTCCTCAAACTATACAAAATAAAGAAATTGAGGCCATTCTAATTATGCAACTAAGAATCTTAAATGCTTAAGAAATAAAAGTTTATTCATTGGGTGTCTGTTGTTGTATAATCTACTATAGTTATGAATTATGTATAATATACTTAAATACTAATCAAAACTTTAATACAATACATTGCATACTTAAGTAATTTAATAACTTGTATATTACTCATAAATGTGTTTTATTAAATGCATATGTAAATCTCTTATTTTGAGTTTTGACAGTCCTGAAACTAACTGTATTAAAAAACAAGTCTGGCAAGTATTGTTCAGGCCTAAAAGTAAAACATCATAGGGAAAACTTTGTTAATCAACAAACCAATGCCTTGCTAGTTAATACTTTTCACATTTCAGGAAAAATATTGGACATTAAAATAGTGAGCACATCAAGGATGTTTTGTAACAAATTAAAAAAAAGTAAAGTGCATTTCAATGGGTGTTGTATTCCTCCCTGGGGGAGCTGGCCGCTCTCCCAGGGATCAATGCATAAGCCTTAAAATATACTGCCCAAGGAATGTTGTGTTCCTTCCTGAGCAGGCTGGCCCCTCCCTCAGGAATTAGCAAAATACTCACAAGTTGGCATTTATAGTATCAAATTCATTAGTCCTAAACACAGTCAACCAAAACTCTAGTATCAGTTGCTATATCAACACTTCCCAGCTAAAAGCTAAATATTCAAAATTATATATATAAAACTGCTGAATTTATCTGTCATTCTGTAACTTTGTTCAATAGTGACTTAATCTTTTAAGTAGATATGTTATTTGTTTCTCACCCTGTCAATATAAGCTTAGTAATTAAATATATATTAACATGTACCTTATATATATATTAACATTTATCTTGTATCTATCCAGGACTGTAGCCAAAAATAAGCCAAGTATATCAGTGTATCCCCGGATTTTTTTTTTAAGATTTTATTTATTTATTCATTTATCCTCCCCCCTTGCTGCTTGTGCTCGCTGGGTCAGCTAACCACGCCTTGCGGGCGGGCTTCCCTTCACCAGGAGGCCCCAGGAACCAAACCTGGGGCCTCCCATATGGTAAACGGGAGCCCTACTGATTGAGCCACAGCCACTTCCCTGTATCCCCGGATTTAGTAATCCTGTGAATGTATGTATAATTATCATAAAAAATTAACAGTAAAACCTCTATAAATGCTACAAAAACAAAAAAGGGGGAAATGGTGAGGTTCAAAAACAATTATATCAAACATTATTTACAATAAATTTTTTAGCCAAACGTCAGAATCATATACATCAGCAACAGAGCATTTGTGGCAAAAATTAGGCAATAATACAGAAACAAATATTAGACAACTAGTTTCCTGAAAGCATAAAAATAATAATCAATGGAATAAGGCAGAAGTTAAGTTAGGATATAGGGCTGAGGTTTGCTCTTATCATTACACATAAAGGAGACCAACTTTGGGTCCTGTCCAGACATCTGAAACCTAGACATAAAGAAGCCGAAGAAGCTGACACAAAAAGCAGAAAATTTGGTAACTTCTAAAAGTCAGAATGTCACTCTAACCCAGTTATTCCTTCCTATGCTTACCTTGACAACCACAGCAGTAAGAAGTGCACTTTCACATAATTATACTTATTGGTCTTATATTAATAATTCACCTCTTTTAGAATTGTTGACTTGGAGGGACAAATCCTACCCTGTTTATATTAATCATTCTTTTCATTTTCCTCGGCCTGTTGATCCTTGCCTTCCTCTAAAATCTGAGGAGGAAGGAAATTTTTTGAAAATTTAACCTTGGTTTTCTTAAATGGCCTAACTGCATAGGATCCATTGATCCAAGTATACATCCCCAAAATCATAGTACAAAGTGATAAATGGCATTCATGTCATATTTCATCTGAGGTAGTGCTCTTTAATAATTGTTATAGAAATATAAAGAATTGGGCCTTATAGGGATAGCGAAACCTAATGGAAGCACAACCATAAGTTGAAAAACTAATAATTCAACAAAATCAACTAATGAAAACTATCATTATTTTTAGAATTTTGGGGATGTCATAAGTATAAATACATCACTAAATTGTACTCATCAGGGAAGATTTATCCCACAGCTATGGGACACTAAACTTAACTAAAAATTATTTGTGGAAATTATTTTTGGGAACTAGCCCAACTTTTGAATGGCAAGGAAGTAAAACTAATATTACCAGTTTAAAAAGAAAATCCACTGAATTTCTTAAAATATGTGTATGGGATCCCATTGTTTTTATAGTAGGAACAGTGAGCATTAATCAAACATGGTTTTTCTGAAGCAATTGCTCCCTTTAAACTTTTGTATCAGAATCTGATTTACAAGAGAGTTCTACTGTGGTTCTAATAGGATGATGGTATTGTGGAATATGGCTTCCACTTCTCATGAAACGCTGCTGGCAGTCTTCCCTGAGAGCCAAATTCTATGGCACTTTCTAAATCATTATTTGAAAAGAACCAAATGTTTAATTGGATTAATTATCACTGTTGTATTAGGGCTTATAAGTATTATTACAGCCACTGCTGTGGCAGGAAATGCCCTAAATGAGAATGCCCAAACACAACAATATGTTAAAAATTGGTATCATAATACTATTGAGCAATGGCAGTCAGGCATATATAGATGAGCAAGTTAATAATAGGCTTAATAACTTAGAGATGGCTGTTACACAAATGGGAGATCAGGTATATAATCTAAATTTAAAACAAGGTTTGAAGTGCGAATGGAATGAAATTGCTTTTTGTATCACTCCTCTCCCATACAATGATTCCCATTATGAATGGAAAATAATTAAACATCATTTAATGGGTCATCACACAAACTTATCTATAGAAATTACAGATTTGCAAAAAAGGATTTTGAGCATGTCACAGAATCAACTTAATATGCTTCCAAGTAGTGAATTTTGGCAATCAGTGACAGATCTATTGCATAAAGTAAACCACTTACATTGGTGGAAATCAAATTCTGTACATCCTAACTTGGGTGTCATGATCATTGGTGCTCTGCTACACTTAACTGTGTAAGGAGGCATTCGCACAGCCCTGCTGTCCCACATTAATAGGGCTGAAAAGGAGAACCATGCCAATAAATTGAATCTCCTTAAAACCCTTGACTCTCAAACCCCTGTCCATGGAACTTGGCTGGTGGTCAGTGACAGGTAAGACCTTCAGGGGAGGGCAACCTAAGACAAGCCCAGTCACCCTGGACAAAACACACGAAAAAGGGGGGATTGTTGGAAAAGATGCTGAGAGCCAGTGCAGAAAGGGTTAAGCATTTAAAAAGAATGCTTGCTGGCAGAGATACAATAGTAAATGTCTCCAAGGACACTGCATACTGCAGGCATCAGTTGAAGGAGGCCAAACAGAATGAACACAACACTAAGATGCTATGGTCTGAGTTCCCAAGAAAGATTGTCTGGGAACACAGAAACAGGCAGTGATCTCATGTACCAAGCTGAGAATCTAGTGAAGGGTGCTCTAAGTTTGTTATCAGTTTGTAGTATAAAAAGCAGCTTCAGCCTAAATAAACTTGTCTGCATTGCACATGGAGTGAGGTCCCCTGGTCCCAAACTTTCTTTGGATAATTCCCACAACCATTTACCTCCATGTTGAATTACAACATTCCCTCAAAGTGAAGTTATATGCATAGAAGTGTTATTTAGAGGAAACAATGCTTGTGGTCAGAGAAAATATTTTCTCAACTTTCTTACATTCTCTGCCTTCATCATAAGTCTGTACTGTTGTGGAAGTGGATATAGCTTCACTCACAAGCCTTTTGATATGTGTTTTTTCTGCTTCTTAATGTCCTATGTTTCTTCATAGTTTGCGGGGTGCAGCAGAAGGTGTGCTTATAGGGAAATTTATAGCATTGAATGGATTCATCAGAAAAGAGGAAAGATCCAATATCAATCACCTAAGTGTCCAATTTCAGAAGCACAACAACATCTCCTTTTTATATGTTTTTATCATTCATGGTCCTTCTTGCTTCAAATGAGCATCACATCCAGGTTGGTGACTTCATAACTAGGAAATGGGGAGGTGATACAACACTTGATTTATCATGGGGACAAAACAACAGCACATAAATCAACCCTGGAACCTTCAGGCTTCTGAAGGAGAAAAAGGAGCAGCTTTCAAAGATGCATGACTAAGGTGACCCCAGAACAATGTCCAACATGGCAACCCAGGAAATCCTGAATACTTTGTTTTGGACTGTCTGTTTTTGTTCAATTTTTTTTCCTTCCATTTATTTGGATGAGATGCACTATTTAAAATTCTTTAAAGTGTACCAGGGAAATTATGTCACTTTTGCATACCTTTCCTAATCTGCAATTATTATTTATAATTTACTGGCCAAATAACATATTTTGAAAATTTTATATCCTGTATTAGTCAGCCAAAGGTGTGTCAATGCAAAATACCAGAAATCTCTGGGTTTTTATAAAGGGTATTTATTGGGGGTAGAAGATTACAGTTACCAGGCCATAAAGCATAGGTTTCTTCCTTCACCAAAGTCTGTTACCCCATCTTGGAGCAAGACAGCTGCCAACATTTGTCAGGGTTCAGACTTCTTGGGTTTTGCTCTTCCCAGGGCTGCATTTCTCACTGGGCTCAGCTCTTCTGTTTCCTCCACAAGATCAGCTGTAGACAATGAGGCTCTCTAAGCTTTGACTCTGACCACAAGGCCACCTGTGTACTGTCAGGTGAATGGCTTGTCTCTTTTCCCCGGGGCCTTCTGTCCTTACTCATCAGAACTCCAACATCAAAACTCCTCCAGTTGTGTCCTTTGCCATGTCTTCTTATGTTTGAGACCCCACCCACTAAGGGGCGGGACTCAACGCCCTACCAACTGTGGCCAAGTCAATGCCCTTATCATAACTTAATCATGCCCAGATTAACATACCAATTTACAAGCATAATCCAATATCGATTTTGGATTTCATAACGATATCAAACTGCTACTTATCCATTTACCCATCTTGTGCTACATATTAGTTTATGGTGTATTTTAACACTTTATTGTTGTCTTAGGCTGGATATCATTACTACTTTATCCATTCAACAGTAATTTAGGTTATGAATTTAATTAACAGATATTGTTCTTCCATCCATCCTGAACCTTGAAACTTCTGAGATTATTTTCTTTCTGCCTGAAGAATATTCTTTTACATTTCTTTTTAAGTGAGTTGCTGCTAGCAAACTTATTAGTTTTATTGTTGTTGTTCATCTGTTTATTTTTATTTTTTTTGAAACTTTATTTGTACATTTAATAATTGAAAATATAAACAATTAAAAACAAAAACTTAACACAGATGAATAAATATATACATTTCTCAATTAACTGAAATGGATGCATATAATTTTTATGTTTTGGATCAAACAAGATGTTACACAATATATTTGGTTCATAATAATGCATTCACACAGTATTTATCCTTTTGTGTCTGGCTTGCTTCACTCAACGTAATGTCCTCCAGGTTCATCCATGTTGCCATATGCTTTATGACTTCATTTCTTCTTACAGTTGCATAATATTCCATCATGTGAATAGACCACAATTTGTTTATCCATTCATCTGTTGATGGACATCTGGGTTGTTTCCAACTTTTGGCAATGGTGAATAATGTTGCTATGAACATCAGTGTACAGATGTCTGTTCGTGTCACTACTCTCAGTTCTTCAGGGTATATACCCCGTAGTTGTATTGCAGGATCACATGCAGGATCAACTTCTTTGGGAACTGCCAAACAGTCCTCCATAGTGAGTGTATCATTCTGCATTCCCACCAACAGTGAAGAAGTGTTCCTATCTCTCCACATCCTCTCCAACACTTGTAGTTCTCTGTCTTTTAATAGTGGCCATTCTGATAGGAGTAAAATGATATCTCATTGTAGTTTTGATTTGCATTTTCCTAATCATGAGTGATGTTGAACATTTCTTCATGTGTTTGTTTTGCCATTTCTATTTCTTCTTTGGAGAAATGTCTACTCAAGTCTTTTGCCCATTTTTTAATTGGGTCATTTGTCTTTATTGTTGAGTTGTAACATCTCTTCATATATTCTGGATTTTAAGCCCTTATCAGATATGTGATTTCCAAATATTTTTTCCCATTGAGTTGGCTGTCTTTTCACCTTTCTGACAAAGTCCTGTAAGGTGCAAAATTGTTTAATTTTGAGGAGGTCCCATTTATCTATTTTCTCTTTTGTTGCACGTTCTTTAGCTGTAAGGTCCTAGAAACCACCACCTACTACAAGGTCTTGAAGATGTTTCCCTATATTTACTTCTAGTAGTTTTATGGTCCTGGCTTTTATATTTAGATCTTTGATCCATTTTGAATTGATTCTTGTATAGGAGCTGAGATAGGGGTGCACTTTCATTCTTTTGGTTATAGATATCCAGTTCTCCCAACACCATTTGTTGAAGAGACTCTTTTTTCCCTTTAGTGTGGGCTTGGTAGGTTTGTCAAAAACCAATTGACTGTATAGGTGAGGGTATATTTCTGGGTTCTCAATCCTATTCCACTGATTGATGTGTGTATCTTCATGCCAGTACCATGCTGTTTTGAGCAATGTGGCTTTGTAATATATTTCAAGGTCAGGCAGTGAAATTCCTCCCTCATTGCTCTTCTTTTTTAGAACGCTTTGGCAATTCAGGTGCACTTACCCTTCCAGATGAATTTGGTAATTGCCTTCTCTAATTCGGTAAAGTAAGCTGTTGGGATTTTGATTGATATAGCATGGAATCTGTAAATCAGTTTGGACAAGGTTGACATCTTCATGATAGTTATTCTTCCAATCCATGAACACGGAATGTCTTTCCGTTGTTTAGGTCTTTTTAAATTTCTTTCAGCATTGTTTTGTAGTTTTCTGCATATAGGTCCTGTACTCCTTTGGTTAAATTAACTCCTAGGTATTTGAGTCTTTTTGTTGCTATTGAAAATGGAATTTTCCTCCTGATTTCCTCCTCAGGTTGTTCAGTACTAGTGTACAAAAACATTACAAATTTTTGCGTGTTGTTCTTGTATCCTGCCACTTTGCTGAACTCATTTATTTGTTCAAGTAGCTTTGTCTTGGATACTTCAGGATTTTCTAAGTACAGGATCATGTAATCTCCAAACTGTGAGAGTTTTTCTTCCTCTTTTCCTATTTGGACACCTTTAATTTTTTTGTATTTTCTAACTGCCCTAGCTAGAACTTCTAGAAAAATGTTGAATAACAATGGTGAATGTGGGCATCCTTGTCTTCTTCCAATCTTAGAGGGAAAGCTTTCAACCTTTCCCCATTGAGTATGATGTTGGCTGTGCATTTTTCATATATGCCTTTAATCATATTGTTGAATTTTTCTTTTATTCCTATCTTTTGAAATATTTTTTTCAAAAAAGGATGTTGGATTTTGTCGAATGACATTTCTGCATCTATTGAGATGATCATGTAGTTTTTTTCCTTCAATTTGTTAAAGTGGTGTATTACATTGTTTGATTTTCTTATTATGAACCAGCCTTGCATACAAAGAATAAATCCCCCACTTGGTCGTGATATATGTCTTTTAATAGGCTGTTGTATTCAATTTGCAAGTATTTTGTTGAGAATTTTTGCATCAATTTACATTAGAGAGATTGGTCTGTAATTTTTTTCTTGTGGAATATTTATCTGGCTTTGGTATTAGGGTGATGTTGGCTTTATAAAATATGTTGTGTAATTTTCCATCCTCTTCAATTTTTTGAAAGAGTTTAAACAGGATTGGTGTTATTTCTTTTTGAAATGTTGGTAGAATTCACCTGTGAAGGCATCTGGTCCTGGACTTTTCTTTGCTGGGAGATTTTTGATGATGGATTCAATCTCCTTAATTGTGATTGGTTTGTTAAGCTCTTGTATTTCTTGTAGCATCGGTGTAGGTTTGTTATGTGTTTTTAGAAATTTGTCCATTTCATCTAGGTTGTCTAGTTTGTTGGCATATACTTTCTCATAATATCCTCTTATGATTTTTTTTTTATTTCTGTGAAGTCATTTGTAATTTCCCCCTTTCATTTCTGATTGTGTTAATTTGCATCTTCTCTCTTTTTCTCTTTGTTATTCTAGCAAGGTTAGTCAATTTTACTGATCTTCTCAAAGAACCAGCTTTGGGTTTTGTTGATTTTCTCTATTGCTTTTCTGTTTTCAATTTCATTTATTTCTGCTCAAATCTTTATTATTTCTTTCCTTCTGCTTGCTTTGGGATTGGTTTGCTGTTATTTTTCTAGTTTCTCTAGTTGTTCATTTAAATCTTTGATTTTCACTCTTTCTTGTTGTTTAATATAGGCTTTTAGGGTGATGAATTTCCCTCTCAAGACTGGCTTCGCTGTATCCCATAAGTTTTGATATGCTGTATACTCATTTACTTTTGTCTCAGTATATTTATTGATTTCATTTACAATTTCTTGTTTGACCCACCAAATATTTAGGAGTGTGTTGTTCCGTCTCCACACATTTGCAAATTTACTTTTTTCCTGTCTGTTATTGATTTCTAGTTTCATTCCATTAAGATCTGAGAAGGTGCATTGTATAATTTCAATCATTTTATATTTGTTGAGAACTGAATTGTGACCTCACATGTGGTCTATCCTGGAGAAATGTCCAATGGCACTTGAGAAGAATGTATAACCTGCTGAGTTTGGATGCAGTGTTCTGTATATGTCTGATAGGTCTAATTTGTTTAACATATTGTTCAAGTTTTCTGTTTCCTTGTGATCTTCTGTCTAGTTGTTCTATCTAATGATGTGAGAGGGGTGATGAAGTCTCTCATGATTATTGTAGAAATGTCTATTACTGCCTTAAGTTTTGCCTGAGTTTGGCTCACTTATTTTGGGGCACCCTGGTTAGGTGTGTAGATATTTATGACTGTTCTATCTTCTTGGAGGATCATCCCTTTTATTAATATATAATGGCCTTCTGTATCTCATCACTTTTTTGCATTTAAAGTCTGTTTTGTCTGATATTAGTATAGCATCCCTGCTCTTTTCTGTTTACTATGGACGTGGAGTATCTTTTTCCAACCATGTACTTTCAGCCAGTTTGTATCCCTGGGTTTGAGGTGAGTTTCTTGTAATCAGCATATGGATGGCTCATGTTTTTAATCCATTCTTTTAGTCTGTACCTTTTGATTGGGGAATTTAATCCATTCACATTCAATGATATTACTGAAAATGCACTATTTATTTCCTCATTGTATTCTAAGATTTTCATATGCCATCTTGTTTGTGTCTCTCTTTTTACTCTTTTGGTTATCCTTCCTCTTTTCTTTCTTCTATACTCTCCACCAAGCCTCTCTCTCCTATCTTTTTCTTTCGGGTTCTAAGGCTTCCTTTAATATTTCCTGCAAAGGTAGATTCCTTTTTGCAAACTCTCTTAGTTTCTGTTTGTTTTTGAATATTTTATACTCACCTCCATATTTGAAGGACAGTTTTGCTGGATAAAGAATTCTTGCCTGGCAGTTTTTCTCTTTCAGTTTCCTAATTGTATCATACCACTGTCTTCTTGCCTCAATGGTTTCTGAAGAGAAATCTGCACTAAGTCTTACTGGACATCCTTTTTACATGATCATTTGCTTCCATCTTGCTGCTCCGAGAATTTTCTCTTTATCTTTCACATTTGACATTCTGAATAGTATGTGTCTTGGCATAGGTCTATTTGGATTTGTTCTCATTGGGGCACGGTGTGCTTCTTGGACATATATGTTCATTTCTTTTGTGAGAGTTGGGAAATTTTCAGCTATTATTTCTTCAAATACTCTTTCTGCCCCTTTTCCTTTCTCTTCCCCTTCTGGATCTCCGATCACACGTATGTTGTTGTTTTTTGTGTGTTGCCACTCAACTCTGAGCCCCTGCTCAATTGTTTCCATTCTTTTCTCTCTTAAATTTTAGCTGCTCTGTCTTTGGTATCACTTATTCTTTCTTCTATCATTTCGAGTCTGCTGTTGTATGCCTCAAATGTGTTTTTGACTTCACCTATTGTGTCTTTCATTCCCATGAACTCCGTTACTTTTCTGTTTAGGATTTCAAATTCTTCTTTGCATTTGCTCAATATCTTCTTGATATCATTTATCTCTTTAACTATATAGTCTTTCATCTTATTAATTTGATTTTGGAAATTTGTGCTCATCTCACTGATTAGTTCTCTCAAATTCTGCAGTTCTTCTGGGACTTTGATGTATTCTTTTCTTTGAGCCATGTCTTCTAATTTCTTAGTATGGATCTTAATTTTTTGCTGGTGTTTAGGTGTCTGGTTAGGTTGTATTTTACTTAGATGCTCTATCATTTTCTCTTTACTAGGGTTTTAGTGGCAGAAAGCAGTTATTTACCACAGCTCTTTGATTTTAGGCTAAACCTTGATTGTTAGGATTGTCCTGCTGGTTGCTCAAAACTGGGCACTGGACCCAGTAATTGTTTGTAGGTTCATTTTCCAGGGCCTTGGGCAGGGAGGTTATAGAGACCAGGAAAATCCTCTCCTACTTACTAATTTTCTTTTGTGAACTTCCTTGGTCTGCCAGGAGATGGCGCTCATTGCCAGCTCTCTATTCAATGCCTTGTCGGAGTGTATTTGTTGTGACACAGACTAGATCAATGTGGTAGAACTTCTTGTCTGATGGCTAAGAGCCTTGTAATTCAAACTTTATGAGACAGTTCTCCAGTCTCCTCTGGTAGCCCCCTCCCTTTCCAAGCTAGGAAATAATTACTCTCCCCTGTGAATCCTCAACAATCAGTCCCGGGAAGTGGCTGTGGCTCAATCAGTAGGGCTCCCGTTTACCATATGGGAGGCCCCGGGTTCGGTTCCCGGGGCCTCCTGGTGAAGGCAAGCCCGCCTGCATGGCGTGGTTAGCTGACCCAGCGAGCACAAGCAGCAAGGGGGGTATAAATGAATAAATAAATAAAATCTTAAAAAAACAAACAAAACAAACAAACAAACAAAAAAAAACAATCAATCCCTGTTAGTAGCAGAGGAGATTGGGAGGTTTGTATATCTTTAGCTCCTTCCAGGCTCCAAGGCAAGCAATGGTGCAGCCCCACCCACCCTGGAAGGGGTTTCTGGACAGGGCAGACCAAACCTGTGAGTCAAAAGCAGGGTCATCCCCAAGCTCTGTCCCCTCTCCTGTGGAATCCTCAGCAATTAGTCCAGGCTAGAAGAGAGGGAGGTTACCAGGCTCAGGTTTCTCCAGTCCTTCCTAGGCTCCCAGGCAAAGTGCCATGTGGAAGGCTTCATGGAGCTCTGCTGCCCAAATTTACAGGTCAGAACCTAAGTCACCCTAAGGCTGTGTCCCTCTCTCTACCCTTTCTGGGAGTGGTAGATCCCTAGAGCACACTATGTCTGTAGTCACAGTATCAGAGGCCTGAGAATTCTAAAGGGTGTGGTGGAGGGTGCTGCCAGCAGTAGCTGCTGCTGGTTCCAACTCACAGTTCTGGTTCTGTCATTGTGATTTCCCTGTTTTGCCCCACTCTCCTCTGGGTGGTGTGCAGACTGCACCTGCTGTCATAAACCCTAGAAGATCTATTTCAGGGTGGTGTCACCCTGTTCTCTAGCTATTTTTCTTGAGAAGAGATTCCCATGTCTTATTAGTCTGCCATCTTTCCAAAAGTTCTGACTTTATTAGATTTTAGTCATCTGTAAAAGTATGTATTTCCCTTCTTCCTGTAGGATTGAGATGAATTAAATCTCAGGCCCTCGATGATCTCCACTGTTTTTGAGAGCACCCTTAGGGTTGAATTTCTCCATTCTGTTGTAAATGTAATTAGTTCTTTGGAGATGAAATTAGGGGCTTTCAGTTTTAAAGCCTGCTTCCTGCTCCCTCCCCCAGGCAAAATATGGGTTCACTGGCTGTGAGGATGGGAATAATGGCACAGTTCTCAAGTTACACACCTGATTTTGGAGCTAAGATTTGGTGGAGAAAGCACCGTATATTGAGTTCTCCCTGGGACCATTCTAGGGACCAGTGTAATGGTGGTCAGCACCCCATTTTGCTCAATGATGGCCACACCCAAAGTACAGCCACAGCTTCATGATTTCCGATTCCTCCCAGACTTAGGAGATGCTTCCTGATCCCTGTGTCCTGGGTTAATGCCCTTGTTTGAGTCTTGTGTGGACCTCAAAATGTATGTTTTTATAGACCCTTTGCTGTTTGTGTAAACCTTTTATATGTAGGACATTTTCATTAGATTCAGATAAGGGACCTTTTGATTAGGTCATTTTTTGTTAGATTGCTTTAGTTTAGTTAAGGACCTCTGATTAGATTTCAGGCACCAGGATAGACCCCAATCATTATGTTGAACTCTTACATACACGGAACCCAAAGAGAAAGATTGATGCCATGTTTACCCTGCCATGTGGGAGAGGGCTCTGAGATCTCCTACAGCTGTGGAGAGACACAGAAACCCTGAGTGGCTGGGGAAGAGGCCAAAGGCTAGGGTCATGGAGCATCTTGAAGTTGAAGACATACAGGCCAGAGGAGAAAGGAGAAGTGTGAACATTTGTTTCTGATGGCCCATTGCTGGGCTCAGAGAGAAAGTGAGTTTGAAAGAGAAGGCAGACAGAGACAGGCAGGCCCAACATTTTGCCTTGGCAGGAGTCCAGGAGCAGCTGACCCTTGCTAAGACCGCATTTATGATGATGCCTTGATTTGGACATTTTGACAGCCTCAAAACTGTAAGTTTTAATCCTAATAAATTCCAATAAAAGCCAACTTATTTCTGGTATTTTGCATTGGCAGCTCTTGGCATACTCAAATAGTTAGGGATATGTTGGCATTCAAGAACTGGTTCTGTGAAAATGGTGCCGCAGATGAGAAAGAAAGAATAAGACAGAGAAGAAAAATTGGGATCAGGGGACTCTCTGACCGATAAGGAGATAAAAGCCCAACCACATCTTAAAGTGTGGCTTTTATTTGGCTTTAGAACAAAGAAAATACGTGTGAGCATGTGCAAGGGCAATAGATACTTGACAGTTACATTTTACTGAAATTAACAAGTCTTAAAGGTCAATGACTCAGCTCTTTTACATTTCTGTAATTCACAGGAAAGCTCAGGATGTTTCCCCACCCAGTTCCTGTTAGCATGAGACTCCAGAACTTGTTTATTACACTCCAAGGTGACCTTCTTTTCTAATAGTAGTCATGGCCTTTAATTGAAACTCCATCATTTCCCCCTTTTTTATTAATTAAAGCTCATAGGAACCACTATATAAGCTGATACAAGGTGACCTCCTGTCACACTTGTCTTCTTCCATAGGCTCTTGTGACTGTGCCTGTCTTAGGTTGTCCTCCTCTGAGAATCTTACCCATCATTGACTACCAGTCAAGATTTTGAGCTCTTACATGGAAGGCAATTTCATTAATATTTAGGTTTCTTCAGGTTCCTTAAATGAATATTTTTTGTGCAGATAATTAGTATTAAGATCAAGGGGTTATTAGTAGAATCTTTCTACTAAGTAATGCAAAATTAGTTTTTCATGGCCAAGTTTCTTAACATAAATGCATTTATCGGGTCTAATTACTCTAGCCTTGACAATACAAACAATTAAAACACATATAACAATAATTCCAAATCCAATCCAAAATGATATTTGAACTATTTTTTGTTTCCACCAATTAAATGGCTGCAACAGTGGTTTCTTTCAATTCGTTTGATACATGCTCAGTGCCTTCTTTTGCAATTCTAAAAGATTTATAGAAGCATTATGCTTATATCTAATCAAATGATTTTTCACTTCCTCCCAATCATGTTCACTATTAATATAGGCCAAAAGAGTAATACAAATAGAACTTTCATTTCAATCACATTCAAAAACTCTTAACAAGTTTAAATTATAAATTTGTTACCCAAATGTATAATATCTGTTTTAAGATCATTCATACGATTATTCAGTTCCGTATCAATGTAAGACTGGCTATGCCACATCTCACTTGCATTTTTATGCCAGTCCTTAACATATAGTTGATTCTAGACTCCTGGATGCAGGGCTGCACCAGTGACAGCTGCAGCAGTTATGATGCCAATCAGTCCCAAAATTCTTGCTATTAAAAGTCCAATCAGTCTTTTAGTTCTTTTTAAATATGGGTCTAGGAAATGCCACAGTAACTGGGATTCTTAAGACTACTGCCAATGTCTGGTCATCAAACCGGTAACCATAGTCCTTTTCTTCTTCTTGCTATAAAAAGAGTTTGATTTTCCTGCAAATATGAATTCTTAAGACATGTAAATAAAGAGAAATTAATGTTCCTTTCACCAAAGGTTACTTTTCCAATGATAAAACTATGAGATCTCATACACATGCTGTAAGAAATTGAGTTGGTTTTCTTTTTAAAATAGTAATATCAGTTTTGCTGACTTGCCTTACAAAAATTGGACCAGTTCCCCAAAATAATTTTATTTATTTATTTATTTATTTATTTATTTATTTTTATTATGGGTAAAAATCAAAATTCTCACAATACATACAAACATTTGTAAAATGATATATAAATATATATGCATATATGTGTATTTGCTTACAAAAATGTTATTTTTATATATATATATATACATATATTTTAAGAGGTGCTTAGATTACCTAAAATATTATACGGAACCCACTGGGATTCCCATGTTGCCCACCTCCCACACCTCCCACCACATCCAACACAAACATCTCCCATAGTGTGGCCCACCAACCTCAATGAACTTACACATCCTGGAGTCTTGCCACCAACCATAGACCACAGTTCACACTGTAGACCACACTCTCTCCCACTCAGTTCTGAGTGGTGTGTGCTGATTTAAAATGGCCTACATCCATTGCCACAACAGTACTCAGGACAACCTCCAACTCCCAAAGAAGCCCCTGTATTTCAACTGCTCATCCCCTCCCTACCCAAAAAACTGTCAAGTGGCCACTGGCTCCACCTCATTGTTATAATTTCTTGCATTGCAAGAATCACCTTATGTGAGCAAGAGAATACCATCAAGTCCACTCTAGTCCATACACATGGGTGGGGCTCCTCTCTTGGCCCAAGGAGATGTCTTAAATCCAGATCTCTGCTTCCACGTTTTTCTTCTTAAAGCTGATTCTCCTTCAATCTCTCCTTTCTATATTCTCTTTTGTCCAAGTCGACAGATGTTTTGTTCATACAGCTCTCTCAAAAACCTTGTTGGTTTAGCATGCAGGAAGCAGGGGTCCAAGCCAGAAGAGAGTAAGACTAAGACTTTTCATAAGTCTTTCCTAGATAACTGCATCTTCAATTCTGAGTTCCAAGTTCCAAGTTTAGTAAAGTCTTCAATTGGGACATTTTTATCTGGGAATTTGATTTCCAGAAACTTGGAATTTCCAGAATCAGTTTCTGTTTTCTTTGTGCCCAAAAGTTCAGTCCTTCATGTATTTTGCTTATCTAGTATTTAGCTATAAGCTGCAAGGAGAAGCCAAACCACATTCTCTGAGTTTACCTTGGAAAATTCTTCAGCTAAATGCTCCGGTTTTCCATTTTCAAATTCTGTCTTCCATATAACACCAGGAGTTAATCTTGCTAAGTTCCCTGCAACTTTAAAACATGGATCGCCTTTCCTCCAGTTTTCGATAATAGTTTCATCATTTACTTCTAAGGCATCATAGAAAGTCTCTTTAGCATCCATATGACTATCACTTCAAAGTGATCTAGGCCTTGTCCATCAAACATTTCAGAATTCCTCCAAAGGATAACACTTACCCATTTATAAAACCGTCCCAACAATTTCATATATGCAAAAGCACTTCCCCACTTCTCCAAACCAAAATCTATATTATGCAGCCAAAGGGGTGCTAATGTGAAATACCAAAAATGGGTTAGTTTTATAAAGGGTTTTTATTTGGGGTGGAAGTCCACAGATAACAGGCCGTAAAGCATTAAGTTTCTTCTCACCAAAGTTCATTGTCATATGTAAGAGCAAGACAGCTGCTGACGTTTGCCAGGGTTCAGGTTTCTTGTGTTCCTCTCTTCCCAGGGCTGCTTTTTTCTCTGTGCTTAGCTTTTCTGGTTCCTCCACAAGGTCAGCTGTAGACTTTCAGGCAATCAGCTCACTTCTCTTCTTCTGGGGCTTTTCCCCAACATCAAAACTTCATCTAAAAAAAAACTGCTTCAACTGTCCTTTGCCATCCATTTTATATTTGATTCACCCACCCACTAAGGGGTGGGGCTCTACTTCTTACAGATGTGGCCCAGTCAATGCCCCAATCATGCCCAGATTAACAGATCACTTTACAAGCAGGATCCAATTATATTTTTGGAATTCATAATCACATCAAATTCCCCAAATTTTACATATGGTTTGTAATGAGTCTTGATTTCTGAATGAAAGATTTCCCATATCCATCACATTCTTAGGGCTTCTCTCCAGTATATATTCTCAGATGGTAAGCAGAGGAAGTCCCTCTTCTACTTTGGTGCAAACAGCCCTCTAACCAGACACATGTAGAGAGCAGTGTGGCCTTCACATGGTTGTGCCCATGCTCCTTGTGCTCCATGCTCACTCTTGCTTTTGGAGGCCTCCACCCATCCAGGCAGCTGGGGAGAGTGCCGAGGGGGTGATAACTTTTCCTTTATAGGGAAATCTATTGACAAAGGGTGAGTGGAAGTGCCCTCACCCCAGTAATGTTGCAGATACAAATCGATATATTCAAACCAACCACTTGTATGATTTCATTGTGTACTATTTTCATAAATTCTTTTTAATTATAACCAAATTATCCATGCAAAGAGCATAAAAATAATTCATGTGTGTTATGGCAAACAGCCATATTCCTTCTCTAGCCTCAACCCCCATTCCTCCTTCCTCAGAATTATCTGCATTGGCAGATTCTTTTGGGTACACATTTCTGTTTCTAAATACATGCATTCTTTAGTTTCATCCACCCTCACCCTATCACGTATGAGAAAAATATAGGAGTACAACTTAAGAATATAAACAAATTTTCTAACTTCTTAAAATAATTGAGATTAGAAGTATATCATCTAATTATGGGAAGATCATTTCTGATTTAAAATAATAAGGAAAATTGGAGTTAATTAGAAAGCAGGACACTGTAGTTCAGTAGCTGTTAAACTTGAATCCACATCAGAATCAGGTGAAGAAACTGAAAAAGTATCAATGGTTGTGGTGCCTTATAAGAAAATGCTACAATAATGGGCAACATTATTTTTAAAATGGTAATTTTTAAAATGCTTACCCAGACTGTAATGGATTGAAGAACCAGTGTAAACAACCAGGGTAATATGAAATAAGTGGAAAGCCCATCTTTACATATACTAAGAAAAATCTCGAGTTCTGATGCATAAATTAGTGGTAACAAACTGAACACAGATGAGTGTGGAAGAAGATGTGGAAGGAGCATATCTCAGAACAAACTGAAAGTGCACTTTTCCTGAGGAAAAAGACATCCTGAATTGCACAGTCACAGCCACTTCCGTAAAAGATGGGCAACAATTTGCACAGACTGAATGTGGAGACTCTTTGGAGATTCACATTCATTACATTCACAGGGTTTCTATCCAGTATGAATGTTGTAATGTAAAATGAGATACTGCCTCTGGCTGAAGGCTATTCCACCTTCCTTACATATATAGTGCTTCCCTCCACTATGAATTTTCTCATGGTGAGTGAGATTTGATTTTCTACAGAAGGCTTTCCTACATTCATTACATATATAGGGTTTCTATCCAGTTTGTCTTCTCTGGAGTGTAATGGGGCTTAATTTATGAATGAAAGGCTTCCCACATCCATCACATTCATAGGGTTTCTCTCCAGTATGTATTTTCAGATGGCTAATGATTTTTTTCCTTCTGGTTGTAGGTCTTTCCACATTCGTTGCATATATAGGGTTTTTCTTCAGAATGAATCCTCTGATGTTAAATGAACTATTGCATTTGGCTGAAGGCTTTTCTGTATTCTTTACATTCATTTTGTTTCTGTCCACTATGAGTTTTTTCATTTTCAGTAAGATATGATTTGTGCTTAAAGGCTTTTTCACATTCCTTACATGCACAGGGTTTCTTTGCAGTAGGAAATCTCTTGTATCTGAGATTTGACATTTGAATTAAAGCTTTCCCACATATATATGATTTCTCTTCAGTAAGAATTTTCTGATGAATAAAGAAGTTTTCTTTCAGGTAGAAAACTTTTCCACATGTATTATATTTCTATGCTTGTTCCCCTGTATGGCTTTTAAAATGAGGAGTAGAAAAATAACTGGAAAGAGCAGACTATATTCAGGACACTCATGGTTTGTCTATAGTCTGAGTTTTCTCATATTCCATGAGTTTGGTTTCAAATGGAAGCATTCTCATGTTCATTACAATACTAACTAATGTAAGAATATTTCACCCTCAATGAGATTTAATCCCTGCCTGAGAATTTCCAAAATTCCTTACATTCATGGGGTTTTAATCCTGTATGTTTCTTGATTTGACTCTAGCTTTTCCAAATACACGAAATCCCAAATGGTTTCTCTGAAATATTAATTCTCAGGTATCTCATGAGGTTGAATTTCCAGGAAAACTTCACACTAATTACACTTATAGGGGAGGACTACCATGTGGAGCAAAGTGGCAAAACTCATTGTCTTCATTCTTTTTTCCTTACATAGATTTCCTCATGCTTAGGTAAGCATGATGCAAATTCCTTCAAAGTGAAGTGACATTCATAGAAGCATTATCTTGAGGAAACAATGCTTGTGGTCAGAGAACATATTTTCCCAACTTTCTTACATTCTCTGCATTCATCTTAAGCCTATGTTGTTGTGGATGTGGATATAGCTTCAATCACAATCTGTTCTTGTATGGTTCTTTCTGCTTCTTTTTTATTTGTTCTATCATTCATGGTTCTTGCTTCAAAAGAGCACCACATCCAATTTGGTGACTTCACAACTAGGAAATGGGGAAGCGATCCAGCCCTTGATTTATGATGGGGACAAAACAATAGCTGATAAATCAACCCTGGAACCATCAGGCTTCTGAAGGATAAGAAAGGTGCTGCTTCCAAAGATGCATGAGTAAGGTGGCCCCAGAACAAAGGCCAAAATGGCAGCCAAAGAAATCCTGAATATTTTGTTTTGGACTATTTTTGTTCAATTTCTTTTTCTTCTTTTTATTCGGATGAGATGCACTCTTTAATATTTTTTAAAGTTTACTGGGTTAATTATAACACTTTTGCTTGCCTTTCCAAATCTGCACTTATTATTTGTTATTGACTTGCCAAATAATGTGCTTTAAAACATTTTATATCCTGTATTAGTCAGCCAAGTGAGTGCTGATGCAAAATACCAGAAATCTGTTGGTCTTTATAAAGGTTATTTATTTGGGGTAGAAGCCTACACTTACCAGGCCATTAAGCATAAGTTTCTTCCTTCACCAAAGTCTGTTACCCGTCTTGGAGCAAGACAGCTGCCAATATTTGCCAGTGTTCAGACTTTTTGTGTTCCACTCTTCCCAAGGCTGTGTTTCTCTCTGGGATCAGCTCCTGTTTCCTCCACACGGTCAGCTGTAGACTATGAGGCTTTCTAAGCTTTGCCTCTCTCCACAAAGCCAGCTCTGAACTGTCGGGTGAATGTATTGTCTCTTTTCCCCGGGGCCTTCTGTCCCTGATCATCAGAACTCCAACATCAAAAACTGCTCCAGCTCTGTCCTTTGCCATGTCTTTTTATGTTTTAGACCTCACCTACCAAGGGGTGGAGCTCAATGCCCTAAGGACTCTGGCCCAGTCAATGCCTTTATCATAACTTACTCATGCCCAGATTAACAGACCAGTTTACAAGCATAAAATGATATGCAACTGCTAAAAATTCATTTACACATCTTATGCTATATATTATTTTATGGTGTATTTTAACACTTTATTGATGTCCTAGGCCAAGGATATCATTATTTCTTTATCCATTCAATAGTCATTTAGATATATGAATTTATTTATTTATTTATTTATTTACTTACTTATTTATTTATTTATTTATCTATCTATTTATTTATTTTATATATATATATTTTAAAAGGTGCTTAGGTTACCTAAATATTACACAGAAATTACAGGGATTCCCATGTTCCCCACATACCACACCTCCCACAACATCCCACACAAACATCCTTCATCACTGTGGCTCATCACCCTCAATGGATATACACATCCTTGGGCCTTGCCACCAACATAGACTGCAGTTCACATCATAGACCACATTCTCTCCCACACCGTTCTGAATGGTTTGTGCTGTTTTAAAATGGCCTACATCCATCACCACAACGGCACTCAGGACAAACCCCAAGTCCTTAAAAAGCCCCTGTATTTCAACGGCACTTCCCTTCCCTGCCCTGAATGTGTCCAGTGGTCACTGGCTCCACCTCACTGTTACAATTTCTTCCATTGCTAGAATCATCATATGTGTACAAAACAGAATACCATTAAGTTCGCTCTAGTCCATAGTTCTTCCCCCAATCCTGAGGGGACTGGGATGGTGATGTCCACTCCATCTCCAAGTGTGAGAGGGATTATATCCCATGGATATGGTGGGTGGGATTATCCTGCCTGCAGCTGCAGGCCATCACCATTCCCTGGGATGGCCATTGCCCATCATCATCTCCTCACCTGTTGACTTGGATGAGTCCATTGAGCTGTAGGGTAGGAGTTGCAGCTCCACCGAGATTACAGGCACAGCTGGCACATAGGTAGGCCAGAGGATCCAATCTCTGGAAGTACATCTAAAAACTCCAGCATCACATATAAGTTTGAAAAGAAGGGACTGATGGACCATGTGCAGGGAGGACTTATTTGGGTCCAATTCTGTCACCCTCAGGAGCACAGATTCCAAAATAGAGCCCACTAATAAGGTGTCAGTCACTGGGGCTATCCCCCTTGATATAGGATCTGGGTGTCTCCAAAGCCCTCAGGAGCCCTTCTGTGTGGGCGATATACACTTTGGTGTCCTATGAGATCCTACTGACTTGTGCATAAGCGTTATCTCTGGGATGATATCCTGACTCCCTTTGAAGTCTCTTAGCCAGTTGAACTCATATGTCTTTACATTTTCCCCTTTTATTCAAGGTCTTTTTCCAGGCATGTTGCCAGTTGGCACTTGGTATTAATCCCTCATTGCCAGGCAAGTTCATCCCCGCAAGTCATGTCCCACATTGGGGGGAAGGTAATGCATTCATATTCTACTTGGTTTAGAAAGAGGCCACATTTGAGCAAGAAGGAGGCTCTCAGGTGGCAAACCTTAGACACCCCATAACAGTAGGCTAAGTTTCAATTACAAAAGCAAAGAATCATAAGGCTAGTCATCAATAACAAGAGCTCATAAGTGGGCCATCCTCTTTTGACAGACATCCCTGCACTCAGAGGACTGTTGCTGCTCCCTTGGAGAATGTGGCAGAGCTCTCGAGTTTGGGAATTCAGATTCCCTCATTTATTGAGTGATTGTCCACCCACTGTGACTGTGCCCCATCCTTTGATCATTTGAACAATTTTATATATCTTTCATGTATATTCAGATGAACTTACTCCCATGAATACCCCCTCCCAGATACTACCCATCAATAATCCTCTGCAACCCCCATTGTAACCTATCAGCAATCTAAATCTTCCTGAACATGTAGCCCATATAATAACTAAATACACTTAATAGGAAAAAGAAACGACAATGATAAGCTCAAATGCAAGAGATAAACACAAGGAAACTCAGGAAAAACAAACAAACAAACAAACAAACAAAATAAAATGATATATAATTAGCAGATTTGGACATTTAAAAAAATGGAAAAGAAAAACAAAAGAAATTCCCTTTTTTAAAAAAAAATTATTCTTTTCACTTTAATCACTGTATTATCGGATATCCAGTGTACCGTGACACCTTCCCCATCTCATTCCCAAGTGTCTCCCAATTTTTCATTTAATTTTCAAAGAAGATTTAGGTCACAGCAAAATCACACACGGAATACTAAAGACTTCCACATACCCATCCATCCTCCCCCGGCCCCACTCCATATTAAAACCTTTTTTTTTTTGGATGTTAGCATTGTTATAACTGTTATTCAAATAGTAAAATATAGCAACTAAACATTGTCAATGGTTTACAGTATAGTTTTACAATTTAGATGATACCGTTTAATATGTTTTGATGATAATTTACCATGTCCTGTGTCCATTATTCTAAAGTAATGAAAAAACTTTCCCATGACCACTAAATACCCCATTTGTTCTTTTCTGTTCCTTCCTCCCCCTCCCCGTGTGGAATATGACACTCCCCTATCTAGACTCATGGAATGACAAGATTCATAGTTACATATCTTGGGTATTCCAACCTGCCCTTTCTAATCTACACACCTGTCAACCCTGCACCACCAAACCTAGTAATATCACTACCCATCTGTTCTATCCTTCAATAAACAACTATAATCTAACCATTTACCATAGATTATGTCCATATGGGTGATGGCTCACAGCCTACTCTTTTCTTACTCTCCCTTGTTAACCTATCTTTTAGACAATAGTTCTCAGATCTGCTCACTTTCCTCAGTTCAAATCAGTGAGGTCATATACTGCTCATCCTTCAATGTCTGGCTTGCTTCACTCAACATAAGTTCTTCAGGATTCATCCACGTTATTCCATGTGTTAGCACTTTATTCCTTCTTACAGCTGAGTAATATTCCATTGTATGTATGTACCACATTTTGCTTATCCATTCATCTGTTGATGGGCACCAGGGCTGATTCCATCTTTGGCAATGGTGAGCAATGCCACTATGAACATTGGTGTACATGTGACTGTTTGTGTCTTTGCTTTCAGTTTTTCTGGGTACCTACCCAGCAGTGGAATTGCTGGATCATATGGAAGATCTATTGTTAGTTTTCTGAGGAACCACCAAACTGTCCTCCACAGTGGCTGGACCATAACACAGTCCCACCAACAGTGGATGAGAGTTCCTATTCCTCCACATCCTATCCAATATTTAGTGTCTGCTGTTTTTTTTAATAGCTGCCATTCTGATGGGTGTAAGATGGTATTTCATTGTGGCTTTGATTTGCATTTCCCTGATAGCAAGTGATGTTGAGCATTTTTTCATGTGCTTTTTAGCGATTTGAATTTCTTCCTTGGAGAAGTGTCTTTTCAGGTCACTTCCTCATTTTTTAAATGGATTCTTTGTCTTTTTATTTTCAAGGTGTAGGGTTTCTTTATATATGCAGGATATTAGGCTCTTATCAGATATATGATTGCCAAATATTTTCCCCCATTGGTAGGCTGCCTTTTATTTTCTTAATATCATCTTTGAGGTGCAGAAGTTTTTAAATTTGATGAGATCCTATTTATTTATTTTTTCTCTTGATTCTCGTGCTTTGGCTGTGAAGGTCCTGTAGATGGTTCCGTAAATTATCTTCCAAGGCCTTTATGGTTTTGTCTCATATTTAGATTTTTAATCCATCTTGACTTGATTTTTGTATAAGGTGTGAGATGGTATTCTTCTCTCATTCTTTTGGATATGGATGTCCAGTTCTCCAAGTACCACTTGTTAAAGAGGCCATTCTCTCCCTACTGAGTGACCTTCATTGCCTTATCAAATATCATATAACTGTATATGCAAGGATCTATATCAGAACTCTCAATTCCATTACACTGGTCAGTAGGTCTATCCTTGTGCCAATACCATGCAGTTTTGATCACTGTAGCTTTGTAGTATGTTTTAAAGTCAGGAAGTGTGATACTTTCAACTTCATTTTTCTTTTTCTATATGTCTTTGGCTATTTGTGGCCTCCTCCTCTCCAAATATATTGTGTGGTTAGTTTTTCCGTTTCCTTAAAAAATGCAGTGTTGTGTTTTACTGGGATTGCATTAAATCTGTAGAGTAGTTTGGGTAGGATAGATATCTTGATGATGTTTAGTGTTCCTATCCATGAACAGGGAATGTTTTTTCATTTATTTAATTCTTCTTTGATTTCCTTGAACAGTGTTGTGTAGTTTTCTGTATATAAGCCCTTTACATCTTTAGTTACATTTATTCCTAGGAATTTGATTCTTTTAGTTACTATTGTAAATGGTATTTTTTTTCTTGATTTCCTCCTCAGTTTGCTCGTTATTGGTGTACAGAAATGCTACTGTTTTTTCAGCATTGATCTTATAGCCTGCAACATTACTGAACTCCTTTATAAGTTTTAGAAACCTTGTTGTAGATTTCTCAGGGCTTTCTATGTATAGGATCTTGTCATCTGCACAAAATGAAGTTTTTACTTCTTCTTTTCCAATCTGGATGCCTTTTATATCCTTTTCTTGCCTCAGTGCTCACACAAGTACTTCTAAGACAACGTTAAATAGGAGTGGTGATAGTGAACATCCTTGTCTTGTTCCCGAACTCAGAGGGAAGGCATTTTGGATTTCACCATTGAAAATGATGTTAGCTTTGGGTGTTTCTTATATACTATTTATCATATTTGGAAAGTTTCCATCTATTCCTATCTTTTGTAGTGTTTTTATGAGGAAAGAGTGCTGTATTTTGTCAAATTCTTTTTCTGCATCTATAGAGATGATGATGTGATTTTTAAAAAATCTGTTTATGTGATGTATTACATTGATTGATTTCCTTATATTGAACCATCCTTGCATACCTGGGATGAAACACACTTGGTCATGGTGGATAATCCTTTTGATATGTTGTTGAATGCAATTAGCAAGTATTTTGTTGAGGATTTTAGCATCTAGGTTCATTAGAGAAATTGGTCTGTAATTTTTCTTTCTTTTGGTATCTTTATTTGATTTTGGTATTAGGGTAATGTTGGCATCGTAGAATGAGTTAGGTAATATTCCTTCTACTTCTATTTTTTGGAAGAGCTTAAGCAGAATTGGTGTTAGCTCTTTCTGGAGTGTTTGGTAGAATTCAGCTGTGAATTCAGCAGTCCTGGGCTCTTCTTAGTTGGGAGGCTTTTGATAACTGAGTCTATCTCTTTACATGTAATTGGACGGTTGAGTTCATCAATTTCTTCTTTCATTAAAGTAGGGTGTTTATAAGTTTCTAGAAACTTGCCCATTTCCTCTAAATTATCATTCTTGTTGGCATATAATTTTTCAATGTATCCTCTTATGATTCACTTTATTTCTGTGGGGTCAGTAGTGATCTCTCCTTGCACATTCCTTATTTTGGGTATTTGCATCTGTTCTCTCTTTTTCTTTGTTAGTGTGGCTAAGGGGTTGTCAATTTTATTGATATTCTCTCAGAACCAGCTTTCAGTTTTGTTTATTGTTTCCAATGCTTTCTTATTCTCTATTTCATTTAGTTCTGCTCTAATCTTTGTTATTTCCTTCATTTTATTTCCTTTTGATTTAGTTTGTTGTTGTTTTTCCAATTCCTCCGAGTGTGCAGTGCCGTCTTCAATTTTAGCTATTTCTTCTTTTTTAATATATGTATTTATGGCTATGACCTTCCCTCTCAGCACTGCTTTTGCTGCATCTCATAGGTTTTGATATGTTGCGTTGTCGTTTTCATTAGTTTGAAGGTAGTTACTTATTTCTTTTAAGATTTCCTCTCTGACCCACTGTTTTTCTGAGAGTGTGTTGTTTAACTTCCATATCCTTGTGCCTAACCTGTTTCTCTGGCTCTTAGTGATTTCCAATTTCATTCCTTTGTTGTCAGGAAATTACTTTGTATATTTTCCATCTTTCTGAACTCATTGAGAGTTTTTCTGTGGCCAACATGTGGTCAATTTTGGAGTATGATCCATGTGCCCTCGAGAATAATGTAAATCCTGCTGTATTTGGGTGCAGGGTTCTGAATATGTCTATTAAGTCCAGGTCCTTTAATGTATTGTTGAGAGCCTTTGTTTCTGTATTGATTCTCTGTCTAGATGTTCTGTCTAATGATGATAATGGTGTATTGAAGTCCCCTGCTATAATTGTAGAGGCATTTATTTCTCCTTACAGTTTTTCCATAATTTGCCTCATGTATTTTGAGGCACCCCGATTAGGTGTGTAAATGTTGATGATTGTTCTCTCTTCTTGAGAGATGACCCGTTTTACTAATATATACTTTCCATCTTTGTCTCTGACAATAGTTTTGCATTTAAAGTCTATTTTGTCTGATATTAGAATAGCTAGTCCTGCCCTTTTTTGGCTATTGTTAGCTTGTAAAATGATTTTCCAGCCATTCACTTTCAGCCTCCTTGAATCCCTGGATCATAGGTGGGTTTCTTGTAGATAGCATGAAGGTGGGTCATATATCCTTATCATTCTGTCAGTCTGTGTCTCTTGAATGGTGAATTTAGACCATTAATATTCAGTGTTATTACTCGTAATGAATTTCTTACCTCAGCCATTTTTTCTTTGGGTTAATATGTGTGTTTGATTAACAGATATTGTTCTTCCATAACCCTGAATTTTGAACCTTCTGAGATTATTTTCTTTCTACCTGAAGAATATTCTTTTACATTTCCTTTAAAGTGAGTTGCTGAGAGCAAACTTTATTAGATTTTACTAATCTGTAAAAGTATTTATTTCACTTCTTCCTGAAGGATTGAGATGAAATAAATCTCAGGTGATGTCCACTGCATTTGAGAGCACCCTAAGGGTTGAATTTCTCCATTCTGTTGTAAATGTAATCAGTTCTTTGGAGAAGAAATTAGGGCCTTTCCGTTTTACAGCCTGCTTCCTGCCTCCCACTCACCAGTCAAAATCTCTGTGCTCTGCCTCTGGGGATGGGAATAATGGCTGTATTAGTCAGCCAAATATGTGCTAATGTGCAATACCAAAATTGGGTTAGTCTTTATAAAGGGTATGTATTTGGGGTAGAATTCCACAGATACCAGGACCGTAAGCATATGTTTCTTCTCACCAAAATTCATTGCCACATGTTGGAGCAAGACAGCTACTGATGTTTGCCAGTGTTCAGACTTCTTGGGTTCTTCTCTTCCCAGGGCTGCATTTCTCTCTGGGCTCAGCTCCTTTGTTTCATCCACAATGTCAGCTGTAGACTATGAGGCTCTCTAAACTTTGCCCCTCTCCACAAGGCCAGCTGTGATCTGTCAGGTGAATATCTTGTCTCTTTTCCGCAGGGCCTTCTTTCACTGATCATCAGAACTCCAACATCAAAAACTACTCCAGCTCTGTCATTTTCCATGTCTTTTTATGTTTGTGACCCCACCTACCAAGGGGTAGGTCTCAATGCCCTATGGACTCTGGCCCAGTCAACACCCTTATCACAACTTAATCATGCCCAGATTAACAGAACAGTTTACAAGCATAATGCAATATCTATTTTTGGAAATCATAATGATACCCAACTGCTACATATTCATTTACTCATTATGCTATATATTATTTTTTGGTGTATTTTAACACTTTATTGCTGCCCTAGGCCATGGATATCATTATTTCTTTATCCATTCAATAGTCATTTAGATATATGAATTTAATTAACAGATATTGTTCTTCCATCCATGCTGAATGTTGAACCTTCTGAGATTATTTTCTTTCTGCCTGAAGAATATTCTTTTACATTTCTTTTAAAGTGAGTTGCTGAATGCAAACTTTATTAGTTTTTACACATCTGTAAAAGTATTTCTTTCATTTCTTCCTGAAGAATTGAGATGAATTAAATCTCAGGCCCTAGATGATCTCCACTGCATTTGAGAGCACTCTAAGGGTTGAATTTCTCCATTCTGTTGTAAATACAATCAGTTCTTTGGAGAAGAAATTAGGGCCTTTCCGTTTTATAGCCGGCTTTCTGCCTCCCCACATGCCAGTCAAAATCTTTGCGCTCTGCCTCTAGGGATGGGAATAATGGCTGTATGAGTCAGTCAAATTGGTGCTAATGTGAAATACCAAAATTGGGTTGGTCTTTATAAAGGGTATGTATTTGCGGTAGAAGTCCCCAGATACCAGGCCATAAAGCATAAGTTTCTTCTCACCAAAGTTCATTGCCACGTGTTGGAGCAAGACTGCTGCCAAAGTTTACCAGGGTTCAGGGTTTTTGTGTTCCTGACTTCCCAGGGCTGCGTTTCTCTCTGGGCTTAGCTCTTCTGGTTCCTCCACATGGTCAGCTGTAGACTATTAGGTGAACGGCTCACTTCTCTTTTTCTGGGGCCTTTTCTCAGACATCAAAACTGCTTCTCAAAACTGCTTCAACTCTCTTCTTGCCTTGCCATTTATATTTGATTCCCCACACACCAAAGGGTGGGACTCAACACCCTACTGACATGGCCAAGTCAATGCCCTAATCACAACTTAATCTTGCCCAGATTAACAGATCAGTTTACAAGCATGATCCAATTATATTTTTGGAATCTAAAGTTACATCAAACTGCCCAACTGCAACACTCCACCCTCTTAATTCCAAAAATACATTACAATATCCAAAATCCTTATATCAGTAACAATTCAAGTACAAAATCATATCATAGGCTGTTTAAAGAAATGCAGTTTTTATTCAGGCAAAATCCAATTTGCTGTAGACCTCTGAAACATACAAAAACATTTAACTGCTTCCAATACACAAGTGGAAAGACAAAGGATAAACATTTTCATTATCATAAGGAGAAATTGGGATGTGAGACATGACTCATGGATCCTCTACAGTTCAGTAAACCTGCAAGGAATCTTCCATTCAATTTCAAAGTCAGAGTCATTCTTAAGATGATGGTTTCTTCTTCTTGGTACCAAATGGGAACCCGCCCTTTCCACAGGCTTGCCCAATGGCCATTTTCTTGGTTCCACCCTCATCAAGCATCTGGGTGTTGACCAGGCTCTAGACCTCACCCTCCAAGAATGTTGGGGTGATTACCACACCTTGCCCAATATTTGGGTTAGAGTCTTAGGCCCCCTAGTACAGTGAGGTAAAGAGAACATTTCCCCCTAACATTTTGCATACAGGTTTAACACTCTCAGAGCAACGACTTGACCAGCTGGCCTTTCCAAACCTTTGGCATACAGATTCAACCCTCTCAGAGCAATTGGTTGACCACCTGGCCTTCTCTAATCCATGGGTCAGGTACACCCCTCTCAGACTTATGGGGTGTTGACTTATCTGCCCTAATATTTGAGGAATATTCTCCACCCTCCCTACACCCTGGGTTGGCAGAACTCTCTCAGAACATCGGATGGAGACATCCACCTTCTTCAACTGCTGGGGAAACTCACTCTCTCTCTACATATGAGTGGGGCTCCTCTCTTGGCCCAAGGAGATGTCTTAATCCCAGATCTCTGCTTCCACGTTTTTCTTCATAAAACTGTTTCTCCCTCAGTCTCTCCTTTCCATGTCCTCTTTTGTCCAAGCTGACATTGGATTTGTTCATACAGCTCTCTCAAAATCTTTGTTGGTTTAGCATGCAGTAAGCAGGGGTCCAGGCCATCAGACAATAAGATTTTCCACAAGTCCTTCCAAGATAACTGCATCTTCATTTCTGATTTACAATTTCCAGGTTTAGCTAAGTCTTCAAATGGGGCACTTTCATCTGGGAATTTGATTTCCAAAAACTTGGAAATTCTAGAATCAGTTTCTGTTTACTTTGTGCCCAAAATTTCAGTCCTTAGTGTATTTCACTCATCTAGTATTTCACCCATCTAGTATTTTGTTTTGTTGTGGTGAAGTGAAGCCACATTCTCAGAGGTTAACTTGGAAAGTTCTTCAGCTAAATGCTCAGGTTTGCCATTTTCAAATTCTGTCTTCCACATCACAGCAAGAGTTAATCTTTCTAAGTTCTCTGCAACTTTAAAACATGGATCACCTTTCCTCCAGTTTCCAATAGTAGTTTCATCATTTACTTCTAAGGCATCATAGAAAGTCTCTTTTTGTCCATATTACTATCAACAGTCTTTTCTAAGTGAACTAGACCTTTTCCATCAAGCATTTCACAATACCTCCAAAAAATACCCCTTACCCATTTATAAAACTGTTCCAACATTTTGGTATATGCAAAAGCACTTCCCCACTCCTCGGTACCAAATTCTGTATTAGTCAACCAAAGGGGTGCTAATGTGAAAGAACAAAAATGGGTTGGTCTTTATAAAGTGTATTTATTTGTGATAGATATCCTCAGATACAAGGCCATGAAGCCTAAGTTTCTTCTCACCAAAATCCATTGCCACGTGTTGGAGCAAGACAGCTACTGAGGTTTGCCAGCATCCAGGCTTCTTGTGTTCCTGTCTTCCTGTGGCTGTTGTTTTTCTCCAGTCTTAGTTCTTCTGGTTCCTCCACATGGTCAACTGTAGACTGTCAGGCAAAAGGGTCAATTCTCTACTTCTGGTGCATTTTCTCCAACGTCAAACCTGCTTCTCATAAACAGCTTCAACTCTGTTCTTGCCATGTCTTTTTTTTTTTTTTTTTTGGAGTGAAGAAATTCCTTTATTTCTTATTATATAAAACTGAAGAAACAGAGAATAGCAAAATAAAAGACATATAATCTGGATATCCAGAGAAACCTTGATAGCTTAGTGTTTTAGTTAACTATTGCTGCATAACAAATTATCACAAATTTAGAGATTTTAAACAGCACACATTTTTTCCTATTAACATATATACAATCCAACATTTTGCCTTTTAATCACATTCAGATATAAAATTTTAAAAAAATTTATAAGAATGCACTACTCAAACTACTCATGGTTACACTAAGGTAAACCATGGACTAAGTTAATTGTAAAATTATAAAAATGTGCTTTAAACAATTGTAGCAAATGTACCACACCAATGCAAGGTTTTAATAATAGGGTGGTATATGAGAATCCTGTATTTTATGCATGATTGTCCTGTAAACACACAACTTCTCTAATTAAAAAAAGAAGCAGCCAAAATACTGTTGTAAAAAAGTATTAGAGATGTTTGCAAGGCAGTTCAGCAATAAAAAAATATTATATTTGCTTACCCACCCACCAAGGGGTGGGGCTCAATGCCCTACTGATGTGGCCAAGTCAATGTCATAATCATAACTTATTCATGCCCATATGAACAGATCAGTTTACAAGTATGATCCAATTATATTTTTGGAATTCATAATTACATCAAACTGCCCAACTGCAACAATGGCCAACCATTCTGAGTTGCACGCCTGATTTTGGAGCTAAGATTTGGTGGAGAAAGCATAGTATATTGAGTTCTTCTTGGGACCATTCTAGGGACCAGTACAATGGTGGTCAGCACCCCACTTTGCTCAATGATGGCCACATCCAAAGTACAACCACTGCTTCATGAGTTTACATTTCTCCCAGACTTAATAGAACCCTCCTGATCTCTGTGCTCTGGGTTAATGCCTTCGTTTGAGACTTGTGTGGATCCCGTATAAGTATGTTCTTACTATCCCATTGCTGTGTGTGTCAGCCTTTGTATGTAGGACATTTGGTGAAATTCATATAAGGGATCTTTCAATTAGCTCACTTTTCATTAGACTGATTTAGTTTAGATATGGGCCTCTGATTAGATTTCACGCATCAAGATGGATGCCAATCATTTTGCTGAAGTCCTACATACATGGAACACCCAGAGAAAGAGTACTGCCATGTTTACCCTGCCATGTGCAAGAAGGCTCCGGGATCCCCTATAGCTGTAGAGAGACACTGAAAACCTGAGTGGCTGAGGGAGAGGTCAGAGGCTGGAGACATGGGGCAGCTTGAAGCTGAAGACATCCAAGCCAGAGGAGAAGGGAGTGGTGTGAGAAGTTGTGTCTGATGGCCCACTGCTGAGCTCAGGAAGAAAGTGAGTTTGCAGGAGAAGGCATAGAGATACAGGCAGGCCCAACATTTTGCCATGGCAGGAGTCCAGCAGCAGCTGACCTTTGTTAAGACAGCATTTTTGATGATTCCTTGATTTGGACATTTTCACATCCTCAGACTGTAAGCTTTAACCCTAAAAATTCCAATAAAAGCCAACCTATTTCTAGTATTTTGCATTGGCAGACTTGGCAAACTCAAACAGGTAGGGACACAGGGTTGGAGAGTTGCTATGTTCTCAAATGGCAATGTGATGCTGCCCAGTGAATTCACCTGTAAGCTGTGGGTGTCTCCAGAGTAGGTGGGAATGAGTACTGGTAAGATGGAGGGTGGTGTGCTCTTGGCTAGCAAGTCCTGCAAGACAGGGAGTCAGGCAGGAGAATCACATGGTTTGGGGACTAGTATAAAGTCACAGAGGAACCAGTATGATGTACCTGACTCAGGCAGGGGTTGGCTAGGTGGGCAGGGGCAGATAAAAGCATGGGACCTGGGGTCTGGTGATGCAGAGGATTCAGGGCACAGAGAGGAAGCTTCCTGCTCCTGCTCCTTTTGCCATTCCCTTTGCCTCCAGCATTGACCTTCTGAGGAGGATGCACATACTGCATCACTCCTGGGTCTCAGGCACAGACTCAGATCTCCTGCTTCCAGTTCTACATTCAACTTCTCCAATTTTGCAGCAGCTAATGAAAGAGCAATGCCATGATGAAACCTGTTGGTGTCTGGAAGGAAATGTCAAAATTCACATTACAGCATTGGCTACAGCAATAACATCACCAGAATGAGCCACATTAGGCCAGTGACCCTAATAAATAGTACGGGAATTCCAGAAAGTACTGAGACCTAGGGCTGACAAGAATAGAAGTGAGGTTGTGAGGGAGTACAATGTTTGCATAAAACCACAGAGGGTGCAGATGCCAGATATTTCTCAGACTAATTAAATGTCAAATTTTCAACACATTTTTAACAGTGTTGAAAATGATGCAGACCTCTTCAATTCCAGAAGAGAATGGAGGGGTTGGATGGGAAGAAGCTGATGAACACCTGAAGAAGCTGGAATGTAACACTGTTTACTGCAGTTCCCTAAGCCAGAGAGAGAATTTCCTGTTTGGGAACCAAACACTCAGGGCCCCAATGAAAACCATCATCATAGGTTCTGGATCTGCAAATGAGGACAGAGAAAACCCTGCTCAGCACTCAGATCTCACTTAGAGGTATGAGTCACTCTAGCTGGTCTTCACTGGGAATTAGTAGCAGGAAGTCTGATTTCTCCTGTTGTGCTAGCAGCCTTCTAGCCAGACACATGTAGAGAACAGGGTGGCCTTCATATGGTTGCATCCATGCACGTTGTTCTCCATTCTCACTGTTGCTGAGGGAGGCCTCCACCCGTCCATGCATCTGGGGAGTGGGTCGAGGTGAGTGAGCACTTTTCCTTTATGGCTGGCTGTATTTGCAAAGGGTGATGGTAAGTGCCCCCCTCCAGTAATGTTGCAGACACAAATCAATATCATCAAATCAACAACTTTGTATAAGTTCATGCTGTAACATTTTCATAATTTCTTTTAAATTATAACCAAATTATCCATACAAAGAGTATAAAAATAATTTCTGTCTGTTTTGGCAAACAGCCATATTCCTTCTCTAGCCTCAACCCCCATTCCTCCTTCCTCAGAATTATCTGCACTGGCAGATTCTTTTGGGTACACATTTCTGTTTGTAACTACATGCATTCTCTAGTTTCATCCATCCCACACCATACCATATTTCAGGAAAATATTGGAGTACAACTTAAGAACATAAATAAATTTTCTAACTTCTTAAAATATTTGAGATTAGAAGTATATCATCTAATTATGAAAGGATCATTTCTGATTTAAAATAGTAACAAAAATTGTAGTGAAGTAGAAAGCATGACATAAGGTGAGGCCATCATTGATCAAAATTGGGTGTTGACCACCAATACACTTGTTCCTAGAATGGTCCCAATAAGAACTCAATATACTGTGCTTTCTCCACCAAATCTTAGCTCCGAAATCACGTGTGTAACTCAGAGAGGTGTGCCATTATTCCCAACCCCAGAGCCAGAGCACATAGGTTTTGCCTGGGTGGTGGTGGTGCAGGAAGCAGGCTGTAAAACCGAAAACCCCTAATTTCTTCTCCAAAGAACTGATTGCATTTACAATAGACTGGAGAAATTTGACATTAAGGTTGCTGTCAGAAGAAGTGGAGATTGTGGAGGGGCTGAGATTTAATTTATCTAAATCCTTCAGGAAGAATTGAAATAAATATTTTACAGATGAGTAAAAACTAAAACCGTTTGCTAGCAGCAAATCACTTTAAAATAAATGTAAAAGAATATTCTTCAGGCAGAAAGAAAATAATCTCAGAAGGGTCAAGACTCAGGATGGATTGAAGAATAATATCTGTTAATTAAATCCATGTATCTAAATGACTATTGAATGGATAAAGTAATAGTGATATCCATTCCCTAGGACATCAATAAAGTCCTAAAATACACCATAAAATAATATACAGCATAAGTTGGGTAAATGGATATGTAGCAGTTTGATATCATTATGAATTCCAAAAATAGATATTTGACTATATTTGTAAACTGGTCTGTTAATCTGGGCATTATTAAGTTTTGATAAGGGCATTGACTTTGCCACAGTCGGTAGAGTGCTGAGCCCTGCCCCTTGGGGGGTGGGGTATCAAACACAAAAAGACATGGCAAAGCACACAGTTGGAATAATTTTTGATGTTGGAGTTCTAATGAGCAAGGATCGGATACCCTGTGGAAAAAAGATGAGCCATTCACCTGACATTTCACAGCTGGCTTTGTGGAGAGAGGCAAGGCTTAGAGAGCCACATAGTCTACAGCTGACCTTGTGGAGGAAACAGAGGGTCTGAGCACAGAGAGGAACACAGCTCTGAGTAGAGAGGAACCCAAGAAGTTTGATCCCTGGCAAATGTTGGCAGCTGTCTTCATCAAAGATAAGCTAAGAGACTTTGGTGAAGGAAGAAACTTATCCTTTATTCCCTGGTAACTGCAAACATCTACCCCAAATAAACACCCTTTCTAAAGACCAACAGAATTCTGGTATTTTGCATCAGCACCCATTTGGCTGAGTAATATAGGATATAAAATGTTTTAAAATACACTATTTGGCAGGTCAATAACAAATAATAAGTGTAGATTTGGTAAGGCAAGCAGAACTGTTATAATTTCCCCTGTAAACTTTAAAGAATATTAAATACTGCATCTCATCCAAGTGAATGGAAGAAAAAAAATTGAAGAAAAATAGTCAGTCCAAAACAAAATATTCAGGATTTCCTGGAATGCTTTTTTGACTATTGTTCTGTGGCCACCTTACTCATGCATCTTGGAAGCTGCACCTTTCTTCTACTTAAGAAGCCTGAAAGTTCCAGGATTTATTTATGGGTTGTTATTTTGTCCCCATTATAAATCAAGTGCTGTATCACTCCCCATTTCCTAGATGAAGTCAACAAACTGGATGTGATGATCTTTTGAAGCAAGAAGAGCCATGAATTAGAGAACAAATAAAAAGGATATATTTTTGTGCTTCCCAAATTGGATGCTTAGACAGTTGATATTGGATCATTCCACTTTTCTAATGAATACATTCAATGCTATAAATTTCCCTCTAAACACTGCATTTGCTGCATCCCACAAATTATGAAGAAGCATAAGACATTAAGAAGTAGAAAGAACCACATAACAAAAGAATGTGTGTGAAGCTATATCTACATGCACAACAGCATAGACTTAAGATGACTGAGAATGTAATAAAGTTGGAAAATATGTTCTCTTACTGCAAGCATTGTTTCCACAAGATAATGCATCTATGAATGTCACTTCACTTTGAAGGAATTTGCATCTTGCTTACCTAAGCATGAGGGAATCTATGTATGGAAACAAAAATGAAGACAATGAGTTTTTCCAGTTTGCCACACCTGGTAGTACTCCCCTTTAAGTGTAATGAGTGTGAAGTTTTCTTGGATTTTCAACCTCAAGAGATACATAGAATTAATCCCTCAGAGAAACCATTTGGAATTTTATGAATTTGTGAAAGCTAGAGTCACATCAAAGAAACATGCAGGAGTAAAATCCTATGTATGTAAGGAATATTGGAAATCATTCAACCAGGCATTAAATCTCAACTGGGTATGAAATATCATACATTAGTTAGTATTGTAATGACCATTGGAATGCTTCCATCTGAAACAAAACCTCATGGAATATGAGTCAATTCAAACACGAGAGAAACCATACGAGAGTCCTGAATATACTCTGCACTTTACAGCCATTTTTTGCTTCTCATTTTAAAAGCCATACAGGGGAAAATGCATAGAAATGTCATACATGTGAGAAAGTTTCAACCTGACAGGAAACCTCTTTATTCATCCGAAAAGTCTTACTGAGGAGAAATCATGTGTATGTGGGAAAGCTTTAATTCAAATCTCAGATACAAGAGATTAACTACTGCAAAGAAAAAACCTATGTTTGTAAGGCATGTGAAAAAACTTTAGGCACAAATCATATGTCATAGAACATGAAAAAACTCATAGTGGACAAAATAATATTCAAAATAATATTCATTAAAGAATGCAGAAAAGCCTTCAGCCAAAAGCAATAGTTCATTAAATATCAGAGCATTCATTCTGGAGAAAAACCAATGAATGTGGAAAAGCCTTCAACCAGAAGGAAAACCTTATTAACCATCTGAGAATACATAGAGCAGAGAAACCCTATGAATGTGATGGATGTGGGAAAGCTTTCATTCAGAAATCAAGCTTCATTACACACCAGAGAAGACAAGCTGGAGAGAAACTCTATATAGGTAAGGAAGGTAGGATATCCTTCAAGCAAATCAAATCTCACAGACCATGAGAAAATTCATAGTGGAGGGAAACCCTATGCATGTAAGGAATGTCGAAAAGCCTTCAGCCAGAGGCAGTATCTCATTAAACATTACAACATTCATACTGTAGAGAAACACTGTGAATGTAATGAATGTGAATCCCCAAAGAATCTCCACCCCCAGTCTGTGCAACTTGTTGCCAATCTTTTAATGAAGCTGCTGTGACTATGCAATTCAGGATGTCTTTCTTCTCTTGAAAAAATGTACTTGCAGTTTGTTCTGAGATCTGCTCCTCTCACATCTTATTCCACACTCATCTGTGTTCAATTTGTTACCACTAATTTATGCATCAGAACTCTAAATTTCTCTTAGTTTGTGTAAAGATGGGCTTTCCACTTATTTCAAATTATCCCGGTTGTTTTCACTGGTTCTTCAATCCATTACATTCTGGGTAAGCATTTTAAAAATTACCATTTTAAACATAAGGCTGCCCATTACTGTAGCACTTTCTTATAAGGCACCCCAACCATTTATATTTTTTCAATTTCTCCACCTGATTCTGATGTGGATTGAAGTTTAACAGCCCCTGAACTACAGTGGCCTGCTTTCTACTTAACTCCAATTTTCCTTATTATTTAAATCAGAAATGATCCTTTTATAATTAGATGATATAATTTTAATCTCAAGTATTTTAAGAAGTTAGAAAATTTATTTATAATCTTAAGTTGTACTCCAATATCTTTCTCATATCTGACAGGGTGTGGGATGAATGAAATTATAGAATGCATGTATTTAAAAACAGAAATGTGTACCAAAAAAAATCTGCCAAGTGCAGATAATTCTGAGGAAGGAGGAAAGGGGGTTGAAGCTAGAGATGGAATTTGTCTGTTTGCCATAACAGACATAAATTATTTTTATCCTTTTTGCACAGATAATTTGGTTATAATTTAAAAGAAATTATGAAAATAGTACACAGTGAAATCATACAAATTAGTTGAATTGAAGATATCGATTTGTATCTTCAACATTACTGGGGGGCACTTCCCCTCACCCTTTGAAAATACAGTCACCCATAAAGTAAAAGTGCTCACTCCCCTTGGCCCTCTCTCCAGCTGCATGGACAGGTGGAGACCTCCGTCATCAAGAGTGAGCATGGAGCATGACCCGCATGGACATGACTGTGTGAAAGCCACTGTGCTCTCTACATGAGTCCATTAAGAGGGCTGTTAGCGCCACAGGAGAAGATGGACTTTCTGCTGCTTACTCCCCAGTGAAGCCCGGCTAAAGTGACTCATGTCACTAAGTGAGGCTGTGAGTGCTTAGCAGGGCTTTCTCGCTCTCCTACTTTGTGGATCCAGAACCTATGATGATGGTTTCATTGGGGCTCTGAGAGTTTGGTTCCCAAACAGGACATTCCCTCTCTAGCTTGGGGGAACTGCAGTGAACACGTGTTACATTCCAGCTTCTTCAGTTGTTCATCAGCTTCTTCCCATCCAACCCCTCTGTTCTCTTCGGGGATTAAAGGCTTCTGCATAATTTTCAACACTGTTAAAAATGTGTTGAAAATTTAATATTTAATTAGTCTGTGAATAATCTTGCATCTGGCAATCTGAGGTTTCCTGCAAACATAGCACTATCTCACAACCTCACTTCTATTCTTGTCAGCCCTAGGTCCCAGGACCTTTTGGGATTCCTGGTCTATATATTAAGGTCTCTGACCTAATATTGCTCATTCATGTGATGTTATTGCTGTAGCCAATGCTGTAATGTGAATTTTGACATTTCCTTACTGGCACCAACAGATTTCATCTTGGCCTTGTTCTTTCCTTAGCTGCCCCAAGATTGGAGAAGTTGAACATAGAAGCAGGAGACTTGAGTCTGTGTCTTAGACTCAGGATGGGTACAGTAAGAGAAGCCTCCTCAGAGAGTCAATGCTGCAAGCCAAGGGAAGGAGGGAATGGCAGAAGGAGCAGGAGCAAAAGTCTCCTCTGTTCCCTGACTCCTCTCCTGCATCAGACCCCAGGTTCCATGCTTTTATCTGCCCATTCCCACTTGGTTGACCCCTGTCTGAGGCAGGTACATCATACTGGGGCATCTGTTATTTTAGACTAGTCCACAAGCAATGTGACTACCCTGCCTGACTCCCTGTCTTGCAGGCCTTGCAAGCCAAGAGCAATTCCCCCTCCATTTTCTCAGTACTGATTCATGCATAGTCTGGAGAAACCCACATTTTACAGGTGAATTCACTGGGTAGCAGCATCACATTGCCTTTTGGGAACAGGGCAGATCTCCAACACTGTGTCCCTATCTGAGTTTGTGAATCACTGCCAATGTAAAATACTTGAAATAGGTTGCCTTTTATTGGAACTTATTAGGGTTAAAGCTTACAGTTCTGAGGCTGTGAAAATGTTGAAATCAAGGCATCATTAAAAATCCTGTCTTAACAAGGAACCCTTGTTCAGTGGCAGAGTGGAATGATCACACCACTAAGATGTTCTTGTCTGAATTCCGAAGAAAGATTGTCTGGGAACACAGAAACAGGCAGCACTCTCAAGTACCAAGCTTAGAAAGTAGTGAACAATGCCCTATTTTCTTATCAGCTTTGCAGTATAAGAAGAAGCCTCAGCCTAAATAATCTTGCCTGCATTCCTTTGTCCCAACCATTCTTTGGATTATTCCAAGCACCATCTACCTCCACATTGAAATTCAACAGATGGCACCCAATGTGGGGCATGACTGATCTTTTCTCTGGATAAGTGCCATGGAAATAAGGACTGCTGGGTTGGACGGTCCTTGTATTCTGTTGGTGATTCAAATAATCTTGATCACCAGGGTAATGGGTAATCAGTTGACTCGGTTAGGGGAATATTCCCAAGTTTTGAAAACCCTGTTTAAGAACACAGGGTTATCTATGACAAACCTAGAGTTACTAGATCCCTTTTCTCTTGTACAGAAACATTGTTATGTATGGTCTTTGTGTGGTATTATTTCAGTTTCCCTTGAACCATTACAGTCAAATGAAAATGAAGATATTAAAATGGATACTGCTATTACTAACACTGTAGCAGAACAAGCTAATGATAATGTTAATGAAAAGTTATCTGAAAAAATTAAAGAACAGGCAAAACCAGATAAACTCATGTCTACAAAAAAGAAAAAAGAAAGAAAAAGGGAGGTTATGGAACTTTTCCAGTGGTAGTAAGCCATCCACTCCAAAAGATAATTTACTTTCTTTTAAACCAGTGTCTGTGCCTCCTAAGGTATCTACTAATCCATTCTTTACAACATTTAATGACCCTCCAAAAGTTTCTGTTTTTATGCCAGCACCATCATCTTCAATTATGAAAAGAACAGCATAGTGATTAGAGAAGCAAATTCATAAGATATGCAATTTCTTTTTTACTCACAAGTAACAGTAACTCAAATTCCAGTAGATGCTAACAATCCCCAAGGGGGTGTACAAAATGAGAATCCTCTTGTTACTTTTAAAACTATCAAAAAATTTAAAAAGCATGCACTCAATATGGTGTAGATTCTCCTTATCCTCAGAATTAGTGCAAGAAATGTTACAAGCTAATAGATTAATATCCTCAGATTGGGATTTGTTATCTCAAACTGTATTTAATTCAGCAGGATTTTTCCAATTTAAAACTTGGTGGGCTGATGAAGCTAATATTGTAGCATGATGAAATCAACAGCAAAATCCACCAGTACCTATTACTGCTGAACAAATATTAGGAGCGGATCAATCACCTGAAATTCCACTACAAGCGCAATATGATAAAATTGCTATTATGAACCCTACCAAACACTAACCCTAACCTAACCCTAAACCTAAACCTTAACCTAAAACGAACTAATGCTAACCCAAAACATAATATCAACTAACCCTAATTCACCCTAACCCTAAACCTAACCTAACCTTAACCCTAACCCTAACCCTAACTACCCGTAACCAACCCTAACTTAACCCTAACCCTAACATAACCCTAACCCTAAACCTAACACTAACCTTAACAATAACCCTAACCTAACCCTAAAAATAAACCTAACCCTAACCCTAACCATAACCTAACCATAACCTTAAACCTAACCCTAACCCTAACCCTAACCCCAAGTGGGGGCCCATTTTGGACCAGAGAGGCTGTGAGTGTTGCACAGGCTCATGGAGCCTGAGGAAACTAGGGAGTTTCTGGAAACTGTGAGCCCACATGGATGCCATGGAGGCCTTGGAGGTCATGGAGCCTATGGAGCATGCATTGCCCCTGGAGGCCTGTGGAGGCTCTGCAAGCCCATGGAGCTGTACAGCCTTTGAAACACTTGGAGACCATACAGCCTGTGCAGCCACATGGAGCCTGAGGAGCATGTGGACCTTATGGACCCTGAAGAGCCTGTGGAGTAAGTAGAGCTTGTGGACCCTCTGCATACACATGGAGCCTGTGGAGCACGTGGAGCCCATGGATCCTGTGGAGTCCTGCAGCCCATGGAGGCCTTTGGAGCGTATGAGGACCCTAGAGGCCATTCACAGATGTGGAGGTTTTGGTTCCTGTGAAGACCATAGAATCCATGGAGACAGGAGGCTCTGTAGACCAGTGAAGCCTGTCAGGCATTTGGAGCCTGTGGAGGCCCATGAAGCCCTTGGAGCCTGTTGAACCCATGGAAATTATGCAGACTTGTGGAGCCCGTGGAACCCATGGAGACTGTAGAGGCCTGTGGAGCATGTGAAAGCTTGTGGATCCTGTGGAGCTCATCAAGACCATGGGGCTCATGGAGCCTGTTGAAATAAGGAGCCAAAGGACACTACAGAGAATGTGGAGCCTGCTAAGTACATGTAGCCCTTTGACACCTTTGGAGTCCATGGAGCATACTGATCCTGTTGAGACAGCGGTGCCCAATGAGGCCTGTGGAGCCTGTAGAGGCCTTAGAGCTGGTAGATTCTGTGGAGCCAATGAAGATGGTGGAGCCCATGGAGCCGTAAAGACTGTAGAGCCACTGGACCCCGTGGAGCCCATGGAATCCATGGAGCTCTTGGATACTAGGTAGGCCAGTGGAACCTGTGCAACCTGTGAAGCCCATGGGCCATGGAGCTGGTCGAATTTGTGGAAACCAGGGGGACTAAGGAGCCCATGGAGACTACTGTGGAATCCAATGAGGCATGTGGAGCATTTGCAGTCCCGTGCAGGACAGGGAGACAGTGAAATCAGTGAGAATATAGAAGCCTGTGGAACTGATGAAGCTTATGGTGCCCATGGAGGCTGTGAAACCCATGGAGGCCTGTGGAGACTGTGCAGGTTTCAGGACCCTGTGGAGTCCATGGAACCTCTGCTGGACTGGGGTGCCTGTGGAGCCCATGGAGGCCTCCGAAGCCTCTAAAGCCTTATAGACCCCTTGGAGCCTATGGTAACTGTGCAGAAATGTGGAAAATGTGGAGCCTGTGGAGCTTATGGAGCTCATGGAGCCCTTAGAAACCATGGAGTGTGTGGAGACTGCAAGGAATGTATATCTCATGGAGGCCATGGAGCCTATGCAGATTCATGTTTCTGGAAGAGCATGTTGAGGCCATGGAGGAATGTGGATCCCTTCGAGCCCATGGAGGTTATGTAGAACCATGAAGCCTGTAGAGTCTGCAGAGTCTGAGGAAGCTGAGGATCACATGGGGGCCTGTGGAGTCTGAGGAGCCCATTTTGGGCCATGGAGTCTGTGAGGCCTGTGCTGGTTCATGGAGCCTGTGGAGAGTGGTCAGCCTGGCGAGACTCTGAAGCCACATGGATGCCCTGGAAGCCTTGGAGTTCATGGAGCCCATGGAGCATGCATTGACCCTGGAGGCCTGTGGAGTCTCTGCATGCACATTCAACCTGTTGAGCCTTTGAAGGACTTGGAGACCATGCAGCCTGTGCATGCCCATTTAGCCTGTGGATCACACCGGCCTTATAAAGCCTGAAGAGTCTGTGGAGTAAGTAGAGCTTCTGGAGCCTCTGCATACCAATTGAGCCTGTTGAGCATGTGGAGCCCAAGGAGCCTGTGGAATCCGTGCAGCCCTTGGAGGCCTGTGGAACATATGAAATCCCCTTGAGGTTATTGACATCTGTTGAGCATGTGCGGCTGGTGGAGATCATAGATTCCATGGAGACTGCGGAGGCTGTGTAAGCCAATGGGGCCTGTGGGGTCTTTGGAGCCTGTGGAGGCCCAGGGAGCTTGTAGAGCCTGCACAGGCCTTCGGAGCCTCTGGAGTTCATTGAGCCCATGGGACTCATGGTGACTGTTGAGGTATGGAGCCCAAGAACACTACAGAGAATGTGGAGCCTGTTAAGTGCATGTAGCAGTTTGACACCTGTGGAGCCCTTGGAGACTGTTGAGCTTGTGGAGACTGCAGCACCCATTGAGGCATGTGGAGCCTGTACAGGGTTTAGAGCCTGTGGATTCTGTGGAGCTGATGGAGCTGGTGGAGCCCATGGAGCTGTAAAGGACTTTAAAGCCCCTGGAATCCATGCATCCCATGGTGCCCATGGAGCTCATGGATGGTCTATAGGCCAGTGGACCGTGTGTATCCTGTGAAGCCCATGGACTGTGGAGCTGGTGGAGTTTGTGGAAGCCAGGGAGACCAAGGAGCCCATGGAGACTATGGAATCCAAGGAGGCATGTGGAGCCTTTGCAGTCCTGTGAAGGACAGGGAGAGTGTGAAGTCTGTGAGATTATAGAGGCCTGCAGATCCCATGAAGCTGATGGAGCCCATGGAGGTTGTGAAACACGTGGAGGCCTATGGAGCCAGTAGAGTCCTATAGACCACATGGACACTATGGCAACTGTGCAGTCCTGTGGAACATTTGGAGCCTGTGGAGCCACTGGTGCTTATGGAGCCCACGGAACTCATGGAGCACATGGAACCTGCAGAGCCAGCAAATCTCATGGAGGCCCAGAAGCCTGTGCAGGCTCATGGTGCTGCTATAGCCGATTGAGGCCATGGAGGAATGTAGATCACATGGAGCCCGTGGAGGTTATGATGGCCCATGAACCTTGTGGAAGCTTTAGATTGTGAAGAAGCTGAGGGTCACGTGGAGGCCTGTGGAGTCAGTTGACACATTTGGGGCCATGGAGCCTGTGAGGCTTGTGAAGGGTCATGGAGCCTGAGGAAACTGGGGAGTTTCTTGAAACTGTGTATCCACATGGATTCCATGGAGGACATGGAGTTCATGGAGCCCATGGAGCATTCATTGCTCCTGGAGACCTGTGGAGCCTCTGCAGTCCCATGTAACCTATTGAGCATTTGAAGTCCTTCGAGACCATGCAGCCTGTGCAGGCCCATGGAGCCTGTGGGCCATGTGGAACCTGTGAAGCCTGTAGAGCCTGTGGAATCAATGATGCCTGTGGAGCCTGTGCAAACCCATGGAGCCTGTGGAGCACGTAGGATCCATGGAGCCTGTGGAGTCCATGGAGTCTTTGGAGCCTGTACATACCCATGGAGCCTGTGGAGCACGTTGAGTCCATGGAGCTCATGGATCCCCTGGAGACTATAGAGGTCTGTGGAACCTGTGAATGCCTGTGGATGTGCTGAGGCCATGGAGAACATGAAGTCTGTCAAGACCATGGAGTTCACAAAGCCTGAGGAGTCCTTGAAGCCTGAGCAGGCCCATCGAACTTGTGTAGACTGTACAGGCCTGTGGATCCTGTGGAGCTCGTCAATCTCATTGGGCCTATGGAGCCTGTTGAGGTATGGACTCCAAGAACACTACAGAGAATGGGGAATATCTTAAGGACATGTAGCCCAGTGACATCTGTGGAACCCATGGAGCCTGTTGAGCCTGTGGAAACTTTGGCACCCATTGAGGCCTGTGGATTCTGCACAGGCCTTAGATCCTGTGGATTATGTGGAGCCAATGGAGATTGTGGAGCCCATGGAGTTGTAACGGACTGTCAAATCCCTAGAGCCCGTGGAGACCAGGGAGACCATGGAGCATGTGGATACTGTGTAGGACAGTGGGTCCTGTGCAACCTGTGAAACCCATGGAGTCCATGGAGCTGGTGGAGTTTGTGGAAGCCATGGAGATCAAGGAGCCCAGGGAGATTCTGGAGCCCAAGGAAGCCTCTGGAGGCTGTGCAGTCTCATGAAGGTCAGGGAGACTTTGAATTCTCGAGTATGTAGAGTCCTGAGGAACCCATGGAGTTGATGGAGCACATGGAGGCTGTGAAACCCGTGGAGTCCTGTGGAGCCTGTGCAGGCCTGAGGAACCTCTGGAGCCTTGATCCCTCTGAAGGCTTGGGGAGCCTGTGGAGCCCAGGGAGGCCTGTGGAACTTGTACAGGATCCTAAGAACCCATGGATCCTAAGGTAACTGTGCAGACCTGTGGAACATGTGGATCCTGTGGAGCCCGTGGAACTTATGGAGCCCATGTAACTGATGGAGCGTGTGGAGTCAGCAGAGCCTTTATATCTCATGGAGGCCATGGAGCCTGCACAAACTCATGGTGCTGGCAGAGTCTGTTGAGGCCATGGAGGAATGTGGATCCCTTCGTGCCCATGGAAGTTATGTAGGCCCATGATGCCTGTGGAGAATCTGAGGAAGCTGAGGTTCATGTGGAGGTCTGTGGAGTCTGAGGAGCCCATTTTGGGCCATGGAGACTCTGAGGTCTGTGCTGGCTCATGGAACCTGTGGAGAATGGTGAGCCTGTGGAGACTTGAAGCTACATGGATGCCCTGGAGGCCTTGGAGGTCATGGAGCCCATGGAGTGTGCATTGCCCCTGGAGGCCTGTGGAGTCTCTGCATGCCCATGGAGCCCATTGAGCCTTTGAAGCACTTTCAGGCCATGCAGCTTTTGCAGGCTCATGCTGCTGGCAGAGCCTGTTGAGTCCATGGAGAAATGTGCATCCCATTGAGCCCATGGAGGTTATGTAGGCCCATGAAGCCTGTGGAGTCTGTAGAGACTGAAGAAGCTGTGGATCATGTGGATGCCTGTTGAATCAGTGGGGCCCATTTTTGAGCAGGGAATCTGCGAGGTCTTTGCAGGCTCATGGAGCTGTAGAGCCTTTGGAGTCAGAGGAACTTGTGGATCCTGTGCATATCCATGGAGCCTGTGGAACATGTGGAACCCATGGAGCCTGTGGAGTCTGTGCAGCCTGTGGAAGTCTTTGGAGCCTATGAGGACCCTAGAGGCCCTTCACACATGTGAAGCCCAAGGATACTAAAGAGAATGTGGAGAATGTTATGTAATGTTATGTTATGTAAAACATAACATGTAGCCCATTGACCCCTGTGCAGCCTATGGAGCATATTGAGCCTGTGGAGACTGTGGTGCCCATTGACTCCTGTGGATCCTGTAGAGGCCTTAGAGCCAGTGGGTTCTGTGGAGCTGATGGAGCTGGTGGAGCCCATGGAGCCATAAAGGACTGTAGAGTTCCTGGAGCCCATGGAGCTCAACGAGCCTAAACATTGCTTTTACCTAACACTCTGTGAAGGCAGGAGGTACTTCAACTTTAAAAGTTAATTAAGATATTTGTTTGTTTTGCTGCTATGCACGTGCTTTTACCTATTGCTAAGCCAATGCAAAAACTGCTTTTACTATGCCAATACTGCATTTCATCCCTTTGAAAATGTAAGTGAGATTCTTCTTTCCTTTGTTGTTATGCACGTGTTTTCACTTATGATCAACTACAAAACACTGCTATTCCCTAACTCTGGATGAATGCTGTCAGTTCATTGGTTTAGAACACCAATAAAGAAATTTGTTTCACTGGATGCTTTCCACTTGTTTTCACTTAAAATCAACTTCAAGATTCTGGTTTCACATAACTCTCTGTGAATGTAGGAGGTTCTTCAAGTTTGAAAGCTAAGTAAGATACTTGTTTGTTTCCCTGCTATGCATTTGCTTTAAGTCACAATGTCAAAACACTGCTTTTACCTAATGCTATACCAAGGCAAAGGTTTCTTCAGTTTAGAAATCTAAATAAGATTTGTGTTTCACTTGCTGCTATGCATGAGTTTTCACTTACAATTATCTTCAAAACACTGTTTTACATAACATGCTGTGAATGCAGGAGGTACTTCAACTTTGAAAGTTATGTAAGATACTTGTTAGTTTTGCTGCTGTTCACTTGCTTTCACTCACAATGTCTAAACCCTGCTTTTACCTACTGCTATGCCAATGCAGAAGTTCTTCAATTTTGTGAAGTACATAAGATACATCTTTCCTTGGTTGCTTTGCACTTGATTTCTCTCACTATGCCAACACACTGCTTTATCCTAATGCTATGCCAATGCATTAGTTTCTTTACTTTACAAATCTAAAGAAGATTTTGTTTCATTTGCTACTATGCATGTGTTTTCACTTACAATTATCTTCAAAACACTGGTATTACCTAGCATACTGTGAATGCAGGAGGTTCTTCAACTTTGAAACGTAAATAAGATATTTGTTTGTTTGCCTGCTATGCACTTGCTTTCACTCACAATCCATATAAAAACTTTGCTTTTACGTAATGCTATGCCAAACAGTAGTTTCTTCACTTTTCACATCTAAATAAGACTTGTGATTCGTTTCCTGCTAAGGATGTGTTTTCACTGAAAATCATCTTCAAAACACCAGTTGTACCTAAGAGGTAATTCAACTTTGAAAATTAATTAAGATTTTTTTGGCTTGGCTGCTATACATTTGCTTTCACTCACAATGTCAAAACCTTGTTTTTACTATACCAATGCTGCAATTTCTTCACTTTGAACTCTAAGTAAGATTCTTCTTTCTTTTGCAGCTGTGCATGTGTTTTCACTTACATTCAACTACAAAACACTGATTTTCCCTAAGGCTTGGTGAATGCAGTCAGGTCTTTGGTTTAGAAAATCAATAAAAAACTTGTTTCATTGGCTGCTTTGCACGTGTTTTCACTTACAATCAACTTCAAGACACTGTTCCATCTAACTCTCTGTGAAATTAGGAGGTACTTAAAGATTGAATGGTAAGTAAGACACTTGTTTGTTTGGATGCTGTGCCCTAGTTTTCGCCCACAGTTGATGTAAAACCACTCGTTTTATGTAATGCTATGTCAATGCAGTAGTTTCTTCCCTTTCCAAATCTGAGTAAGTTCTGTGTTTCATTTGCTCCTATTCATGTTTTTACTTAAAATCATCTTCAAAGCATTGGTTTTACCTAACACTCTGTGAAGACAGGAGGAACTTCAACTTTAAAATTTAAATAAGATTATTGTTTGTTTCACTGCTATGCCCATGCTTTCCCTCACAATATCAAAACCCTGCTTATACCTATTGCTATGCCAATGCAGAAGTTCTTGAGTTTTGTAAAGTACATAAGATACGTCTTTCCTTGCCTGTTATACACTTGTTTTCACATACAACCAATGTCAAAACAGTGCTTTACTATGCCAATGCTACAGTTTCTTCCCTTTGGAAATCTAAGTATAATTTTTCTTTCTTTTGCTTCTATGCACATGATTTCTCATACAACCAAGTGCAAAACACTGCTTTTCCCTAATCCTGGGTGAATGCAGTCAGTTCTTTGGTTTAGAAAACCAATAAAGAAACTTGTTTCATTGGCTACTTTGCACATGTTTTCACTTAAAATCAACTTGAAGACACTTGTTTCACCCAACTCTCTGTGAATGCAGGAGGTACTTCAAGTTGGAAAGGTAAGTAAGATACTTGTTTGTTTGGCTGCTATGCACTTCCTTTCACTCACTATGCCAACACACTGCTTTTTTCTAATTCTATGCCAATGCAGTAATTTCTATACTTTACAAATCTAAATAAGATTCCTTTTTTTTTTTTTTTACTGCTATGCATGCTGTGAATGCAGGAGGTACTTCAACTTTGAAATGTAAGATACTTGTTTGTTTGGCTGCAATGTACTTGTTGTCCCTCACAATCAATGTAAAACCACTGTTTTACCTAATGCTATGCCAATGCATTCATTTCCTCACTTTTCAAATCTAAGAAAATTTTGTGTTTTGTTTGCTGCTATGCATGTGTTTTCACTTAAAATCATCTTGAAAACACTGGTTTTACTTAACACTGTGAATGAGGGAGATAATGCAACTTTGAAAGTTAAGTATGATACTTGTTTATTTGGCTACTATACACTTGCTTTCACTCACAAGGCCAAAACCCTGCTTTTACTATGCCAATGCTGCAGTATCTTCACATTGGAATTCTAAGAAATATACTTCTTTCTTTTGCTGCTATGCACGTGTTTTCACTTACAATCAACCTCAAAACACTGCTTTTCCCTAAGGCTGAGTGAATGCAGTTATTTCCTTGTTTTGGAAAACCAATAAAGAAACTTGTTTCATATGCTTTTTTGTTCATGGTTTCACTTATAATCAACTTCAAGGCACTGGTCTCACCTAACTCTCTGTGAATGGAGGAGGTACCTCAAGGTTGAAAGATAAATAAGACACTTGTTTTTTGTCCGCTATGCACTGGCTTTTACTCACAATATCTAAACACTCCTTTTACCTAGTCCTACGCCAATGCAGTGGTTTATTCACTTTACATATCTAAATAAGATTTGTGTTCCCTTTGCAGCTATGCATGTTTTTTCACTTACAATTTTCTTCATAACACTGGTTTTACCTAACACACTGTGAGTGCAGGAGGAACATCAACTTTGAAACATAAGTAAGATACTTGTTTGTTTAGCTGCTATGCACTTGCTTTTGCTCACAAGCAATGTAAAAACACTGCTTTTATGTAATGCTATGCCAATGCAGTAGTTTCTTCACTTTTCAAATCTAAGAAATATTTTTGTTTCCTTTGCTGCTATGCATGTGCTTTCACTTAAACTCATCTTGTAAACACTGGTTTGACCTAACACACTGTGAATACAGGAAGTGATTCAACTGTGAAAGTTAAGTAGGGAAGCGGCTGTGGCTCAATCAGTAGGGCTCCCGTTTACCATATGGGAGGCCCTGGGTTCGGTTCCCGGGGCCTCCTGGTGAAGACAAGCCTGCCCGCACGGCGTGATTAGCTGACCCAGCGAGCACAAGCAGCAAGGGGGGGATAAATGAATAAATAATTAAAAAAATCTTAAAAAAAAAAAAAAAAAAAAGAAAGTGAAGTATTACTCTTGTTTGTTTGGCTACTATACACTTGCTTTAACTCACAATGTCAAAAACCTGCTTTTAGTTTGACAATGCTGCAGTTTCTTCATTTTGGAACTCTAAATAAGATCCTTCTTCCTTCTCCTGGTATGGAAGTGTTTTCATTTACAGTCATCTTCAAAACACTCCTTTCCCTAACACTGGGTGAATGCAGCAAGTTCTGTGGTTTAGAAAACCAATAAAGAAACTTGTTTCATTGTCTGCTTTGCATGTGTATTCACATACAATCAACTGCATGACACTGCTTTCACATAATGGTCTCTTTTTTTTTTTTTTTTTTTTATGGAATTGACCCTATATTTTATTTTTAGTCTTTCCTAGACATTTTTTTTTTATTATGGGTAAAAATCAAAATTCTGACAATACATACAAACATTTGCAAAATGATATATAAATATATATGCATATATGTGTATTTGCTTACAAAAATGTTATTTCTATATATATATATATACATATATTTTAAGAGGTGCTTAGATTACCCAAAATATTACATGGAACCCACTGAGATTCCCATGTTGCCCACCTCCCACCACATCCCACACAAACATCTACCACAGTGTGGCCCACCACCCTCAATGAACTTACACATCCTGGAGCCTTGCCACTAACCATAGACCACAGTTCACATTGTAAACCACACTCTCTCCCACTCAGTTCTGAGTGGTGTGTGCTGATTAAAATGGCCTACATCCGTTGCCACAACAGTACTTAGGATAAACTCTAACTCCCAAAGAAGCCCCTGTATTTCAACTGCCCATCCCCTCCCTACCCCAAAAGTGTCAAGTGGCCACTGGCTCCACCTCATTGTTATAATTACTTGCATTGCTAGAATCACCATATGTGAACAAGAGAATACCATCAAGTCCACTCTAGTCCATAGTTCTTCCCCCAATCCTGAGGGGACTGGGATGGTGATGTCCACTCCAACTCCAAGTGAGAGAGGGCTTATATCCCATGGATATGGTGGGTGGGATGATCCTGCCTGCAGATGCAGGCCCTCTCCATTCCCTGGGATGACCATTGCCCATCGTTGTCTCCTCACCAGGTGACTTGGATGAGTCCATTGAGCTGTAGGGTAGTAGTTGCAGCTCCACCTAGATTTCATGCACACCTGGCACATAGGTAGGTGGGAGGCTCCAATCTCTGGAAGTGTACCTAAAAACTCCATCATCACATATAGGTTTGAATAGAAGGGACTGGTGAACCATGTGCAGGGAGGACTTATTTGAGTCTAATTCTGTCACTCTCAGGAGCACAGATTCCAAAATAGAACCCACTGATAAGGCATCATGGTCTCTTAATGCAGTAGTTAATTCAAGTTTGAAAGGTAAGTAAGATAATTTTTGTTTAAGTGCTATGCACTTGCTTTCAGTCACAATGTCAACACACTTCTTCTACCTAATGCTACATGAATGAAGTGGTTTCTTCACTTTACTAATCTAAATAAGATTTGTGTTTTATTTGCTTATGTGCATGTATTTTCACTTACAATCATCTTCAAAACACTGGTTTTATCTAACACACTGTGAATGCAGAAGGTAGGTCAACTTTTAAATGTAAGTAACATACTTACAGTACATCATACTGGGGCATCTGTGACTTTATAATAGTCCCCAAACCATATGACTTCCCTGCCTGACTCCCTGTCTTGCAGGTCTTGCTGGCCAAGAGCACATCCCCCTCCATCTTACCAGTACTCATTCCCACCTAGTCTGGAGACACCCACAGTTTACAGGTGAATTCATTGAGCAGTAGCATCACACTGCCATTTGGGAACAGGGCAGCTCTCCAACCCTGTGTCCCTAGCTGTTTGATTTTGCCAAGCCCTGCCAAGGCAAAATACCAAAAATAGATTGGTTTTATTGGAATTTATTAGGGTTAAGGCTTAGAGTTCTGAGGCTCTGAAAATATCCTGATCAAAGCATCATCAAAATTGCTGTCTTAACAAGGTCAGCTGCTCCTGGACTCCTGCAAAGGCAAAATGTTGGGCCTGATTGTTTCTTTCTGCCTTCTCCTCCAAACTCACTTACTCCCTGAGCTTTGTTGTGGGCCATCAGACACAATTCCTCAACCTCTCCTTCTCCTCTGGCCTGGATGTCTTCAGCTTCAAGCTGCTCCATGACTCCAGCCTCTGGCCTCTTCTTCAGCCTCTCAAGGATTCTCTGTCTTTCCACAGCTGTAGGAGATCTTGGAGCCCTCTCCCACATGGCAGGGTAAACATGGCAGCACTCTTTCACTGTGTGTTCCAGGTATGTAGGACTTCAGCACAATGATTGCAGTTCATCCTGGTGCCTGAAATCAAATCAGCAGCCCTTAACTAAACTAAAGCAGTCTAACAAAAAGTGACCAAATTGAAAAGTCCCTTATCTGAATCTAACCAAAATGTTCTACATACAAAAACCTTACCCAAACAGAAATGTGTTAGTAAGAACATAATTTACTGGGGTCCACACAAGACTCAGATGAGGGCATTACCCCAGGGCACAGGGATCAGGAGGGGTCACCTAAGTCTGTGAGAAATGGGAACTCATGAAGCAGTGGCTGTACTTTGGGTGTGGCCATCATTGAGAAAAATGGGATGCTGACCACCATTTCACTGGTCCCTAGAATTGTCCCAAGAAGGTCTCAATATACTGTGCTTTCTCCAACAAATATTAGCTGCAAAATCATGTGTGTAACTCAGAGAGCTGTGCCATTTTAGCCATCCCCAGAGCAAGAGCGCATAGATTTTGCCTGGGGAGTGGGGTGGGGCAGGAAGCAGGTTGTAAAATGAAAGCCCCTAATTTCTTCTCCAAAGATCTGATTATGTTTACAACAGAATGGAGAAATTCAATCCTAAGGGTGCTCTCAAAAGCACTGGAGATCATCGAGAACCTAATATTTAATTCATCTCAATCCTTCAGGAAGATGTGAAATAAATAATTTTGCAGATGAGTAAAAATTAATCAAGTTTGCTATCAGCAACTCACTTTATTTTATTTATTTATTTTTTTATTGTGGGTAAAAATCAAATATTTCACAATACCAACCAATATTTGTAAAATGATATATAAATATATATGCATATATATGCATTTACTTACAAAAATTTTCTTTATATATATATTTTTTCAAAGGTGCCCAGATTACCTAAATACCACATGGAAACCACAGGGATTACCATGCTCCCCCCCCACCTCCCACAACATTCCACACAAACATCTCTCACAAGTGTGGCCCATCAGCCTCAATGGACCCACACAACCTGGTGCCCTGCCATCAACCATAGATGACAGTTCTCATCATAGACTACACTCTCTCCCACACAGTTCTGAATGGTACATGCTGATTTAAAATGGCCTACATCTGTTGCCACAACAGCACTCAGGACAACCCAGCAATTCCACTGCTGGGTATATACCCAGAAGAACTGAAAGGAAAGACACAAACAGATATATGCACACCAATGTTCATAGTGGCATTGTTCACCATTGCCAAAAGTTGGAATCATCCCTGCTGCCCATCAACAGAAGAATGGATAAGCAAAATGTGGTACATACATACAATGGAATATTACTCAATTGTAAGAAGTTATAAAGTGCTAACACATGGAATAACCTTGTGTTGAGGGAAGCAAGCCAGGCACCGAAGGATGAACAGTATATGACCTCAATGATTTGAACTGAGGAAACTGAGCGGTCTCTGACAACCATTGTCTGAAAGATAGGTTAACAAGGGAGAGAAAGAGAAGAGTAGGCTCTGAGCCATCACCCATATGGACATAATCTATGGTAAAGGGATAAAGTATAGTTACATATTGAAGGACAGGACAGATGGGTAGTGATATTACTGGGTGTGGTGGTGCAGGGTTCACAGGTGGATAGATTAGAAAGGGCAGGTTGGAATACTCAAAGTATGTAACTATGAATCTTGTCATTCCGTGAGTCAAGAGAGAGGAGTGTCATATGCCCCAGAGGGAGGGGGAGGAAGAAACAGAAGAACAACCTGGGGGTATTTAGTGGTCACAGGAAGGGTCTTTCATTACCATACAGTCAGGGACACAGGACATGGTAAATATCATCAAAACTTATTAAACTGTACCATCTAAATTGTAAACTATACTGTAAACCATTGATAATGTTTAGTTGTTATATTTTGCTATCTGTATAATACTTATAACAATGCTAACATCCAAAAAAAAAAGGTTTAATATGGGGCAACTCACTTTATAAGAAATGTAAAAGAATATTCTTCAGACAGAAAGAAAATAATTTCAGAATGTTCAAGATTCAGGATGGATTGAAGAACAATATCTGTTAATTAAATTCATATATCTAAATGATTTTGAATGGATAAAGTGATAATGATATACGTGGCCTAGGACATCAAGAAAGTGTTAAAATACACCATAAAATAATATATAGCATAAGATGAGTAAATGGATATGTAGCAGTTTGATATCGTTATGATTTCCAAAAATAGATATTGAACTATGCTTGTAAACTGGTCTGATAATCTGCACATGATTGTTATGATAAGGGCGTTGACTGGGCCTGTGTATGTAGGGTGATGAGCCCCACTCCATGGTGGATGGGGTCCCAGACATAAAAAGACGTGGCAAAGGAAAGGGCTTGGGTAGATTTGGATGTTGAAAACTGATGAGGCACTGGGGAAACAGATAAGGCATTCACCTGACAGTTCACAGCTGGCATTGTCGAGAGAGGCAAAGCTCATTGTCTCCAGTAGACCTTGTGGAGAAAACAGAGGAGCTGAGGCCAGAGGGAAACACAGCCCTGGGATGAGTGGAACCCAAGAAGTCTGAACTCTGACAAATGCCAGCATCTGTCCTGCTCTAAGATGATGAACAGACTTTGGTGATGGAAGAAACTTATGCTTTATGTCCTAGTAACTGTAAATTTCTACCCCCAAATAAATACCCTTTATAAAGACCAACAGATTTCTGGTATTTTGCAGCAGCACCCCTTTGGCTGACTAATAAAATGATTTAAAATACATTATTTGGCAAGTCAATAACAAATAAAAAGTGCAGATTTGGAAAGGTAAGCAAAAGTGTTATAATTTCCCCAGTAAATATTAAAACTATTAAATAGTGCATCTCATCCAAATAAACAGGAGGAAAAAAATTGAACAATAGTCAATCCAAAACAAAGTGTTCATGATTTCCTGGGTTACCATTTGAGCCTTTGTTCTGGGGCCATCTTACTCGTGCAACTTTGGAAGCTGCACCTTTCTTATCCTTCAGAAGCCTGAAGGCTCCAGGGTTGATTTATGGGGTGTTGTTTTGTCCCCATCATAAATCAAGTGCTGTATCACTTCCCCATTTCCAATTATGAAGTCACCACAGTGGATGTGATCCTCATTTGAAAGAAGAAGTTCCACGAATGATAGAATAAATGAAAAGGATATATTGTTGCACTTCCCAAATTGGATGCTTAGATGATTGATATTGGATCTTTCCTCTTTTCTAATGAATGCATTCAATGCTATAAATTTCCCCTAAGCACTGCTTTTGCTGCACCCCACAAACTATGAAGAAGCATAGGACATTAAGATGCATAGAGAAACACATAACAAAAGGCTTATGAGTGAAGCTATATCCACTTCCACAACAGTACAGACTTAAGATGAAGGCAAAGAATGTAAGAAAGTTGGGAGATATGTTCTCTGACTGCAAGCCTTGTTTCCTCAAAATAACACTTCTATGGATGTAACTTCACTTTGAAGGAATTTCCATCATGATTACCTAAGCATGAGGAAATCTATGTAAGGAAACAAGAATGAAGACAATGAGTTTTGCCAGTTGCCACACAAAGTAGTCCTCACCTTTAAGTGTAAAGAGTGTGAAGTTTTCTTGGAAAACTCAGATACCTGAGAATTAATCCTTCAGAGTAAACATTTTGGATTTCATGAATTTTGGAAAGCTGGAGTCACATCGAAGAAACATGCAGGAGTAAAACCCTGTATATGTAATGAATATTGGAAATCTTTCAGCCAGGCATTAAATCTCATTGAGCATGAAATAGTCATACATTAGTTAGTATTGTAATGAACATGGGAATGCTTCTATCTGAGACAAAACCTCATGGAGTATGAGAAACTTTAAACCAGAGAGAAACCATATGAGTGTCCTGAAGGTAGCCTGCTCTTTACAGTCAATTTTTTATTTCTTATTTTAAAGCCATGCAGGGGAACAAGCATAGAAATGTAATCCATGTGGAAAAGTTTTCAACCTGACAGAAAACCTCTATATTCATCTGAAAATTCTTACTGAAGAGAAATCATATATATGTTGGAAAGCTTTAATTCAAATGTCAAATCTCAGATGCAAGAGATTTCTTACTGCAAAGAACCCTTACGCATGTAAGGCATGTGAAAAAGCCTTTAGGTACAAATCCTATCTCACAGAACATGAAAAAACTTATAGTGAATAGAAACAAAATGAATGTAAAGAATGCAGGAAAGCCTTCAGCCCAAAGCAATAGTTCATTAAACATCAGAACATTCATTCTGGAGAAAAACTCTACATAGGCAATTAATGTGGAAAAGTCTTCAACCAGAAGGAAAACCTGGTTAACCAACTGAGAATACATACAGGAGAGAAACCCTATGAATGTGATGGATGTGGGAAAGCTTTCATTCAGAAATCAAGCCTCATTACACACCAGAGAAGACAAACTAGAGAGAAACCCTATATATGTAGGGAATGTAGGAAAGCCTTCAGTAGCAAATCAAATCCCACTGACCATGAGAAAATTCATAGAAGAGGAAAATTCTCTATTTGTAAAGAATGTGAAATAGCCTTCAGCCCGAGGCAGTATCTCATTAAACATTACAACATTCATACTGGAGAGAAACCCCGTGAATGTAATGTGAATCTCCAAAGAATCTCCACCTCCTGTCTGTGCAAATTGTGGCCAATCTTTAAGGAAGTGGCTGTGACTGTACAATTCTGGATGTCTTTCTCCTCTTGGAAAAGTGCATTTGCAGTTTCTTCTCAGATCTGTTCCTCCCACGTCTTCTTCCACACTCATCTGTTTTCAATTTGTTACCTCTAATTTATGCATGAGAACTTGAAATTTCTCTTAGTTTATGTAAAGATGGTCTTTCCACTTATTTCAAATTATCCTGGTTGTTTTCACTGGTTCTTCAATCCATTACCTTCTGAGTAAGCATTTAAAAAATTACTATTTTCAAAATAATGCTGCCCATTAATGTAACATTTTCTTCTAAGCCACCCAAACCATTTTTATTTTTTCATTTTCTTCACCTGATTCTGATGTGGATTCATGTTTTACAGCCACTGAACTACAGTGGCCTGCTTTATACTTCACTCCAATTTTCCTTATTATTTTAAATCTGAAATGTTCCCTTCATAATTAGGTGATATACTTCTAATCTGAAGTATTTTAAGAATTTTGAAAATTTATATTTATCTCATATGTGACAGGGTGTGGGATGGGTGAAAAAAGAGAATGCATGCATTTACACACAGTATATGTACCCAAAAGAATCTTCCAATTCAGATAATTCTGAGGAAGTATGAATGGGTGTTGTGGCTAAAGAAGGAATTTTGCTGTTTGCCATAACAGACGTATATTATTTTTATACTGTTTGCACAGATAATTTGGTTATAATTTAAAATTGTGAAAATATTACACAATGAAATCATACAAAGTGGGTGATTTGGAGATATTGATTTCTATCTGTAACATTACTGGGGGGCACTTCCTCTCACGCTTTACAAATACAGTCACCCATAAAAGAAAAGTCTTACTCCCCACCGACCCCTCCCCTGCTGCCTGGATGGGTGGAGGTCTCCCTCAGCAAGAGTGAGCACAGAGCATGAGGAGTATGGACTTGATAGTGTGAAGGACACACTGTTCTCTACATGTTTCCGATTAGATTGCTGTTAGCAACACAGGAGAAGACGGACTTCCTGCTGCTTACTCCTCAGTGAAGCCTGGCTATAGTGACTCACATCACTAACTGAGGCTGTGAGTGCTGAGCAGGGCTTTTTCCCTGTCCTTCTTTGCAGATCCAGAAACTGTGATGATGGTTTTCATTGGGACTCTGAGAGTTTGTTTCCACAATAGGTCATTCCACTCTGGCTTTGGTTAACATAAGTGAACACGTGTTACATTAGAGATTCTTCAGTTGTTCATCAGCTTCTTCCCATCCAACCCCTCCATCTCTTCTGGGATTGAAGAGGTCTGCATCATTTTCAACACTGTTAAAAATGTGAAAAATTTAATATATTATTAGCCTGAAAAATATCTGGCATCTTCACCCTCTAAGGTTTTCTACAAACACAGCATTATCTCACAACCTCAATTCCATTCTCATCAACCCTAGATCCCAGGACTTTCTGGGATTTCTGTACTATATATTAGGGTCACTAGCCTAATTTTGCTCTTTCTGGTGATGATATTGCTGTAGTCAATGGTGTAATGTGAATTTTGATATTTCCTTCCTGACACCAACAGTTTCCATCTTGGCATTGCTCTTTCTTTATCTGCCCAAAGATCGGAGAAGGTGAATATAGAACTGGAAGCAGGAGACCTGAGTCTGTGCCTGAGACCCAGGAGGGTTACAGTAAGAGCAGCCTTCTCAGAGGGTCAATGTTGGAGGCCAAGGGAAGGAGCAAAGGACAAAAGGAGTAGGAGCAGAAAGTCTCCTCTCTGTGCCCTGACTCCTCTGCTGCACCAGACGGCATATCCCATGTTTTATCTGCCCCTGCGCACCTGGTCAACCCCTGCATGAGGAAGGTACATCATACTGGGGCATCTGTGACTTTAAATATTCCCCAAACGCTGTTACACCCCTCCCTAACCCCCTGTATTGCACAACTTTCTGGCTAAGAGCACTTCCCCCTCCATCTTACCAGTACTCATTCCCACGTAGTATTGTGACACCCACAGTTTACAGGGAAATTCACTGGGCAACAGCATCACACTGCCATTTGTGAACAAGACCACTGTCCAACTTTGTATCCTTAGCTGTTTGAGTTTGCCAAGCCCTGCCAATGTAAAATACGAGAAATAGGTTGTTTTTTATTGGAATTTATTAGGGTTAAATCTTACAGTTCTGAGGCTGTGAAAATTTCTAAATCAATGCATCTTCAAAAATGCTGTCTTAAAAAGCGTCAGCTGCTGCTGGACCCTGTGAAGGCAAAATATTTGGCCTGCCTATCTCTCTCTACTTTCTCCTCCAAACTCACTTTCTCCCTGAGCTCAGCAGTGGGCCATCAGACACACTTGCTCAGACCTCTCCCTTCTCCTTGGGCCTGGATGTTTTCAGCTTCAATCTGCTCCATGACTCGAGCCTCTGGCCTCTACCTGGTCCTCTCAGGATTTCTGTGTCTCTCCACAGCTGAAGGAGATCCTGGAGCCCTCTCCCACATGGCAGTACTCTTTCTTTGTGGGTTCCATTCATGTAGGAGTTCAGCATAATGATTGGGGTCCAACCTGGTGCCTGAAATCTAAAAAGAGGCCCTCAATTCACCTAAGGCAATCTAACAAAAATGACCTAATTGAAAGTCTCTAATCTGAATCTAAGCAAAATATCTACATACAAAAGGCTTACACAAAAAACAATGGGTTAGTAAGAACATACATTTCCAGGATCCACACAAGACACAAATGAGGGCATTAACCGAGGGCACAGGGATCAGGAGGGGTCTTCTAAGTCTGGGAGAAATGGGAAATCATGAATCAGTGGCTGTACTTTGGGTGTAGCCATCATTGAACAAAATGTGGTGCTGACCACCATTGCACTGGTCCCTAGAAAGGTCACAAGAAGAACTCAATATACTGTGCTTTTTTCACAAACCTTTAGCTCCAAAATCATGTGTGTAACTCAGATAGGTGTGCCATTATTCCGATCCCCAGAGCCAGAGAACACAGATTTTGCCTGAGGGTGGGGGGGGGGGGCAGTAAGCAGGCTGTAAAACTGAAAGCCCCTAATTTCTTCTAAAAAAAATGATTACATTTACAACAGAATGGAGCAATTCAAACTTAAGGGTGCTCTCAAAAGCAATGGAAATCATAGAGGGCCTGAGATTTAATTCATCTCAATTCTTCCAGAAGAAGAAACATATGCTTAATGGCCTAGTAACTGTAAGCTTCTACCCCAAATAAATATGCTTTCACATTCTCTGCAGTGACCTTGCACTTCATACCTAAACAAGCTCCATGGGACCCATGGACTCAATGAGTTCCACAGTATCCACAGACCCATACCAGCTTCACAAACTTCCTGTACCTAAACAGGCTTCAAGGGTTCTATAGGCTTCACAGGCTTCACATGCTCCACAGGTTCCATGGGCCTACACAGGCTGCATGGTCTCCAAGGGCTTCAAATGTTCAACAGACACTGTGCAGGTGCAGAGGCTCCAAAAGCCTCCAGGTGCAATTCATGCTCCATGGTCTCCATGACCTCCAAGGCCTCCATGTGTTCCGTGTGGCTTCACAGTCTCCAGAGGCTCCCCAGGCCCCACAGGCCTTCACTGGTCTTATAAGCTCGATTCACCAAAATTGGCTCCACAGAATACACAGGCCTCCACATGATCCTCAGCTTCTTCAGAATCTACAGCCTCCACAGGCTTCATGGGCCTACATAACCTCCATGGGCTCCACGGGATCCACTTTCCTCCATGGACTCAAGAGGCTCTGCTTGCACAAGCTCCATGGCCTCCATGAGATATACTGGATCTGCAGACTCCACAGGCTCCATGGGTTCTATAGGCTCCATGAGCTCCAGTGACTCCACAGGCTGCACATGTTCTGCACTCCTGCACAATTACCATAGGCTCCATGGGGTCTATAGGCCTGTACAGGCTCCACAGTCCTCCATGGGCTCCACAGGTTACCCAGGCCAGTAGATATACCATGGGTTCCACAGGGTCCTCAGTCCTGCACAGTCTCCATATGCCTCCTAGGGTTTCACAGCCTCCATGGGTTCCTTTTGCTCCATGGATACCACAGGCCTCTATATACTTACCAGATTTCACCGTCTCCCAGTACTTCACGGGACTGCACACACTCCACCAGCCTCCTTGGGCTCCATAGGCTCCATGGGCTCCTCAGTCTCCATGGCTTCCACAAACTCCACCAGCTCCACCGACTCCATGGCCTTCACAAGTTTCACTGCCCTACACAGTATCCATGAGCTCCATGGGCTCCATGGTTTCCACGGCTCCCATGGGCTCTATATTTTTTAAGACTCCATGGGCTCCAACAGCTCCATTGGCTCCACAGAATTCACAGGCTCTAAGGTCTGTACAGGCTCTGCAGGCTTCAAAGGGTGCTGCATTCTCCACAAAATCACCAGGCTCCCTTAACGCCATAGCTGTCCATGGTTTACATGCACTTAAAACTCTCCATATCCTCTGTAGTGTCCTTGGGCTCCATTCCTATACAGGTTCCACAGGATCCTCAGAAGTTTACAGGCTTCACCAGTTTCCTGGGCCTGAACAGGCTTCAAGGGCTCCATGGGCTTTGTGAACTCCATGGTCTTCACAGACTTCATGGGCTCCATGGCCTCAACCACCTCCACAGCCCTGCACAAGCTCCACAAGTCTCCATGGGATCCACAGATGCCCCAGGCCTGCAGTCACCATGAGCTCCACAGGATCCTCAGGCCTGCAGAGGCTCCACAGGCCTCCCTGGATTTCACAGTTTCCATGGGCCCCATCAGCTCTGTGGGTTCCACAAGCCTTTATATTATCAAACACTTCACAATCTCCCTGTCCTTCATGGGCCTGCTCTGGGTCCACACTCATAGTCTCCATGGGCTCTTCAGTCTCCATGGCCTCCACAACCTCCACCAGCTCCACAGACTCCTGGGCTTCACAGTTTGCAAAAGTTCCACTGGCCTGCACAGCATCCATGAGCTCCATGAGCCCCATTGGATCAACAGCCTCTATGGACTCCATAGTCCTTGATGACACCTGGGCTACACCAACTCCATAGTGTCCACAGGGTCCACAGGTCCATGGGCCTGTACAGGCTCCACAGGCCTCAAGGGGCTCTGCAGTCTCCACATGCTCAACAGGTTTCATGGTCTCCACACGTGTCCATGGTCTACATGCACTCCACAGGATCCACATTCTCTGTAGTTTCTATGGACTCCATATCTCAACAGTCTCCATGATCCCATGGGCTCAATGAACTCCATAGGATCCACAGGCCTGTAGAGGCTCTACAGACACCCTGGGCCTGCACAGGCTCGACCAGCTCCACAGACTTCACAGTCTCCATGGGCTCCACAGCTATTCATGATTCCATAGAATACCTGATCTCCATTGGCTTCCTGGTCTCCATGGGCTCCACATGCTCCACAGACTCCATGGGTATTCACAGGCTCCACAGGCTCCACTGACTCCAAGGGCTCCACAGGCTCTACTGGCTCCCCAGTCTCCACAGGTTGCGTGTGTCTGCACATGCTCCACAGGCGCCCTGGGTTCAAAATACTTCACATACTTCACTGACCTGCACAGGTTCCACAAGACTACACAGGTACCATGGGCTCCATGGGCTTCACAAGACTCCACAATTCCCACAACCTCAATAGGCTCCACCTACTCTATGGAAATCCAAAGGCTCCATAGGGTCCATTTTGTCTCCATGGGCCTGCACATATGCATGGTCTCCACGGGTTCCATACCTCAACAGGCTTCATCAGCCCCATGGGCTCCATGAACTTCACAGGCTCCAAAGGCTCCACAGATACACAGAACTCCATGGAATCTCTGATCTCCATGACTGCATGGTATCCATGGTCTCCACGTGCTCTACAGGCTCCATGGCTATGCACAGCCTACACATTCTCCACTGACTCCATGGGCTCCACAGGCTCCACAGGCTCCAAAATCTCCAAAGGTTACTTGGGCCTGCACAGGCTCCACAGGACTTCATGAGCTCCAAAGTTTCCATGGCCTCCATAGGCACCTCAGGCTCCATGGACCTGCAGAATCCCCACAGGCTTCCTCAGGTTCCCAAATCTCTACAGGCTCCACAGGCTCCATGGACTCCACAGTTTACACAATTTCCAAGTGCTTTTCCCTAACTCTCAGTGAATACAGTTGGATCTTCAGTTTACAGAACCAGTAAAGAGACTTGTTTCGTTGGCTGATTTCACATGTTTTTACTTGAAATCAACTTCAAGACACTAACTCTATGTGAATGCAGGAGGTACTTAAAGTTTCAAAGTTAAGTAAGATACTTGTTTGATTGCTATGCACTTGCTGTCACTCACAATCAATATCAAAACACTGCTTTTACCTAACACTATGACAATGCAGTGTTTTCTTCAGTTTTCAATCCTAAGCAGGATACTCATTTCATTGGCACACATGCACTTGCTGGGAGTTACAATCAACTTCAAAATCCTGGTTTTAACATACAACTCTCTTGATCAAGGAGGTTTTTCACGTTTGTAAAGTATGAAAGATAATTGTTTCCCCTTCTGCTATGCACTTGCTCTCACTCACATCAAATCTTTTTTTGTCTAATGCTCTGCCAATGCAGAGGTTCTTTGCTTTTGCAAAGTAAATAAGATACTTCTTTTCCTAGGCTGTTATGCCCTTGTTTTCACTTACAACCACTGTCAAAACACCACTTTTAACTAACACTATGCCAATGCAGTAGTTTCTTCACTTTTGTAATATAAGTAAGATTTGTGTTTCATTTGCTACTTTGCATGGGTTTTCATTTACAATCACCTTCAAAACGATGATTTTCCCTAATAATCTGTGAATGCAGGAGGTACTTCATTTGTCAAAAGTAAGTAAGACACTTTTTTCCAGGTTGCTATGCACTTGCTTTCAATCAGAATGTCAAAATCCTGCTTATACCTAATGCTCTGCCAATGCAGAGATCCCCCACTTTTGTAAAGTAAATAAGATTCTTCTTTCCTTGGCTGCTATGCACTTGTTTACACTTCCATCCACTGTCAAAATTCAGCTTCTTCTAAGTCAATGGCAAATTTTCTTCACTTTTGAAATCTAAGTGAGTTTCTTGCTTCTATTGCTGCTTAGCAAGTGTTTTTTATTACAATCAACTTCAAATCACTGATTTTTCCTAATGCTCAGTGAATGCATTCGGTTTTTCAGTTTAGAGTACCAGTATAGAAACTTGTTTCACTGGCTGCTTGCACCTGTTTTCACTTACAATCAACTTCAAGGCACTGCCTTCACCTAACTCTCTGTGAATGCAGGAGGTACTTCAAGATTGAAATGTAAGTAAGATACTTGTTTGGCTGCTATGCACTTGCTTTCCCTCACAATCAATGTCAAAACACTGGTTTTACCAAATGCGATGCCAATGCATTGTTTATTTCATGTTTCAAAATTAAGCAGGATACTCATTTCATTGGCAGCTATGCACTTGCTTGGAGTTACAATCAACTTCAAAATCCTGGTTTTAGCCTAAAGATTTTTGAAGCCAGGAGGTTCTTCACGTTTGCAAAGTAAGAAAGATACTTGTTTCCTTGGCTGCTATGAATATGTTTTCATTTAAAGCCAATGTCAAAACACCACATTTACCTAAATCTATGCCAATGCAGTAGTTTTTTCACTTTTGATATCTAAGTACTATTTGTGTTTCATTTCCTGCTATGCATCTGTTTTCACTTACAATCCCCTTCAGAACACTGGTGTCACCTAACACTCTGTGAATTCAGGAGTTACTTCATCTTTGAAAGGTAAGTAAGTTACTTGTTTCCCTGGCTGCTATGAACTTGCTTTCACTCACAATGTCAAAACCCTGCTTTTATCTAATGTTCTGCTAAGGTAGAGGTTCTTCACCTTTGTAAAGCAAATAAGATTCTTCTTTCTTTGGATCTTATGCCATTGTTTTCACTTAAAGCCATGTCAAAGCACTGTTTTTTCTATGCCAATCCTGCAGTTTCTTCATTCTTGAAATCTAAGTAAGATTCTAGTTTCTTTTGCTGCTATGCATGTGTTTTCACTTATAATCAACTTCAAAGCACTGCTTCTTGCTCTGATCAGTGTATAGAGTCAGTTTTTCAGTTCAAAGCAGCTTGAATGAAACTTGTTTCAATGGCTGCTTTGCATGAGTTTTCACTTACATTCAACGTCAAGACAATGGTTTCACGTAACATTCTTTGAATTCAGGGGGTAGGTCAAGATTGAAAGGAAAGTAATACTTGTTTTTTTAGCTGATTTACACTTCCTTTCACTCACAAGCAATGTCAAAACACTGCTTTTACCTAATGTTATGCCAATGCTGTAGTTCCTCCAGCTTTAAAAACTAAGTAAGGTACTCATTTTATTGGCAGCTATACACTTGCTTGGAGTTACAATCACCTGAAAAACCCGTTTTTTGATCAAAAGTTCTGTGAATCCAGTATCTTCTTCACGTTTCTAAAGTAAGAAAGATACTTGTTTCCTTGCCTGCTATGCCCTTGTCTTCACTTATACCAATGTTAAAACACGGCTTTTACCTAACACTATGCCAATGCAGTAGTTTCTTCACTTTTCAAATCTCAGTAAGATGTGTATCATTTGCTGCTATGCATGTTTTTTCCCTTACAATCAACTTCAAAACACTGGTTTTACCTAACTCTATGTGAATACGGGAGGTAATTCATCTTTGAAATGTAAGTAAGATACTTGTTTCCTTGGCTGCTATGCACTGGTTTTCACTCAAAATGTCAAAACCCTGCTTTCACCTAATGCTCTGCCAATGCAGAGGTCTTCATTTTTGTAAAATAAATAAGATATTTCTTTCCTTTGCTGCTATGCACTTGTTTTCCCTTACAACCAATATCAAAACACTGCTTTTTCTATGTGAATGCTGCAGTCCTTCCCTTTTGAAATCTATGTACGATTGTAGTTTCTTTTGCTGCTTTGCACGTGTTTTCACTTACAAACTGCTTCAAAACACTGCTTTTCCCTAAGCTTGGGGAATGCAGTCCCTACTTCCCTTTAGAGAACCAATATAGAAACTTGTTTCATTGGCTACTCTGCATGTGTTTTTACTTACAATGAACTTCAAGACACTGGTGTCACCTTTCTCTCTGTGAATGCAAGAGGTACTTCCCGTTTGTAAGGTAGGTAAGATACTTGTTTTTTTGGCTTCTTTGCACTTCCTTTCACTCACAATCAATGTCAAATCCTGCTTTTGCCTAATGTTATGTCTGTGCAGTGGTTTCTTCAGTTTTCAAAACTAAACAGGATACTCATTTCATTGGCAGTTATGCACTTGCTTGGAGTTACAATGATCTTCAAAATCCTGGTTTTAACCTAAAGCTCTGTGAATCCAGGTGGTTGTCACGTTTGTAAAGTGAGAAAAATACTTCTTTCTTTTGCTTCTATACCCTTGTTTTCACTTATAACCTAAGTCAAAACACTGATTTTACCTAACAATATGCCAATGCAGTAGTTCTTTCACTTTAGAAATCTAGGTAAGATTTGTATTTAATTTCCTCCTATGCATGTGTTTTCACTTACAATCACCTTAAAAACACAGGTTTTACCTAATACTCTGTGAATATTTTAGGTACCTCAACTTTAAAAGTTAATTAAGATCCTGGTAATCCTGGCTGCTGTGCACTAGTTTTCATTCACAATGTCAAAAGCCTGCTTTAACCCAATGTATAGGATCTTCACTTTTTAAAAGTAAATAAGATACTTCTTTTTTGGCTGCTATGCATTTGTTTTCACTTACAACCATTGTCAAAACACTGCCTTTTCTATGCAAATGCTGCAGTGTCTCTACTTTTGGAAATGTCATAAGATTCAAGTTTCTTTTGCTGCTACACACATGTTTTCACTGACATCAATTTCAAAGTACTCCTTTTACCCTAACACTGGGTGAATGCAATCGATTCTTCAGTTTAGAGAACCAATAAAGAGACTTGTTTCATTGGCTGCTTTGCATGTGTATTCACTTATAATCAACTTCAAGACACTGATTTTACCTAATTCTTTGTGAATGAAGGAGGTACCTCTAGTTTGAAATGTAAGAAAGACGCTGGTTTGTTTGGCTGCCCTTCACTTGATTTCACTCACAAAGTCAATACACTGCTTTTACCTAAAGCTATGCCAATGCAGTGGTTTCTTCAGTTTACAAAACTAAGCAGTATACTCCTTTCATTTGCAGCTAAGCTGTTGCATGGAATTAGTGCTACATGGGCTTGCAGAGGCACCACAGGCCTCCACAGGCAATGCATGACCCATGGGCCCCATGGCCTCCAAGTCCTCCATGGCATCCTTGTGCATGCAGTCTCCACAGGCGCCCCAGTCTCCACAAGCTCCATGAGCATGCACATTCCCAAAGGCTCCATGGCCCAAAATGGGCTCCACAGACTCCACAGTCCTCCCCATGATCCTTTGCCTCTTCAGCCTCCACAGCCTCCACAGCTCCATTGGTCTACATAAACTCCATGTGCTCCACAGACTCCACATTTCTCCACGTGCACAACAGACTATGCCAGCACCATGAGCCTGCACTCGCTCCATTGCCTCCATGAGATATAGAGGCTATGCAAGCTCCACAGCCTCCATGGGTTCCATGGGGTCCATTAGCTCCTATGTCTCCACAGTCTCCACATGTTCCACAGGCCTGCACAGGTGTGAGGTTCTCCGTGGGGGTTATAGGACTACATAGGCTTCACAGGCCTCCATGGGCTCCATAGGCTCCCCAGTACTGCACAGACACTATGGACACCACCAGGTCCTCTGGTCTCCAGAGGCTCCACAGGCCTCCATGGCATTCCCAGCATCCATGGACTCCATCAGCTCCATGGTTTCCACATTCTCTAATGTGTCCTTGGATCACATGCCTCAACATGCTCCATGCGCCCCAAGGGCTTGATGAGTTCCAGAGGATCAACAGACCTATACAGTCTCCACAGGCTCACTTGACCTACATAGGCTATACAGGCTCTACATGCTTTGAGATCTCCACAGTCTCCATGGACTTCATGGCCTCCATGGTCTCATCCAAGTCCACAGGACTTCACATATTCCACAGGCCTCTACAGGCTTCATGGACTCCACGGGCTCCACAGGTCTGCATAGGCTCCATTGGTTCCACAGGTTCCACAGGTTATATGGGCCTGTTTCACAGGCTCCAAAGGACCCCAGGCTCCACTGGCTTACACAGCCTACACAGGCTCCATAGGCTTTATGGTCTCCACACACAGCACATACTACACAGCTGTCAAAGACCTCCAGGTACCTGCATAGGCTCCACAGGCCTCCATGGCCTCCACAGACTCCACAGACTCCATGGGCTTCAGAGGAATTCACGGGCTACATGTGCTTCATTGGCTCCACAGTCTCCGTGGTCTTTTCAGGCCCCATACCTTAACATGATCCATGGTTCCCATGGGCTCGATGAGCTCCACAGGCTCAACAAACTTCAACTGGCTTCACAGGCACCAAAGGCTCCACACCTACACAAGACTCAATGGATTCCCTGATCTCCAAGGGCTTCATGGTCTCCATGGGTTCCACATGCTCAACAGGCTTCATGTGCATGCACAGGCTCCACAGGCTCCACTGAATTCACAGGCTCCACAGGCTCCAAAGGCTCTACAGTCTCCACAGTTTACATGGGCCTGCACAGGCTCCACAGGCCTCCATGCATCCCCAAGTCTCCACAGATTCCATAGGCACCACAGGCTCCATGCCCCTCCAAAACTCCTCAGGCTTCCACAGGCTCCAGAAGCTCCACAGGCTCCACAGGCTCCATAGATTCCACAGTTTACACAAGTTCCAAGGGCTCCACAGTCTTCATAGTCTCCACAGGTTCCACAGACTCCATGGACTTTAGGGGTTCTTTCACCTTCACAGCCTGAAAAGTCTCCACATTTTCTGCAGGCTCCACAAGCTTTCATGGGCTCCAAGGTTCCACAGGATTCCACAGGTTCCCCAAGCTCCAAAGGCTCTAAGTGCATGCACCAACTCCACAGGTGTCCATTGTCTTAACGAACTACACAGGCTCCACAGGCCTGCAGAATCTCCATGGGCTCCACGGGCTCTACAGGCTCCATGGGCCTCCACCAGATCCACAGCTCCAAGGCCTTGATGGTATCCATGGGATCCATATGCCCCATGTGCTGCTCAGACTCAATGGTTTCCATTGGCTCCACAGAATTCAACAGTTTTACTGGCCCCATGGGGTACACGTGCTCCATTGACATCCACTAAATCCAGGGGCACCACGGCTTCACAGGCTCCATGGGTCTAAACAGGCTACACAAGTTTCATGGGCTTCACAGACTTTATGTGCTCCACAGGCTCTATAACTCTCCATGGACTCCACAGGCACCAGAGGCTTCAAAGCATCCACAAGATCCATGGGCTCCATGGGCTCCATAGTCTGCACAGTGTCCACAGGCCTCCATTGGCTCCACAGGCATCTTAGAGTCCACAGGATCCACACATTCCAAGGTTCTACACAGGCTCCACAGTCTCCATGGCCTCATCAAGCCTGCTTGGGCTCAACAAATTCCATATTCTCCACAATCCCCCAGGCCTGCACAAGGTCATGGGTTCAATGGGGTCTGCAGGCCTGCACAAGCTCCAAAGGCTCCCTGGGTTTCAAATGCTGCACACACTACACTGGACTACACAGCATCCACAGGCCTACACAGGTAACATGGGCTCCATGGGTTCCACAGGCCTCCACATGCTCCACAGTCTCCACAGTATCCACAGTCTCCACAGTCTCCACAGGCTCCATGAACTCCACAGTTTACACAGGTCCCAAAGGCTTTTCCCTAACACTCAGTGAATGCAGTTGGACCTTCAGTTTAGAGAACCAATAAAGAGACGTGTTTCATTGGCTGCTTTGCATGTGTTTTTACTTAAAATCAACTTCAAGTTACTGGTTTCACCTAACTATGTGAATACAGGAGGAACTTCAAGTTTGAAATGTAAGTAAGGTACTTGTTTGTTTGGCTTCTATGCACTTGCTTCCATGCACCATCAATGTCAAAACAGTGCTTTATTTAATGCTATTCAAATGCAGTGGTTTCTTCAGTTTTCAGAATTACTAGGATATGCATTTCATTGGCAGGTATGCAGTTTTTGGAGTTACAATCAACTTCAAAATCCTGATTTTAACCTACACTCTGTTGATCCAGGAGGTTCTGCACGTTTGTAAAGTATGAAAGATAATTGTCTTCCTGGTTGCAATGCACTTGTTCTCATTTACAACCTCAAAACCCTTCTTTAACCTAATGCTCTGTCAATGCCAAGGTTCTTCACACTTATAAAGTAAATAAGATCCTTCTATCCTAGGCTGCTATGCCCTTGTTTTCACTTACAACCATTGTCAAAACACTGCTTCTATGTAACGCTATGCCAATGCTGTAGTTTCTTCACTTTAGAAATCTAAGTAAAATTTGTGTTTCATTTGCTACTATGCATTTGTTTTCACTTACAATCACCTTCAAAACACTGTTTTTACCTAACACTCTGTGAAAGCATGAGGTACTTCATCTTTGAAAGGTAAGTAAGATACTTGTTTCCTGTCTGCTATGCACTTCATTTCACTCACAATGACAAATCCCTGCTTTTATCTAATGCTCTGCCAATGCAGATGTTCTTCACTTTTGTAAAGTAAATAAGATACTTCTTTCCTTGGCTGGTTATACTCTTGTCTTCACTTACAACCAATGACAAAACACTATCTTTACCTAACACTATGCCAATGCACTAGTTTCTTCACTTTTGAAATCTAAGTAAGATTTGTGTTTCATTTGCTACTATGCATGGGATCTCACTTAGAATCACATTCAAAACACTGCATTTACCTAATAATCTGTGAATGCAGGAGGTATTCCATCTGTGAAAGGTAAGTAAGATACTTTTTCCCAGGCAGCAAAGCACTTGCTTTCACTCAGAATGTCAAAATCCTGCTTATAACTAATGCTCTGCCAGTGCAGAGATTCTTCACTTTTTTAAAGTAAATAAATTTCTTCTTAACTTGGTTGCTGTGCACTTGTTTTCACTTACAACCAATGTCAAAACTTGGCTTTTTCAAAGTCAATGTTGTAGATACTTCATTTTTGAAATCTAAGTTAGTTTCTCATTTTTTTTTTGCTGCTAAGCACGTGTTTCCTCTTACAATCAATTTCAAAGCACTGCTTTTACCTAATGCTCAGCTAATGCAGCCAGTTTGTCAGTTTAGAGAAACAGTATAGAAACTTATTTCATTGGCTGCTTTGCACCTGTTTTCACTTACAATCAACTTCAAGGCACTGGCTTCACCTAATTCTTTGTGAATGCAGGAAGCACTTCAATATTGAAATGTAAGTAAGATTCTTGTTTGTTTGGCTCATATGCACTTGCTTTCTCTCACAATCAATGTCAAAACACTGTTTTTATATAATTCTATGCCAGTGCAGTGGTTTCTTCAGTTTTCAAAACTAAGGAAGATATTCATTTCATTGGCAGCATTGCACTTTTTGGATTTTCAATCAACTTCAAAACCCTGGTTTTAACATAATGCTCTGTGAATCCTGGAGTTTCTTCATGTTTGGAAAGTAAAAATATTTATTTCCTTGGCTGTTATGCCCTTGCTTTCACTTACAAGCACTGTCAAAACACTGCTTTTACCTAATGGTATACCAATGCAGTAGTTTCTTCACTTTTGATATGTAAGTAAGATTTGTGTTTCATTTGATCTATGCATGTGTTTACACTTACAATCACCTTCAAAACACTGGTTTTAACTAACACTCAGTGAATTCACGAGGTATTTCATCTTTGAAAGATAAGTAAGATCCTTGATACCCTGGTGTTATGCTCAAGCTTTGACTCAAAATGTCAAAACCCTGCTTTTACATAATGCTCTGTCAAAGCAGACGTTCTTTACTTTTGTAAAATATATGATATTTCTTTCATTGGCTGCTATGCAATTGTTTTCACTTATAACCAATGTCAATACACTGCTTTTTCTATGCCAATGCTGCATTTACTTCACTTTTGAAATCTAAGTAAGTTTCTGGTTGCTTTTGCTCCTATGCACGTGTTTTTACTTACAATCAACTTCAAGTCACTGCTTTTCCCTAAATCTCATTGAATACCATCGGTTCTTCAGGTTAGAGAACCAATAAAAGAATTTGTTTCATTGGCTGCTTTGCATGTGTTTTCAATTACAATCAACTTCAAGACACTGGTTTCATTTAACATTTTGTGAATGCAGGAGGTACATCATGTTTGAAAGGAAAGTAAGATACTTGTTTGTTTGGCTGGTATGCATTTCATTTCACTCACAATCAATATCAAAACACTGGTTTTACCTAATGTTATGCCAATGCAGTGGTTTTTTCAGGTTTCAAAACTAAGCAGAATACTCATTTCATTTGCAGCTATGCACTTGCTTGGAGTTACAATCAACTTCACAATCCTGGTTTTAACCTAAAGCTCTGTGAAATGAGGAGGTTCTTTGCGTTTGTATATTAAGAAAGATATTTCTTTCCTTAGCTGCTATGCCCTTGTTATCACTTACAACCAATGTCAAAACAATGCTTTTACCTAAAGCTATGCCTATGTAGTAGTTTACTCACTTTTGATATCTAAGTAAGTTTTGTGTTTCATTTGCTGCTATGCATGTGTTTTCACTTACAATCACCTTCAAACCACTGGTTTTACCCAATACTCAGTGAATTCACGAGGTACTTCATCTTTGAAAGGTAAGTAAAATACTTGTTTCCCTCGCTGCTATACACTTGCTTTCACACACAATGTCAAAACCCAACTTTTACCTAATGCTCTGCCAATGCACGAGTTCTTCACTTTTCTAAAGTAAATAAGATATTTATTTCCTTGGCTGGTATGCACTCGTTTTCACATACAACCAAGTCTAAACACTGCTTTTTCTATTCCAATGCAGCAGTTTCTTCTGTTTGAAATCTTAGGAAGATTGTAGTTTCTTTTGCTGCTATGCACGTATTTTCACTAACAATCAACTTCAAAGCAATGCCTTTCCCTAATGCTCGGTGAATGCAGTTGGTCCTTCACTTTAGAGAAAAAATAAAGAAACTTGTTTCATTGGCTGCTTTGAGCGTGTTTTCACTTACAATTCACTTCAAAACACTGTTTTCACCTGTCTGTGAATGCAGAAGGTCCTTCAAGTTTGAATTTTAAGTAAGATATTGGTTAGTTTGGCTGCTACATACTTACTTTCACTCACAATCAATGTCAAACATTACTTTTACCTAATGCTTTGCCAATGCCATGGTTTCTTCTGTTTTCAAAACTAAACAGGATACTCATTTCATTGGCAGCTATGCACTTCTTGGAGTTTCAGTCCACTTCAAAACTCTGGTTTTAAGCTAACCCTCTGTGAATCCTGGAGTTTCTTCACGTTTGTAAAGTAAGAATGATACTTGTTTCCTTGGCTGTTATGCCCTTGTTTTCACTTACAAACAATGTTAAAACACCACTTTTAACTAGCGATACGCCAATGGAGTAGTTTGTTCTCTTTAGAAATCAATGTAAGATTTGTGTTTCATTTGCTCTTATTCATGTGTTTTCATTTACAATCACCTTAAAAATACTTGTTTTGTCTAACACTCTGGGAAATCACTTGGTACTTCATCTTTGAAGGTAAGTAAGTCCCTTGTTTCCATGGCTGCAATGCAAATGCTTTCACTCATAATGTCAAACCCTGCTTTTACCAAATGCTCTGCCAATGCAGATGTTCTTCACTTTTGTAAAATAAAGAAGATATTTCTTTCCATGGCTGCTTTGCACTTGTTTTCACATACAACCAATGTCAAAACACTGCTTTTTCTATGCCAGTGCAGCCATTTCTTCACTTATGAAATCTAAGGAGGATTCCAAGTCCTTTTGCAACTATGCATGTGTTTTCACTTACAATCATCATCAAAGCACTGCTTTTTCCTAACACTCAGTGAATGCTGTCAGTTCTTCAATTTGGTGAACTAATAAAGAAACTTGTTTCATTGGCTCCTTTGCACATGTTTTCATTTACAATGACTTCAAGATACTGGTTTCACCTAACTCTTTGTGAATGCAGGAGGTACCTCAAGTTTGAATGGTTGGAAAGATTTTTCTTTGGCTGTTCTGCACTTGCTTTCATTCACAATCAATGTCAAAACACTGCTTTTACATAATGCTATGGCAAAGCAGTGGTTTCTTTAGTTTTCAAAACTAAGCAGGATACTCATTTCATTGGCAGCTATGCACTTGCTTGGAGTTACAATCAACTTCAAAATCCTTGATTTCACCTAAAACTCTGGGAATCCAGGAGGTTCAACACATCTGTAAAGTAAGAAAGATATTTGTTTCTTTGGCTGCTATGCCCTTGATTCAATTACAACCAATGTCAATACAACGCTTTTACCTAACGCTATGCCAGTGCAGTAGTTTCTTCACTTTTGAAATCTAAGTAAGGTTTATGTTTCATTTGCTGCTATGCATGAATTTTCACTTACAATCACCTTCAATGCACTGGTTTTACCTAAGGCTCTGTGAATTCACGAGGTACTTCATCTTTGGAAGATAAGTAAGATACTTGTTTCCCTGGCTGCTATGCACTTACTTTCACTCACAGTGTCAGCACCCTGCCTTTATGTAATGCTCTGCCAATGTAGAGGTTCTTCACTTTTGAAGAGTAAATAAGATGCCTCTTTACTTGGCTGCTATGCACTTCTCTTCACTTAAAACCTATGTCAAAACACAGCTTTTCCTATGTCAATGCTGCAGTTTCTTCACTTTTGAAATCTAAGTTTCTAGTTTCTTTGGCTGCTAAGCACATGTTTTCACTTACAATCAATTTTGAAGCACTGCTTTTCCCTTATGCCCAGTGAATGCAGTGGGTACTTCAGTTTAGAGAACCAATAAAGAAACTTGTTTCATTGGCTTCTTTGCACATTTTTCACTTACAATCAACTTCAAGTCCCTGGTTTCACCTAACACTCTTGAATACAGGAGGTACTTCAGGTTTGAAAGGTAAGTAAGATAGTTCTGTGTTTGACTCCTATCCACTTGCTTTCACTAACAATCAATGTAAAAACACTGCTTTTACCTAATGCAATGACACTGCAGTGGTTTCTTCAGTTTTCAAATCTAAGCAGGATACTCATTTCATTGGCAACCATGCACTTGCTTGGAGTTACACTCAACTTCAAAATCCTGGTTTTAACCTAAAGCTCTTCAAAGCCAGGAGGTTTTTCACGTTTGAAAAGTATGAAATATACTTGTTTCCATGACTTCTATGCCCATGTTTTCACTTGAAGCCAATGTCAAAACACCGCATTTACCTAAAGCTATGCCAATGCAGTAGTTTTTTCACTTTTGAAATCTAAGTACTATTTGTGTTTCATTCACTGCTCTGCATGTGTTTTCATTTACAATCACCTTCAGAACCCTGGTGTTACCTAACACTCAGTGAATGCAGGTGTTCCTTCATCTTTGAAAGCTAATTAAGAGACTTGTTTCCCTGGCTGCTATGCACTTGCTTTCACTCACAATGTCAAAACCCTTCATTTACCTAATGCTCTGCTACTGAAGAGGTTCTTCTCCCTTGTAAAGTAAATAAGATACTTCCTTCCTTAGCTCTTATGTCCTTGTTTTCACTTACAATCAATGTCAAACCACTGCTTTTTCTTTGCCAATGCTGCAGCTACTTCACTTTTGAAATGTAAGAGTCTAGTTTCTTTTGCTGCTATGCTCGTGGTTTCATTTATAATATACTTCAATGCACTGGCTCTTCATAAAGCTCTGTGAATGGAGTCAGTTCTGCAGTTTAGAGAACCCTTTAGGAAACTTGATTCATTGCTGCTTTGCACGTGTTTTCATTTACATTCAACTTCAAGATACTGGTTTCACCTAACTCTGTGAATACAGGGGGTACATGAAGATTGAAAGGTAAGCAAGATAATTGTTTCTTTTGCTGCTATCCAATTGCTTTCACTTCCAATCAATGTCAAAACACTGATTTTACCTAATGTTGTGTCAATGCAGTGGATCTCCAGTTTTCAAAACTAAACAAGATACTCATTTCATTGGCTGCTATTCACTTGCTTGGAGATACAATCATCTTCAAAACCCAGGTTTTAATCTAAAGCTCTGTGAATCCAGGATCTTCTTCACGTTTATAAAGTAAGAAACATACTTGTTTTCTTGCCTGCTATTCCATTGTTTTCACTTAAAACTAATGTCAAAGCACCGCTTTACCTAACACTAAGCCAATGCAATAGTTTCTTCAGTTTTTAAATCTAAGTAAGATTTTCATTTGCTGCTATGCATGTGCTTTTTTTTACAATCACCTTCAAAACACTGGTTTGACCAAACACTCTGTGAATGCAGGAGGTACTTCATCCTTGAAGGATAAGTAACATATTGGTTTCCCTGTCTGCTATGCACTTGCTTTCACTCACAATGTCAAAACCCTGCTTTTTCTAATGCCCTGCCAATGCAGAGGTTCTTCATTTCTGAAAGTAAATAATATTCTTCATTCCTTGGCTGGTATGCACTTGTTTTCACTTATAACCAATGTCAAAACACTGCTTTTTCTATGCAAATGCTACAGTTTATTAACTTTTGAAATCTATGTAAGATTCTAGTTTCCTTTGCTGCTATGCATGTGTTTTTACTATCAATCACCTTGAAAACACTGGTCACCCGACACTCTGTGAATGGAGGAGGTACTTTATCTTTGAAAGGAAACTGAGGTACTTGTTTCCCTGGACTATGAACTTGCTTACCCTGACAATGTCAAAACCCTGCTTTTATCTAAAGCTCTGCCAATGCAGAGATTCTTCACTTTTGTAAAGTAAATAATACACTTCTTTCCTTGGCTGCTATGCACTTCTTTTCACTAACAACAAATGTCAAAACACTGCTTTCTCTATGCCAATGTGCAGTTTCTTCGCTTTTGAAATCTAAGTAAGATTCTTGTTTCTTTTGCTGCTAGGCATGTATTTTCACTTACAATCAACTTCAAAACATTGATTTTCCCTAACGCTTGGTGAATGTAGTCAGTACTTTAGGTCAGAGGACCAATAAAGAAACTTGTTTCATTGGCTGCTTTGCATGTGTTTTCACTTACAATGAACTTCAAGACACTGGATTCTCTTAATTCTCTGTGAATGCAGGAGGTAATTCTAGTTTGAAAAGTCAGTAATATAGTCATTAGTTTGGCTGCTGTTCACTTGCTTTCTCTCACAATCAATGTAAAATCACTGATTTCCCTAATGCTATGCCAATGAAGTGGTTTCTTCACTTTTCAAACCTAAGCAGGATACTCATTTCAATGGCAGCTATTCAATTCTTAGAGTTACAATCAACTTCAAGATCCTGGTTTTAACCTAAAACTCTCTGAATCCAAGAGGTTCTTCATGTTTGTAAGTAAGAAATATTCTTGTTTCCCTGGGTACTATGCCCATGTATTCACTTAAAGCCAAAGTCAAAACCCTGCGTTGAAATAATGCTATGCCAATGGAGTAGTTTCTGCATTTCTGAAATCTGAGTAAGAATTGTGTTTCATTTGCTGCTGTGCATGTGTTTTCATTTACAATCACCGTCAGAACACTAGTTTTTCCTAACACTCTGTGAATGCAGTAGGTGCCTCAAGTTTGAAAGGTAAGTAAGATACCTGTTGCCCTGTCCGCTGTGCACTTGCTTTCACTCACAATGCCAAATCCCTCCTTTTTCCTAATGCTTTGCCAATGCAGAAGTTCTTCACTTCTGAAAGTAAATAATACACTTCATTCCTTGGCTGGTATGCACTTGTTTTCACTCACAATCAATGTCAAAACACTGCTTTTATCTAATGCTATGGCAATGCAGTGGTTTCTCCAGTTTTCAAAACTAAGCAAGATACTCATTTTATTGGCAATTATGCACTTGCTTGTAGTTACAATCACCTTCAAAATGCATGTTTTAATCTAAAGCTCTGTGAATCCCGGATCTTATTCAGGTTTGTAAAGTAAGAAAAATGTTTGTTTCCTTGCCTGCTATGCCATTGTTTTCACTTACACTTTCACTTTGACCAATGTCAAAACACCGTTTTTACCTAACACAAAGCCAATGCAGTAGTTTCTTCACTTTTGAAATCTAAGTAAGATTTGTGCTTCATTTGCTGCTATACATGTGTTTTCACTTACAATCACCTTCAGAACATTGGTGTTACCTACCACTCTGTGAATGCAGGAGTTACTTCATCTTTAAGGTAAGTAAGATACTTGTTTCCATGGCTGTTATGCACTTGCTTTCACTTACAATGTCCAAACCCTACTTTTACCTATTGTTGTGCTATTGCTGAGGTTCTTCACTTTTGTAAAGTAAACAAGACACTTCTTTCTTTGGCTGCTATGCACTTGTTTTCACTTACAACAAATGTCAAAACACTGCTTTTTCTCTGCCAATGTGCAGTTTCTTCACTTTCAAAATCTAAGTAATATCCCAGTTTCTTTTACTACTAGGCACATGTTTTCACTTACAATCAACTTCAAAACACCGCTTTTCCCTAACACTTGGTGAATACAGTCAGTACTTCAGTTCAGAGAACCAATAAAGAAACTTGTTTCACTGGCTGCTTTGCACGTGTTTTCACTTACAATTAACTTCAAGACACTGGTTTCTCCTAACTCTCTGTGAATGAAGGAGTTACTTTAAGTTTGAAAGATAGGTAAGAGTTTTTTTGGCTGTTATGTACCTGCTTTCACTCAAAATCAATGTCAAAACTCTGATTTTACCTTATGCTATGCCAATGCAGTGGATTCTTCAGTTTTAAAAACTAAGCAGGATATTCATTTCATTGGCAACTATGCCCTTCCTTGTAGTTACAATCAACTTCAAAATCCTGGTTTTAACATAAAGCTCTGTGAATCCAGGATGTTCTTCACGTTTGTAATGTAGGAAAGACACTTGTTTCCTTGGCTGCTATGCCCTTGTTTTCACTTACAAACCTATGTAAAAACACCACTTTTACCTATGACTATGCCAATAGAGTAATTTCTTCACTTTTGAAATCTAAGTAAGATTTGTGTTTCATTTGCTGCTCTGCATGTGTTTTCCCTAACAATCACCTTCAAACTGCTGGTTTTACCTAAGACTCTGTGAATGCAGGAAGTACTTCATGTTTGAAAGGTAAGGAAGATAAATGTTTATTGGCTGCTAGGCAATCACTTTGCCTCACCATGTCAAACGCTGCTCTTACCAAATGCTCTGCCAATGCAGAGGTTCTTCACTTTTGTAAAGTAAATAAGATATTTCTTTACGTGACTGCTTTGCACTTTTTTCACATACAACCAATGACAAAACACTGCTTTTTCAATGCCAATGCAGCAGTTTCTTCACTTTTGAAATCTAAGGAGGATTATGGCTTCTTTTGCAGCTTTCCACGTGTTTTCACTTACAAACATCATCAATACACTGCTTTTCTGTAAAACTTGGTGAATGCTGTTGGTTCTTCATTTTAGAGAACTAAAAGGAAACTTGTTTCATTGGCTCCTTTGCGCATGTTTTAACTTACAATGAACTTCAAGACTGTGGTTTCACCGAACACTTTGTAAATGCAGGAAGTACCTCAAGTTTGAATGGTAAGATTTTTTTTTTGGCTGTAATGCACTTGCTTCCACTCACAATCAAAATCAAAACACTGCTTTTTCCTAATTCTATGCCAATGCAGTGGTTTCTTCATTTCTCAAAACTAAGGAGGATACTCATTTCATTGGTTGATATGCACTTCCTTGGAGTTACAATCTACTTCAAAATCCTCGTTTTAACCTAAAACTCTCAGAAATCAGAAGGTTCTTCACGTTTGTAAAACAAGAAAGATATTTGCTTCCTTGGCTGCTATGCCCTTGTTTTCACTTACAACCAATGTCCAAACCACATCTTTACCTAATGCTATGCCAATGCAGTAGCTTCTTCACTTTTGAAATCTAAGTAAGGTTTGTTTTTCATTTGCTGCTATGCATGTGTTTTCACTTACAATCACCATCCAACCACTGGTTTTACCTAACACTCTGTGAATTCACGGGGTACTTAATCCTTGAAAGATAAGTAAGACACTTGTTTCCCTGGCTTCTATGCAATTGCTTTCACTCACAATGTCAAAATCCTGCCTTTACCTAACTCTCTGCCAACACTGAATTTCTTCAGGTTTGTAAAGTAAATAAGATATTTATTTCCTTGGCTGGTATGCACATGTTTTCACATAAAACCAATGTCAAAACACTGCTTTTCCTATTCCAATGTAGCAGTTTCTTCACTTTTAAATGTAAGGAAGATTCTAGTTTCTTTTCATTCTATGCACATGTTTTCACTTACAATGACCTTCAAAGCACTGTTTTTCCCTAATGCCCAGTGAATGCAGTCGGTTCTTCAGTTTAAAGAATCAATAAAAAACTTGTTTCATTGGCTGCTTTGCACATGTTTTCTCTTACAACCAATGTGAAAACACTGCTTTTTCTATGCCAATACTGCAATTTCTTCACTTTTGAAATCTAAGTAAGATTTTAGTTTCTTTTGCAGCTATGCATGTGTTGTCACTTACTTCAAAATCCTGGTTGCACCTAAAACTCAGTGAATGCAGGACGTACTTCATCTTTGATAGGTAAGTAAGGTACTTGTTTCCTGGGCTGCTATGCACTTGCTTTCACTCACAATGTAAAAACCCTTCTTTTACCTAAAGTTCTCCCAATGCAGATGTTCTTCACTTTTATAAAGTAAATAAGAGACTTCGATTTTTGCTGCTATGCATTTGTTTTCACTTACAACCAATGTCAAAACACTGCTTTTTCTATGCAAAAGCTGCAGTTCCTTCACGTTTGAAATCTGAATTTCTAGTTTCATTTGCTGCTATGCACGTGATTCACTTACAATCAACTTCAAAGCACTGCTTTTTCCTAACACTCGGTGAATACAGTCGGTTCCTCAGTTTAGACTACCAATAAAGAAACTTGTTTCATTGGCTGCTTTACACATGTATTCACTTACAATCGACTTCAAGACACTTATTTTCACCTAACTCTCTGTTAATGCAAGAGGTACATCACATTTGAAAAGTAAGAATGATGCTACTTTGTTTGGCTGCCCTGCACTTGCTTTCATGCACATTCAATGTCAATACACTGGTTTTACCTAGTGCTATGCCAATGCAGTGGTTTCTTCAGTTTTCAAAACTAAAAAGTATACTCATTTCATTGTCAGCTATGCCTTTGCATGGAGTTATAGCTCCCTGGGCCTGCACAGGCTGCACAGGCTCCACAGCCTTGGTGGGCTTTCTGAACTCCACAGTCCCCACAGACTTCATGGTCTCCCTGGACTCTACCACATCTACAGAACTTCATAGGCTCCACAGGGCTCTACAGTCTCCATGTGCTCAATGAGTACTCGAGCTCTCCCTAGGCTACATGGGTTTCACAGGCTCCACAGGCTTCAAGGGTCTCCACAGGTTCTCCAGACCTGCAGAGGCTCCACAGGCTCCACAGGCCTCCACTGGTTTCACAACCTCCATGGGCTCCATAAGTTCCTTGGGTTCTACAGACCTCTACCTTCTCACAGACTTCACAGTCTACCTTTCCTTCATGGGCCTGCAAGGTTGAACAGAGCTATTTGTTATCCATAGCATCCATGGGCTCCTCGGTCTCCATGTCTTCCACAACCTCCATCAGTTCCACAGACTCCCTGGGATTCACTGGTTGCACAGGTTCCACTCGCCTGCACAGCATCCACAGGTCTATACAGTCTCCATAAGCTCCCTGGGAATACACAAGCATCAAGGGCTCCACGGGCTTTGTGAACTCCATGGTCTTGACAGAATTCATTGGTTCCAAGTCCTCAACCACCTCCACTGGCCTACACAGGCTCCACAGGCTGCTGCAGACTCCATGGGCTCCACAGGCTTCTCAAGTCTGCATAGACTCCACAGACTTCATGGGCCTCCACAGGCTCCAAAATCCCCTCAGGTTCCACTGGCCTCCACAGCCTCCACAGTCTCCATGAAATCTAAGGTCTCCACAGGCAGCACATGCTCCACAGGGGTCAATGGTCTCTAAGGGTCTGCATTGGCTCCACAGGCCTCCACAGGCTGTACAGACTCCAAAGGCTCCATTTGCTCCACGTGCTCCACAGGCTCCATGGGTATGCACAGCCTACACAGGCTCCACAAACTCCACAGGCTCCATGGGCTCCACGTGCTCCAGAGGCACAAGGGGTATGCACAGGCACCACAGGCTCCACTGACTCAACAGGCTCTACACGCTCTACAGGCTCCATGTGCTCCACAGTTTCCATGGGCCCACACATACTGCATGGATCTAAGGGCCTCAAAGGCTGAACAGGCTCCATGAGAGTGCAGAGGCTCAACAGGCCTCCAGGGGCTGCATGCTCCATGTGCTCCATGAACCCCAAGGACTCCATGGCATTTATGTGGCTTCACAGCCTCCAGAGGCTCCCCATTCAACAGAGATTCCATGTGCCTGCACAGGCCTCACAGTATCTATGGTCCAAAATGTGTTCCACAGACTCCAAGGCCTCCATATGATCCTCAGCTTCTCCAGACTCTACAACCTCCAGAGGCTTCATGGTCTTCCATAACCTCCATGGGCTCCACAGGATCCACATTACTCTGTAGCCTCAATAGGGTCTAACAACACCATGAGCCTACACAGACTCCATTGCCTCAATGAGATATACAGGCTCTGCAGGCTCCATGGGTTCCATGGGCTCAATGAGCTCCAGTGGCTCCACTGATTTCACATGTTCCACAGGTCTGCATAGTTGCCATAGGCTCCTTGGGGTCTATAGGCCTCTACAGGCTCCACAGTCTCCATTGGCTCCACAGGCTACACGTGCGCCACAGGCTCCATGTGTATACACCGGCTCCACAAACTCCAAATGCCACACAGCTTCCATGGATCTGCACAGCCTGCCTGTTGTCCATGGGCTAAAAGGCTAAACTGCCTCCATGGGCAGGCAGAGACTCCACAGGCCTCCAGGGACAATCATGCTCCATGGGCTCCATCACCTCCAAGGCTTCCATGGCATCCATGTGGCTTAAAAGTCTCCAGCGAATCCCCAGTCTCCACATTCTCCATGAGACTGCACAGGCCTCACAAGCTCCATGACCCAAAATTGGCTCCTCAGACTCCACATGCCTCCACATGATACTCACCTTCTTCAGTCTCTAGTGCCTCCATCAGCTTCATGGGTTTACATAAACTCCATGGGCTCCAAGTGATCCATATTCCTCCATGGCCTCAACAGGCTCGGCCAGCACCATGAGCCTGCATAGGTTCCATGGCCTCCATGAGATTTACAGGCTCTATGAGATCCAGTGGCTCAACAGGCTGCACATATTCTGCAGGCCTGCACATTTGTCATAGGCTCCATGGGGTCTATAGGCCTCTACAGGCTCCACATACCTCCATGAGCTCCACAGGCTCCCAAGGTCTGCAGAGGTACCATGGGCTCCAAATGTCCCATCAGGCCTGCACAGTTGCCATAGACTCAATGGGATTTATAGGACTGTGTAGGCTCCAAAGCCATCCATGGGCTCAGGAGGATCCCCAGGCCTGCAGATGTACCATGGGCTTCACAGGGTCCTCAGGAATACACAGGATCCATAGGGCGCCATGGGTTTCATACCCTCCATGGGCTCTGGAAGCTCCAAGGGTTCCACAGGCCTCTGTATTCTCACAGACTTCACAGTCTCCCTGTCCTTAATGGGACAGCACACTCTCCCTTAGCCTCCTTGGTTTGCATGGTCTCTATTGGCTCCTTATCTACATAGCTTCCACAATCTCCACCAGCTCCATGGACTCCATGGGCTTCACTGGTTTCACAGTTTCCACTGGCCTACACAACATCCATGATCTCCATGGGCTGAATGGGCTCCATGGGCTCCATTTGCTCTACAGTCTTTTAAGACTTCATGGGCTTCACCAGCTCCATTGGCTACACAAAATCCAAAGGCTCTAAGGCATGTACAGGCTCCACAGTCCCCAATTGGCACCACAGTCTCCACAGGCTTAAAAGGCTCCATGTACTTCACAGGTGTCCAAGGGCTACATGCTATCCACAAGCTACACATTCTCTGTAATTTCCTTGGGCTCCATACATCAACAGGCTTCATGGGCCCGATCACTCGATGAACTCCACATGATCCACAGTTCTGTACAGGCTCCACAGACTCCCTGGGCCTGCACAGTCTCCACAGGTTCCACAAGCTTTGTGAACTCCACAGTCTCCATGAACTTTATAATCTCCATGGTCTCAGCCACCTGAAGAAGACTGCACAGGCTCCACAGGCTTCTAATGGTTCCATGGGCTCCATGGGCTTCACAAGTGTGCATAGGCTCCATGGGATACAAAAGACCCACAGGCTTCATCCGTCTACAGGGGCTCCAAAGGTTACAAAGGCTTCACGGGCCTACAGAGACTCCACAGGCTCAATGGGCTCTATGGCCTCCACAGGGAACACATGCTCCACAGGTGTCAATGGCCTCCAGGGTCCTCCACAGGCTCCACAGGCCTCCACGGGCTCCACAGACTCAGTCTGCTCCCTAGGCTCACAGCCATCCATGGGCTACGTGTGCCCAATTGTCTTCACTGTCTCCGCAGTCTCCTTAATTTCCATACCTCAACAGCCTCCATGGGTCCCATGGGTTCCATAAGCTCCACAGGCTCCACAGGTCCCAAAGGCTCCACAGGCTCCATGGGACTGAACAGGCTACACATGCTCCTTGGGCTCCACACACTCTATGATTTCCCCAGGCTCTATAGTTATCCCTGGACCCACAGGCTCCACAGGCTAAAATGGATCTGCAAGATCCACAGGCTCCACGGGCTCCATGGTTTGCACAGGCTCCACAGGTCTCCATCGGCTCCATAGGCATGATGTTCTCCACAAGGTCCACAACTTACAAGGTCCTACACAGGCTCCAGAGTCTCCATGGTCTCAACCAGCCTCCTTGAGCTGAACAAGTTCCAAAGCCTTCACAATATCCCCAGGCCTGCAAAAGCTCCATTGGTTCCATGGCATCTACAGGCCTTCAGAAACTCCACAGGCTCCCTGGGTTCCCAATGTTCCACACACTACACTGGCCTACAAAGGGACCAGAGGCCTACACATTTGCCAGGGACTCCATGGGCTCCACAGGCCTCCACATGCTCCACAGGTTAAACAGGCTCCACGGGTTCCAAATTCCATGGAATTCCATAAACTCCATGGCCTCCATCGGCTCCATTGGCCTGCACAGGCTGTACAGGCTCGATGGCCATGCAGAGGTTCCACAGGCCTACACAGGCAATGCATGCTCCATTGGCTTCATGGCCTCCAAGACCTCCAAGGCATCCATGTGTCTTCACAGGTTCCACAGGCTACACAGTCTCCACAGGCTCCATGAGCCTGCAAAGGCCTCATAGTCTCCATGGCCCAAAATGGGATCCATACACACCAAATGCCTCCACATGATACTCAACCTCCTCAGCCTCCTCAGCCTCCTCAGCCTCCACAGACTCGACAGGCTAAATTGGTCTACACAACCTCCATGGGCACAAAGTGCTCCACTTCCTCCATGGGCTCAACAGACTCCGGATGAGCCTGCACAGGCTCCATGACCTCCATGAGATATAGAGGCTCTACAGGCTCCACAGGCTCCATGGTTTCCATGGCATCAGTGAGCTCCACTGGCTCCAAGGTTCCCCATGTTCCTTAGGCCTGCAGAGTCAACATGGGCTCCATGGGGTCTATAGGCCTGCACAGGCTCCACAGGCCTCCATGTGTTTCACAGCCTCCGTGGACACCATCAGCTCCATGGGTTCCACAGTTCTCTACATTTACAGGGATTTCACAATCTCCCTGTCCTTCACGTGCCTGCACAAGGTCCACAGTCCTCCTTCAGCTCCATAGTCTCCATGGTCTCTTTGGTCTCCATGGCCGCCCCAAGCTCCACCAGCTCCACAGACTCCTTGGTCTTCCCATATTGCACACATTCCACAGTCCTGCACAGCATCCACGAACTCGATGTGCTCCATGGGCTCCACAGTGCTCTATGATTCCATGGGCTCCATGAGCTCCATTGGCTCCACAGGCTCCACAGAGTCCGTGGGCCTATTCATGCTCCACAGGCCTCAACACGCTCTGCAGTCACCACAGGCTCAACAGGCTCCCATGGATTCCACACGTGTCCATTGGCTACATGCACTCCACAGGCTCCAAATTCTCTGTCATGCCCTTGGGCTCCATACCTCAAACAGTTCCATGGACCCACGGTATTGACAAGTTCCACAGGCTCCTCAGTCTCTGTTGGTGTTCAGCAACTGGGTTCGTGAAAATGGTGCCACAGATGAGAAAGAAAGAATAAGACAAAGAGAAGAAAAAGTGGCATTAGGGGACTTTCCATCTGATATGGAGAGAAGAGCCCAGCCACCTCATAGAGCATGGCTTTTATTTGGTTTTTCACCCATCAAAATACTTTTGTGCATGTGCAAGGGTAATAGATACTTAACAGTTACACGTGAGCTGACATCAAGTCTTAAATGTCAATGACTCAGTTCTTTTATATTTCTGCAATTTACAGGCATTGTCTCAGGATGTTTTCCCACCCAGCTCCTAGAGCATGAGACTGGAGAGCTTGTTTATTATATTCAAAGGTGACCTGATTTTTGTCAGTAGTCTTGGCCTTTAATTGAAACTCCATCATTTCCCCCTTTTATATTAGTTAATTTTTTTTCAGTGAAGATCATAGGAACCATTATTTAAGCTGATACAAGGTGACATCCTCTCACACTTGTCTTCTACCATAGGCTCTTGTGACTGTGCCTGTCTTAGGTTGTCTTACTCTGAGAATCTTATCCATCATTGACTACCAGTCAAAATTTTAGCTCTTACATGGAAGGCAATTTCATTAATATATATGCTTCCTCAGGTTCCTTAAATGAATATTTTTTGTGCAGATAATTAGTATTAAGATTAAGGGGTTATTAGAATCTTTCTACTAAATCATGCAAAATTAGTTTTTCATGGCCAAGTTTCTTAACATAAATGCATTTATCTGGTCTAATTCTTCATTTTTTCTATGAACATATGTTATTAATCTACCCTTGACAATAAAAACAATTTAAATTCATATAACAATAATTCCTAATCCAATTCAAAATGATATTTGAACTATTTTTTGTTTCCACCAGTGAAAGGGCTGCACCAGTGGTTTCTTTCAATTCATTTTGATACATGCTCAATGCCTTCTTTTGCAATTCTAAAATATCTAAAGAAATATTATGTTTATATCCAATTAAATGATTTTTCACTTCCTTCCAATCATGTTCACTATTATATTAAGCCAAAGGAGTAATTCAAAAAGAACTTTCATTCCAATCACATTTAAGAGTTCTTAACAAGTTTAAATTATAAATTTGATTACCCAAATGTATAATAGCTGTTTCAAGATCATTCATATGATTATTCAGTTCAATATCAATGTGAGACTGTCTATGCCACTTCTAACTTGCATTTTTATGCCAGTCCTAAACATATTGTTGATTCTGGACTCCTTGATGCAGGGCTGTGCCAGTGACAGCTGCAGAGGCCATGAAGTCAATCAGTCCCAAAATTCTTGCTATTAAAAATCCAATCAGTCTTTTAGTTCTTTTTAAATAATGGTCGAGGAAATGCCATAGCAACTGGGATTCTGGAGACTGCTGCCAATGTCTGGTCATCCGAATAGTAACGATAGTCCTTTACTTCTTCTTGCTATAAAAAGGGTTTGATTCTCCTGCAGGTATGAACTCTTAAGACATGTAAATAAGGAGCAATTAGTGTTCCTTTCACCAAAAGTTACTTTTCCAATGATAAAACTATAAGATTTTGTACACATACTGTAAAAATTGAGTTAATATCTTTTTAAAATAGTAATATTAGTTTTGCTGCCTTGCCATTTAAAAATTAGACCAGTTCCCCCCCAAAATTTCCACAAATAAGTATGACTTTTGTTATGTTTAGTATCCCATGGTTGTGGGATATATCTTCCTTGATTTTTCCAAATAATTGAGCTGTCAGTAAATGCTGTATTACCAAAATTCCAGAAATAAGGATTACTGTCATTTGTGATTATGGTTGAATTATTAATTAACCAAGATATGGTTGTGTTTTTAATAGGTTTTGGTATCTGTATAAGGGTCTGATCCTTAACAATTCCATAGGAATCATTAAAACACACAACCTCTGTAAGCCCATGACATATATACCATTTGTCATTACGTAGTCTGTTGTGAGAGGGACATGTAAGATTTACCATATTTTCTGGTTTATATGGCAAATAAGGGAAAATGAGAACATAAATTTGAGTTCGATTTTTCCCTGTTAAAACTATACTGTGATTTTTAGGTTGCATGCATACAGAACCATATAAAATACAAATAGGGCAGTCTATAAAAGGTAAAGTTAAATTTTCTATAAGTTTCCCTCCTTCTTTTGGCTTTAAGGGTAGTCATATATTTATAGGTCCTGGAAAATTGTGAGATTGATTAAGATAAATTGGGTAAGACTCATCGCTCCATGTTAAGAGCTCTAGAAGATATGGATTGTTTAATGTATGCCCAATAAGTGTAATTATGATGTGGTGTCTTATCTTGACCTAAAACTTTACCTATAATTAATCCAATGTAAAACCACCATGTCCATAGTTTAAGTCTTGGCAGCATCTTCAACTCTAGGCTTGATTCTTCTGGAGAGGATCCACTGCTCTTCTCCTGTTTTTGTAATGATAAGAGCAAAACCTCAGCCCCAAAATTTTACCTCTCCTTTCTCCCATTTTTGGTTGTTTCATTTTTCACATACATTGGTTGTCCAAATTTTTCATTTTCATTCCTTTTTTTAAACTCCCAATGTCTTTCTGCTGCTGTGATTTTAGAAATTTGTTTTCTATTAAGAAAATTTAAGGTAAGCAATGCTTTAGATAGTTTGTCTTTAGCAGATTCTCCTCCATATCCCCCTTTTTGTTTTTGCAACATTAATTTTAATAAGTGATTACTTTTTTCTACTATCACTTGTCCTTGGGGGTTATATGGAATTCCTGTAACATGTTTAATATTCCAGTCACCACAAAATTTTTTGAAAGATTTACTAAGATAGGCAGGCCCATTACCAGTTTTTAGCTGCACTTGCAGGTCCATTACAACAAAACAATGTGATAAATGAGAACATACATGTAAGGCCTTTTCGCCAGCTTGAGCAGTTGCCCAAATAAAATTAGAATATGTTTCCACTATCACATGCACATACTGAAGGTGGCCAAAACAGGGCACGTGTGTAACATCCATTTGCCAAATTTCATTAGGATGTTCCCCACGGGGATTAGTTCCTGGAGAGAAAGTAGGGGCATTTATGGGCCCACAAGTAGGACATTGTCTAACAATCCTCTTACATTCTTTTACTGTTAAGTGGGGATATTTATGACATAAGCCAGAAGCATTAGTATGTGTAAGTTTATGATAATCAGCAGCAGATTCTGTATGAACAATAAGTTTATCTACTAAATCATTTTGTGAAGCCATAGAGCTAGGAAATTGAGAATGGGAATGAATATGAGTAATGTAGATTGGATTAGATAGTTCACAAACAGTTTTTTGTAGTTGTAGGAAAAGAACTTCTAATTCAGAAGCTGGAGTTATTTGAGCTGTTTCTATATGACAACGTGACAAACATAAGCAGAATCAGACACAACATTTAAAGGCTCAGAAACATCAGTTAGCAATTGAATAACAGCCATAAGTTCTACCTTTTGGACAGATAAATAAGTCATTTTCTAAGATTTTGTAGTTGGGCCTAAATAGCTTGCATTTTCATTACTGCTGCCATCAGTGTAGTAAGTTGGCACAGCAGAGAGTGGTTGTTGTTTGACAACCTTAGGAAGAATCCATGAAGTATGTTTTAAAAACTGTAAAAATTTTGAATTTGGGAAGTGATTGTCAAATTTTCCAACAAAATCTTCTAAGGCCACTTGCCAAGAGCTACTGAACTGCCAGAGCTGAGAAAGCTCCTGCTTTGTAAGGTCTAGTATGATTTTATCAGGTTCTCTAGCCATAAGCTCTCTCAGGTGAATATGGCCTTTTGATATTATTGCTGAGATATTTTCAGGATAAGTATGAAGCTTTTTGAATCTTTGTTGGGTAGGAATATCCATTCTATTATGCTCTCCTCTTCACAAAGTATCCCAGTAGGGGAATGTCATGATGGAAATATTAAAAGAGAAATTGGAAGATTTATATTTATCCTTGTTAGCTCGCTATTTTGTACTCTTTTCTCTGGCAATTTTAACTCCTCTTTTGCCTCTGGGCTTAAAATGCGAGGACTATTTAAGTCAGGGTCTCCTGTTAGGGTATTGAAAAGATTAGTTAAAGCATAAGTTGGCATTCCTAAAGTAGGCCATACCCAATTAATATCAACCAGTAATTTCTGAAAATCATTTAAATTACATAAATTATCAATTCAAAACTGGACCTTTTATGGAGTTATAATATTTCTATTAATAATATGACCTAAATACTGAAAAGGAACCTGTTTTTTAATTTTTTCTTCTACTATTTGCAGCCCATGTTGAGGAAGAACTTCTTTATCTGGCTGAAATAGTTGTTTCAGCTCATAAGATTGCTTGGTGGCAAAAAGAATACCATCCATATAATGAATAATTGTAGCCTCAGGAAATTGTTTTCATAAAATTTGTAATGGAATGTGAACAAAGGATTGATATAATGTAGGACTGTTCATCATTCCCTGAGGTAAAACTTTCCACTGATATCACTCACTAGGAGCTGGATGATTAATAGAAGTAAGAGTAAATGCGAATTTTTCGCTATCATTTGGATTAAGAGGAATAGTAAAGAAACAATCTTTTAAGTCAATAATAATAATATGCCAATTTTGTGGTTTCATAGTTGGGGATGGCAAACCAGGCTGTAAAGACCCCATAGGTTGAATAACTTTGTTAATTTCATGCAGATCAGTTAACATGCAACTTTTGCCAGATTTCGTTTTAATTACAAAAACTGGAGAATTCCATGGACTAGTAGAGGGCTCAATATGCCCTACTATTACCTGTTCCTGCACTAATTCTTTCAGGGCTTCCAATTTTTCTTTCAGAAAGGGTCACTGTTCTATACAGATAGGTTTGTTTGTTAGCCATTGTAAAGGCAATGCAAAGCCCTTTGTAACAGTAGCCCTTACTCTAAATTTGAATATCCTAGGCCACGGTAGTCTCCAGTAAGTCAAGTTTGAAGTTGGGAAGGGTGAGCATATTGCATATGAGTAATAAGATGTTTAGCTGTATCAGAAAAGTGAGGAATATTCAAATAAGCTCCTCATTGGTATAATAAATTTCTTCCCCATAAATTAAGTCCTACATCCACAACATAATGTTGCAGAGCAACCTCATGTCCTTTTGGACATTCTACCTTAAATATCTGAGTACTCTGGTAAATATTTGTCATTGTTCCAATGCCAGTGAAAACTGTAGGCACCTTTTGCAATGTCCAAGATTGTGGACTAAACCATTTAGCATTAATAGAGACATCAGCCCCGGTATCCATCAATCCTAAAAATATCTTTCCTTTTATTTTATGGTAATTTCAGGCCTTTCATCTCCATTTGCTGGTTGCCAAAAATCTTTACGCCCAATGAAACCAAATTCCTCTGCATGTTTTAAAGGGGGTTTACAATATGGTAACAAAAGAAGTTGAGCTATGCTATCTCCTGATTCAATTTGATAGGGAGTTAAAGTTTGAACCAATAAACAAATTTCTCCATCAAAACCTGAGTCAATGATCTCGGTTTGTATTAAAACATCTTGGGTCATAAGACTGCTACGGCCAATAATGAAACCTACATTGTTTTCTGGGATAGGCCCTTTAATTTCTGTTCTTATTTTTTGTATACCCAGTGAAGGTGTAATAAACTTAGTTTCAGCTGAGAGAAGATCGACAGCTGCACTGCCTTTAGTAACTGCCTTAACTTCTTTTATAGGCCAGAGTAAGCTGCTCTGTTGCTGACTGGGTGGATTTGAGCTAGGTTGGGAAATGTGCTCATATTGTTTGTCTGAGGGACTTGAGCAAGGCCTGCTTGGAAGTTTCCCTACTTATTAATGAGACTGCCATTTTTATGATATTTAGAATGGCATTCCTTGGCCCAGTGAAACCCCTTCTGACATAAAGGACATACAAGAGTCGGCATTGATCTATTATTGCCACTAGATGAAGTGCTTAGACCAGTTTTAGCTTGACAATCTTTTTTCATATGACCTGGTTTCCCACATTTAAAGCAATTTAAATTATCAATCATAGGACTATGTCCCTTTATAGCAGCTGCAAGAAGGTTCATGTTTTGTGTATTAGACCCAATGTCTTGGCATGCCGTTATATAATCCTGTAAAATACATCCACTTGCCTTTATTGGACACAAAGCCTTTTTACACTCACTATTAGCATTATCAAAAGCCAACATCAGAATAAGCATCTCTTTAAGGTCAGGCTGAGTTACTGTCTTGTTGACTACATCTGCCAGCCTAGCTACAAATTCAACGTAAGGTTCAGTATTTCCTTGAACAATTCTTGAAAATGATTATACAGTTTTTCCAGGAGTGAAGATTTGTTGCCAGGCAGCTAGGTAGCACAATCAAACTTGTACAGTGGCAATATCATCATATTGAGCTTGGCAAGGAACTCCAGCCCACTGAGTTATTCCTAATATTTGTTCAACAGTAATAGACACTGGTGCATTTTGCTGTTGATTTCATTGTGCTACAATATTAGTTTCATCAGCCCACCAAGTTTTAAATTAAAAAAATTCTACTGGACTAAGAACAGCTTGAGCTAACAAATCCCAGTCCCAGGGTATTAATCTCTCAGCTTGTGCCATTCCTTGCACCAATCCTTGAGTATAAGGAGAATTTACACCATATTGAGTGCATGCTTGTTTTAATTCTTTGATAGTTTTAAAAGGAATAGGAGCATGCTCATATTGTATACCCCCTTGGGGATTGTCAGCATCTATAGGAATTTGAGTTACTGTTACTGGAAAAGTAGAAAAGAGTTGCATAGTCTCTGAATCTCCCTCTCTAATTCCCTGTGGTATACTTTTCATAATTGAGGAGGATGGTTTTGGCACAAAAACAGAAACTTTTGGAGGGTCATCAAATGTTGGAAAAAATGGAGCAGTAGACACCTTAGGCGGTGCAGATGCTGGTTCAAAAGACAATAAATCATAATTTGGAGCAGATGGTATAGCGACTGCTTGAAAAGTTCCATAAACTTCCTTTTTCCTTTCCTTCTTTTTATTAGACACGAGTTTATCTGTTTTTGTCTGTTCATTAACATTTTCATGTATATTTTCATTAAAATCACTATTAGCTTGTTCTGCTCTCGGTCCAGCAATAGCAGTATCCTGTTTACAATCTTCATCTTCATCTGATTGTAAAGGTTCAAGAGCAACAGAAATAAGACTACACAAAGACCATACATGAAGAGGAATTATTTCCCCCTTTTGATGAGGTTTTTTAAAAGCTTTCATCCCTAACTTCCATTGTTCCAGGTTTAAAATATCCTGTCCTTGTGGCTGGAACCAATAACAATGTTTTTGTGTGAGAAAAAAAAGTTCCTCAAAAGCCAAGGATTTAATAGTTACACAGGTGCATTTTAGTAAAGTTTTTAACACTCTAGAGAACTCTTCAAACTTCGACTGCTGATTACCCATTACCCTGATGATTCCAAGGATTAAGCTTACCTTTTCTGTTTTATTTTTCTTTAAAACCGCCTGCAGGAGCTCCTTGGTCCATGCCCTGACTGAAAGAAAAGTTTCATTTTCAGTGTCCCTGTTGGGGTGCCATATGTTGGCATTCAGGAATTGGGTTCGTGAAAACGGTTCTGCAGATGTGAAAGAAAGAATAAGACAAAAAGAAGCAGAATTGGGATCAGGGGACTCTCCATCCGTTATGGAGAGAAGAGCCCAGCCACCTCATAGAGCATGGCTTTTATTTGGTTTTTGATCAATCAAAATACATGTGCGCATGTGCAAGGGTAATAGATACTTAACAGTTGCACATGAGCTGAAATCAACAAGTCTTAAAGGTAAATGACTCAGCTCTTTTACATTTCTGCAATTTACAGGCATTGTCTCAGGATGTTTCCCCACCCAGGTCCTAGAGCATGAGACTGGAGAGCCTGTTTATTATATTCCAAGATGACCTGCTTTCTGTCAGTAGTCATGGCCTTTAATTGAAACTCCATCAAGTCTCTCTAGACCTGCACAGGCTCCAAGGTATCCACAGGTTTTGTGAACACCATGGTCTCCATGGACTTCATAGTATCCATGGCCTCAACCACTTCCAAGGCCTGCACAGACTCCACAGGCCTCTACAGGCTCCATGGGCTCCACGGGCTCCACAGGTCTGCATAGGCTCAATAGGTTACACAGACTCCACAGGTTTTTGGACATCCACCATCTCCACAGGATGCACAGGCTCCACTGGCCTACAAAGGCTGCACAGGCTCCATGGTCTTTATGGTATCCACAGGCTGCATATGCTTCACAGGTGTCCACAGCCTCCGGGGGCTGGCATTCACTCCACAGGCCTCCATTGGCTCCATGGGCTCCAGAGACTCCATGGGCTCCACATGCTTCCAGAGGATATATGTGCTCCATTGGCTTCACAGCCTATCCTGTCCCCTTGGGCACAATACCTCAACACACCCCATGGGCCCCATGGACTCCATGAGCTCCACAGTCTCCACAGGTGTGAACTGTATTCACAGGCTTCATGGACTCCACATCTAACCAGGACTCCATGTAATCCCTGATGTCCATGGACTGCATGGACTCAATGGTCTACACATGCTCCACAGGCTCTATTGGTCCGCACAAGCTACACATTCTCCACAGGTTACATGGGCCTGCACAGGCACCAAAGGACTCCATGCATTCCCAAGTCTCCACAGGCTCCATAGGCACCACAGACTCCATGCACCTGCAGAGACTCCACAGGCTTCCACATTCTCCACAAGCTCCCCAGGCTCCATAGTCTCCATGGTTGCCACAGTTTACACAGGTTCCAAGAGCTCCAAGGTTCACAGGCTCTATAGCCTTTAGGGGCTCCATGGCTTTCATAGCCTGAACACACTCCATTGGTTCCAAAATCTCCACAGGTGTCCATGGGCTCCAAGGGTTCCACAGGCTTCCACAGGTACAACAGGCTCTGAAAGCTCCAAGGGCCTGCACCAACTCCACAGGCATCCATGGGTTTTACAATCTCCACAGCTCCAAAGGCCTCCATGGGATCCATGGGATCCACATGCCCCATGGGCTTCTCAGTCTCCATGGGTTCCATTGTCTCCCCAGAATTCAACTGGTTCACAGACCCCATTATCTCCATGTGCACCACTGACTTCCACAACATCCACAGGCATCATGGGTCCACAATCTCCTTGGGTTTGAACAGTCTCCACACCCTCTATGGACCCCACAGCCGCCATAAATGCCACTGGCCTGCACAGGCTCCACAGGTCTCTATCGGCTCCAGAGGCATCATTGTCTCAACAGGCTCTGCAGTTTCCAAAGTACTGTACAGGCTCGACAGGCTTCACATCCTTTACTGGCCTACATGGGCTCCACAAATTCCAAAGCCTCTACAATACCCCCAGGCCTGTACAAGTTCCATGGTTTCAACGTGGTCTACAGGCCTGAATAAGCTCCACAGGCTCCCCAATCCATAGAGGTTCTATGAGCTGCACAGACCCCACAGGCTCCATGGCCAAAAATGGGCTCATCAGCCTCCACAGCCTCTACATGCTCCATGGGCCTACATTATTTTCTTGGACTTCACGGGCTCCACATTCCTCAATGGGCTTAACAGACACTGTTGGTACTATGAGCCTGCACAGGCTCCATGGCCTCCATGAGATAGACGGGCTCTAAAGTCTACACAGTCTCCATGGATTCCATGGGCTCCATGAGCTACAGTGGCTCCACAAGAGCCACATGTTCCACAGGCCTGCACAGGTGCACTGGGCTCCATGGGGTCTATAGGCCTGTACAGGCTCCACAGGCCTCCATGAGCTCCACAGACTCCACGGCCTGCAGAGTCACCATGGACTCCACAGGGTCCTCTGGCTTTCACAGACTCCACAGGACTCTCTGGATTTCACAGCTTCCATGGGCCCTATGAGCTCCATTGGTTCCACAGGCCTTTATATTCTCAAAGATTTCACTGGTTCCCTGTCCTTCACAGGCCTGCTCTGGCTCTACAGGCGTCCTTGGGCTTCAGAGTCTCCATGGGCTCCTTGGTCTCCATGGCCTCCATAAGATTCACCAGCTCCAGAAATCCATGGGCTTCACAGGTTGCACAAGTTCCACTGGCCTGCCCGCATCCATGAGCTCCATGAGCTCCATTGGATCAACAGCCCCCATGGGCTCCCACAGTCCTCTATGACACCCTGGGCTACACTAGCTCCATTGAGTCCACAGGCTCCACAGGTCCTTGGGCCTGTACAAGCTCCACAGGCCTCAACAGACCCCAGAGTCTCCACAGGATTTACAGGATCCATGGGCTCCACAGCTACTCAGGACTCCATGGATTACCTGATCTCCACAGGCTCCATGGGTACTCACAGTCTCCACTGATTCCACGGGCTCCACAGGATCCACAGGTTCCCCAGTCTCCATATGTTACATGTGCCTGCAAAATCTCCACCAGCTCCCTGGTTTCAAAATGCTCCACAGGCTTCATTGGTCTGCACAGGGTCTACAGGCCCACACAGGTGACACGGGCTCCATGGACTTAACAAGATTCCCCATGCTCCACAACCTACACAGGTTCCACCACCTCCATGGAAATCCAAAGGCTCAATTGGCTCCATTGGCTCCATGGGCCTGCATAGGATGCATGGTCTCCATGGGCTCCATACCTCAACAGGCTCCATGGGCACCATGGGCTCCATGAGCTCCACAGGCATCAACTGGCTTCACAAGCTCCAAGGGCTCCACAGTACACAGGACTCCATGGAATCCCTGACATCCATTGGCTTCATGGTATCCACGGGCTGCAAGTGCACCACAGGCTCCATGGGTATGCACTGGCTGCATATTCTTCACTTACTCCATAGTTTCCACAGGCTCCACAGTCTCCACAGGTTACCTGGGGCTGCACAGGCTCCACAGGATTCCATGCATTCCAAAGTTTCCACAGGCTACATAGGCACCTCAGGCTCCATGAACCTGAAGAGACTCCATAGACTTCCACAGTCTCCCCAAGCTCCACAGGCTCTATGGAATCCACAGTTTTCACACTTTCCAAGGGATTTTCCCTAATGCTCAGTGAATGTAGTTGGATTTTCAGTTTAGAGAAGCAGTAAAGTGACTTTTTTCATTGGCTGCTCTGCATGTGTTTTCACTTAAAATCAACTTCAAGACCCTGGTTTCACCTAACTCAATGTGAATGCAGGAGGTAATTAAAGTTTGAAAGGTAAGTAAAATACTTGTTTGTTTGACTGCTATGCACTTGTTTTCACTCACAATCAATGTCAAAACACTGCTTTTACCTAATTCTATGACAATGCACTGGTTTCTTCAGTTTTCAAACCTAAGCAGGATACTCATTTCATTGGCTCCCATGCACTTGCTGGGAGTTACAATCAAGTTCAAAATCCTGGTTTTAACATACATCTTTGTTGATCCAGGAGGTTCCCCATGTTTGTAAAGTATGAAAGATAATTGTTTCCCTGGCTGCTATGTACTTGCTCTCACTCACAACGTCAAAACCATTCTTTTGTCTAATGCTCTGCCAAAGCAGAGTTTCTTCACTTTTGTAAAGTAAATAAGATACTTCTTTCCTAGGCTGTGATGCCCATGCTTTCACTTACAACCACTGTCAAAACACCACTTTTACCTAATGTTATGCCAATGAAGTAGTTTCTTCACTTTTGAAATCTAAGTAAGATTTGTGTTCATTTGCTGCTTTGCATGGGTTTTCATTTACAATCACCTTCAAAACACTGGTTTTACCTAATACTCTGTGAATGCAGGAGGTACTTCATCTGTCAAAGGTAAGTAAGATACTTGTTTCCCTGGTTGCTATGCACTTGCTTTCACTCAGAATATCAAAATCCTGCTTATACCTAATGCTCTGCCAATGCAGAGATTTTTGACTTTTGTAAAGTAAATAAGATTCTTATTTCCTTGGCTGCTATGCACTTGTTTACACTTACAATCATTGTAAAAATTCACCTTTTTCTAAGTCAATGGTGCAGTTTCTTTACTTTTGAAATTTTAGTGAGTTTCTCCCTTCTTTTGCTGCTAAGCATGTGTTTTCTCTTACAATGAACTTGAAAGCACTGCCTTTTCCTAATGCTCGGTGAATGCATTTGGTTCTTCAGTTTAGATAACCAGTATAGAAACTTCTTTCATTGGCTGATTGTACCTGTTTCACTTACAATCAACTTCAAGGCAATGGTTTCACCTAACTCTATGTATGCAGGAGGTACTTCTAGATTGAAATGTAAGTATGATACTGGTTTGTTTGGCTGCTATGCACTTGCTTTCCATCACAATCAATGTCAAAACACTGGTTTTACCTAAGGCTATGCCAATGCATTGGTTTTTTCAGGTTTCAAAACTAAGCAAGATACTCATTTCGTTGGCAGCTATGCACTTGTTTGGAATTACAATCAACTCCAAAATACTGGTTTTAACCTAAAGCTCTGTGAATCCTGGAGGTTCTTCACATTTTTATTGTATGAAAGATACATGTTTCCTTGTCTGCTATTTCCTTGTTTTCAGTTACAACAAAAATCTAAACACCGCTTTTTCTATGTGAATGCTGCAGTTCCTTCACTTTTGAAATCTATGTAAGATTCTAGTTTCTTTTGCTGCTGTGCATGTGTTTTCACTTACACTTATCTTCAAAGCACTGCTTTTCCCTATAACTCGGTGAATGCTGTCTGTTCTTCAGTTTAGACAACAAATAAAAGGACTTGTTTCATTGGCTGCTTTGTATGTGTTTTCACTTAAAATCAAGTTCAAGACACTGGTTTCACCTAAATCTATGTGAATGAAGGAGGTACTTCAAGTTTGAAATGTAAATAAGATACTGGTTTGTTTGGCTGCTATGCACTTGCTTTCACTCACAATGTCAAAACACTGCTTTTACCTAATGCTATTCCAATGCAGTGGTTTCTTCAGTTTTCAAAATAAATAGGATACTCATTTCATTGGCAGCTATGCACTATTTGGAATTACAATCAACTTCAAAATCCTGGTTTTAACCTACAGCTCTGTTGATCCAGGAGGTTCTTCACATTTGTAAAGTATGAAAGATAATTTTTTCCTGGCTGCTATACACTTGCTCTCACTCACCACGTCAAAAACCCTTCTTTTCACTAATACACTGTCAATGCAGAGGTTCTTCATTTTTGTAAAGTAAATGAGATACTTCTTTCCTAGGCTGCTGTGCTGTTGTTTTCACTTACAACCAGTGTCAAAATACTGCATTTACCTAGTGGTATGCCAATGGAGTAGTTTCCTCACTTTTGAAATGTAAGTAAGACTTGTGTTTCATTTGATGCTATGCATGTGTTTTCACTTGCGATCACCTTCAAAACACTGGTTTTACCTAACACTCTGGGAATTCATGTGGCACTTCATCTTTGAAAGGTAAGTAAGATCCTTGACTCCCTGGTGTTATGCTTTTGCTTCACTCACAATGTCTAAATCCTGGTTTATTATAATGCTCTGTCAAAGCAGAGGTTCTTCACTTTTGTAAAATATATAAGATACTTTCCTTGGCTTCTCTGCACTTGTTTTTTTACACTGCTTTTTCTATGTCAAAGCTGCACTTATTTCACTTTTGAAATCTAAGTAAGATTCTTATTTCTTTTGCAGCTATGCATGTGTTTTCACTTACAATCAACTTCAAATCACTGCTTTTCCCTAATGTTCAGTGAATGCAATCAGTTCTTCAGTTTAGAGAACCAATAAAGAAACTTGTTTCATTAGCTGCTTGGCACATGTTTTCACTTACAATCAATTTCAAGACACTGGTTTCACCTAACCCTCTGTGAATGCAGGAGGTACATCAAGTTTGAAAGGAAAGTAAGATACTTGTTTGTTTGGCTGCTATGCACTTGCTTTCACTCAAAATGTCAAAACCCGGTTTTTACCTAAAGCTCTGCCAATGCAGAAGTTCTTCACTTTTCTAAAGTAAAGAAGATATTTCTTTCCTTTTCTGGTATGCAATTGTCTTCATATACAACCAAAGTCAACCTTTTTCTATGCCAATGAAGCAGTGTCTTCACTTTGCAATCTAAGGAAGATTCTAGTTTCTTTTGCTTCTATGCATGGGTTTTCACCTACAATGAACTTCAAAGCACTCTTTTTCCTTAGGGAAAAAGCTCAGTGGATTCAGGAGGTTCTTCATGTAGGCAAAGTAGGAGAGATACTTGTTTCCTTTATTGCTATGCCCTTGTTTTCACTTACCACCAATGTCAAAACACCGCTTTTACCTAACGCTATGCCAATGCAGTAGTTTCTTCAATATTTGAATCTGAGTAAGATTTGTGTTTCATTGGCTGCTATGCATGTTGTTTCACTTGCGATCACCTTGAAAACACTTGTTTTACCTAACCCTCTGTGAATGCAGGAGGTACTTCATCTTTGAAAGGTAAGCAAGATACTAGTTTCCCTGGCTGCTATGCACTTGCTTTCACTCACAATGTCAGAACCCTGCTTTTACCTATTGTTCTGCCAATGCAGAGGTTCTTCACTTTTGTAAACTAAATAATATATTTCTTTCCTTGACTGCTATGTACTTATTTTCACTTACAAACAATGTCAAAACATTGCTTTTTCTATGCCAATGCTGCAGAAATCTAAGTAAATTTCTAGTTGCTTTGGCTGCTAAACACGTGTTTTCACTTTCAATCAACTTCAAAGAACTGCTTTTCTGAGTGTTCAGGGAATGCAGTCATTTCTTCAACTTAGAAAACCAATAAAGAAATTTATTTCATTCTCTGTTTTGTGAGTGCTTTCATTTACAATCAATTTCAAGACTCTGGTTTCACCTAACTCTCTGAGAATGCATAATGTACTTCAATTCTGAAAGGTAAGTAAGATACTTGTTTGCTTCGCTGCTATGCACTTGCTTTCACTCATGATCAATTTCAAAACACTGTTTTACCTAATGATATGCCAATGCTGTGGTTCCTCCAGTTTTAAAAACCAAGCAAGGTACTCATTTTATTGGCAGCTATGCACGTGCTTGGAATTACAATCACCTTCAAAACCTGTATTTTAATCTAAAGCACTGTGAATCAAGTATCTTCTTCACGTTTCCTTTTTACTTTTTATTTAACTTTATTTGTACATTTAATAATTGAAAATATAAACAATTAAAAAATAGAAATTAAACACAGATAAATAAATATATACATTTCTCAATTAAATGTAATGGATACATAATTTTTTTTGATGAAAGAGTATGTTATGCAATATATTTAGTTCAGAGAAACTCATTCATACAGTATTTGTATTTTTGTGTGGCTTGCTTCACTCAACATAATGTCCTCCAGGTCATCCATGTTGCCATATTCTTTACAAATTCATTTCCTCTTAAAGCTGCATAATATTCCATTGTGTGAATAGACCACAGTTTGTTTACCCATTCATCTGTTGATGGACACCTGGGTTGTTTTCAACTTTTGGCAATGGTGAATAATGTTGCTATGAACATCAGTGTGCAGATGCCTGTTTGTGTCACTGCTCGCAGTTCTTCTGGGCATATACCCAGTAGTGGTATTGCAGGGTCACGTGGAAAGTCTATATTCAACTTCTTTGGGAACTGCCAAACAGTCCTCCATAGTGGTTGTACCATTCTGCATTCCCACCAACAGTGAAGAAGTGTTCCTATCTCTCCACATTCTCTCCAACACTTGTAGTTCTCTGTCTTTTTAATAGTGTCCATACTGATAGGAGTTAAATGATATCTCATTGTAGTTTTGATTTGCATTTCCCTAATCATGAGTGATGTTGAGCATTTCTTCATGTTTTTTTTTGCCATTTCTCTTTCTTCTTTGGAGAAATGTCTATTCAAGTCCTTTGCCCATTTTTTAATTGGGTCATTTGTCTTTTTATTGTTGAGTTGTAACATCTCTTTATCTATACTGGATATTAAACCCTTATCAGATATGAGACTTCCAAATATTTTTTCCCATTGAATTGGCTGCCTTTTCACCCTTCTGACAAAGTACTGTGAGGTGCAAAAGTGTTTAAATTTGAGGAAGTTCCATTTATCTACTTTTTCTTTTGTTGCACATGCTTTGGGTGTACGGTCCAAGAAACCACCACCTACTACAAGGTCTTGAAGATGTTTCCCTTTATTTTCTTCCAGTAGTTTTATGGTCCTCGCATTTATATTTAGATCTTTGATCCATTTTGAGTTGATTCTTGTATAGGGGGTGAGATAAGGGTCCTCATTCATTCTTTTGGTTATAGATATGCAGTTCTCCCAACACCATTTGTTGAAGACACTGTTTTCTCCCATTAGCGGGGGCTAGGTAGGTTTCTCAAAAACCAGATGACTGTATAGGTAGGGTATATTTCTGGGTTCTATATTCTATTCCACTGATCGATATGTCTATCTTTATGCCAGTACCATGCTGTTTTGACCACTATAGCTTTGTAATATGTTTCAAGGTCAGGCAGGGAATTTCCTCCCACATTTCTCTTCTTTTTTAGAATGCTTTTGGCTATTTGGGTGCACTTACCCTTCTAGATGAATTTGGTAATTGCCTTCTCTAATTCTGTAAAGTAAGCTGTTGGGATTTTGATTGGTATTACATTGAATTTATAAATCAGTTTGGGCAAGATTGACATCTTCACGATATTTATTCTTCCAATCCATGTACATGGAATGTCTTTCCATTTGTTTAGGTCTTTTAAAATTTCTCTTACAAATGTTTTGTAGATTTCTGCATATGGGTCTGGGACTTCTTTGATTAAATTAACTCCTAGGTATTTGAGTCTTTTTGTTGCTATTGAAAAGGGAATTTTCCTCCTGATTTCCTCCTCAAGTTGTTCAGGACTAGTGTACAAAAACATTACTGATTTTTGCGTGTTGATCTTGTATCCTGCCACTTTGCTGAACTCATTTATTAGTTCAAGTAGCTTTTTCATGGATACTTCAGGATTTTCTAAGTACAGGATCATGTCATCCACAAACAGTGAGAGTTTTACTTCCTCTTTTCCTATTTGGATGCCTTTAATTGTTTTGTGTGGTCTAATTGCCCTAGCGAGATCTTCTAGTACAATGTTGAATAACAATGGTGACAGTGGGCATCCTTGGCTTGTTCCCAATCTTAGAGGGAAAGATTTCAACATTTCCACATTGAGTATGATGTTGACTGTGGGTTATCCATATATTCCTTTTATCATATTAAGGAATTTTCCTTTCATTCTTATCTTTTGAAATATTTGTATCAAAAAAAGATGTTGGATTTTGTCAAATGCTTTTTCTGCATCTATTGAGATGATAATGTGATTTTTTACCTTCAATTTGTTAATGTGGTTTATTAGTCAGTGTTTTCTCGGGAAACAGAATCAACAGGAGATATCTGTCAATAATATGAGATTTTAAAAGAGTCTCTCATGCGACCGTGGGGATGCACAAGTCCAGATTCTGCAGGCAGGCTGCAAACCAGTGGCTCTGATGAAAGTCCGAAGAAAGGTCATTGATGAGTTTCTGGGAGATGTTGCCTGTCCAACGACGAGCTGGGATATTCTCCCTGAACGTTGAAATCACTTCCTCTTCTAAGCCATTCAACTGATTGGATAAAAGTACCACCCATTGATGATGTAATATCCCTGATTTATGCAGATGTAATCAGCCATCCATGCAGTAAACTCACTGGTGATTGAAGTCCATAAATGCTCTTGTATTACAATTAGCCCAGTGCTTGCTGGGACAAACACCTGGACAAAATTACCTGGCTGAGTTGAGACATTAGCCTAACCATCACAGTCCACCCCTTGTCAACTCAGTAAACATACACATTACTCTAAACCATACTTAGTCTCTAAGTAAAAACAATAATAGACAAGCATACATATATATTTCCACCTAACAATGTCCAACTCCCCTGTGTGCAACTGAAAACACATTAATTCCCCACAGAACAGGGTTCAAGTCCTTGGGTAATAGTCACTCTTAAAGTTGACATCCTTAAATATTATGACATGGAATTAATACAACTTTTCATGATAGGGGAAAAGGTTTGAGAAGAAAACAAAGAAATTTGTTGTGTACATATACAATCATACTCATAACAAAACATGGAAGAAGGTAGTGATAAATATGAACTTCGACCATGTGACCCGTTACATAAACGAGGACTGTAATAGTCATGGACCCTTCTTCCATTACCCATTCTATGTTCCCGTTACCTTCAGCAAGCCCTTCAGCTGGCCGTGGTTCTTTGCCAGGTGGGGTGAACCAAACTTTCATTCCCAAAGATTCTGGGCCATTGTTAGTCCTGCTTGAATTGGTTTGTTGCAATTTTCCATTGACTTTAATCACAGGGCATGGTAAGACTCGGAGATGCCCTAGATGATCTGCATTCCAGGAAAACTCTTCTTTACCCCCATTATGTAAATGTAGTCCTTTTCCCCCTTGATAGTCAGGATCAATCACCTCAGCCAGTACAGTAATTCCTTTCTTTGCCTGTTGATTCACAGGTAAGAGGAGCCCAAAGTGGCCAGGTGGCAATCTTAACTTTCAGTTCAATGATATCACTGTTATGTTCCCAGGTGGCAGCACTCTTATTTTTGGGACTAAAACCTGTAGACCAGCAGAGGTTAAGGTTGCAGGGACAGGAAACAAAAATTTTCCTAGTGGGTCACTAGGGGTAATAGTGAGTGGTGCCACTCCCATTTCCACCACTTATTTCCTGGACCCATGCATCCTGGCTATGGGAGAAACAGCACCATAGAGAGTACGCTGATTCAGAGCGTACACAGCCTCCTGGAGAACATTGCCCCAGTCTTGCAAGGTATTGCCACCTAGTTGGTGCCATAATTGAGTCTTCAAAAGGCCATTCAACCGTTCTATTGTTCCAGCTCCTTCTTTGTGATGGGGAACATGGTAAGACCAGTGAATTCAATGGGCATGTGCCCATTCCAGCATATCATTTGCTGTGAAATAGGTTCCTTGATCAGAAGCAATGCTGTGTGGAATGCCATGTTGGTCGATAAGACATTTGGAAGGCCACGGATGGTAGTTTTGGAAGAAGCATTGCGTGCTGGAAATGCAAACCCATAGCCAGAGTATGTGTCTATTCCAGTTAAAACAAATTACTGCCGCTTCCATGGTTATGTTGAACCAGCCTTGCATACCAGGAATAAATCCCACTTGGCCATGATGTATAAATCTTTTGATATGCTGTTGGATTCTATTTGCAAGTATTTTGTTGAGAATTTTTGCATCTATGTTCATTAGAGAGATTGATCTGTAATTTTCTTTTCTTGTGGTATCTTTATCTGGCTTTGTTATTAGGGTGATGTTGACTTCATAAAATGTGTTGGGTAATTTTCCCTCCTCTTCAATTTTTTGAAGAGTTTAAATAGGATTGTTGTTATTTCTTTTTTAAATGCTTGGTAGAATTCACCTGTGAAACCATCTCTTCCTGGACTTTTCTTTGCTGGCAGATTTTTGATGACGGATTCAATCTCCTTAATTGTGATTGGTTTGTTAAGTTCTTGTATTTCTTGTAGCATCAGTGTATGTTGGTTATGTGTTTCTAGAAATTTGTCCATTTCTTCTAGGTTGTCTAGTTTTTGGCATAGAGTTTCTCATAATATCCTCTTATGATTTTTTTTATTTCTGTGAGGTCATTTGTAATTCCCCCTCTTTTGTTTCTGATTGTATTTATTTTCATCTTCTTCCTTTTTTTCTTTTTTCGTCTAGCGAGTGGTTTGTCAATTTTATTGATCTTCTCAAAGAACCAGCTTTTGGTTTTGTTGATTTTTTCTATTGTTTTTCTGTTCTCATTTTCATTTGCTTCTGCTCTAATCTTTATTATTTCTTTCATTCTGCTTGCTTTGGAATTGGTTTGCTGTTCTTTTTCTATTTTCTTTAGCTGTTCAGTTAAATCTTTGAGTTTAGATCTTTCTTGTTTTCAATATAGGCATTTAGGGCCATAAATTTCCCTCTCAAGACTGCCTTTGTTGTATCCCAAAACTTTTGATACATTGTATTCTCATATTCATTTTTCTCAATATATTTATTGATTTCATTTGCAATTTCTTCTTTGACCCACCAAATATTTAGGAGGGTGTTGTTTAGTCTCCACAAATTTACAAATTTCCTTTTTTCCTGTCTGTTATGGATTTCAAGTTTCATTCCATTATGATGTGAAAAGGTACTTTGTATAATTTCAATCATTTTATATTTATTGAGAGCTGCATTTTGACCTAACATGTGGTCTATCTTGGAGAAAGATCCATGGGCACATGAGAAGAATGTATAACCCACTGAGTTTGATGCAGTGTTCAGTTTATGTCTGTTAGGTCTAACTTGTTTATCATATTGTTCAAGTTCTCTGTTTCCTTGTTGATCTTCTGTCTAGTTGTTCTATCTAATGATGTGAGAGGGCTGTTGAAGTTTCCAATTATTTTTTTTTAAGAAATGTCTATTTCTCCCTTCAGTTTTGCCAGAGTTTGGCTCATATATTTTAGAGCACCCTGGTTAGAAGTGTAGATATTTATGACTGTTATATCTTCCTGGAGGATCGTCCCTTTTATTAATATATAATGGCCTTCCATATCTCTTAACATATTTTTACATTTAAACTCTCTTTTGTCTGATATTAGTATAGCTACCCCTGCTCTTTTCTGTTTACTATTCACGTGGAGTATCTTTTTCCAACCTTGTAATTTCAGCTGGCCTGTATCCCTGGGTATGAGGTGAGTATCTTTTAAACAGCATATGGATGGCTCATGTTTTTTTATCCATTCTGTCAGCCTGTATCTTTTGATTGGGGAATTTTATCCATTCACATTCAATGATATTACTGAAAATGCTCTATTTCAACCATTGTATTCTTTGGTTTTCATATGTCATCTTGTTTTTGTCTCTCTTTTTACTCGTTTGGTTATCCTTCCTGCTTTTCTTTCTTCTGTACTCTCCTCCAAGCCTCTCTCTCTTGTCTTTTTCTTTCAGGTCCTAAGGCGTCCTTTCATATTTCCTGTAAAGATAGATTCTTTTTTGCAAACTTTCTTACTTTCTGTTTGTTTGTGAATACTTTATACTCACCTTCATATTTGAAGGACAGTTTTGCTGGCTAAAGAATTCTCGGCTGGCAGTTTTTCTCTTTCAGTTTCCTAATTGTATCATACCACAGTCTTCTCAACTCCATGGTTTATGAAGAGAAATCTGCACTAAGTCTTCATGGAGGTCCTTTGTACATGACCATTTGTTTCTCTCTTGCTGCTCTGTGAATTTTCTCTTTATCTTTTACATTTGACATTCTGAATAGTATGTGTCAGCATAGGCCTATTTGGATTTATTCTCATTGTGGTATGGTGTGCTTCTTGGACATGTAAGTTCATTTCTTTTGTGAGTGTTGGGAAGTTTTCAGCTATTATTTCCTCAAATACTCTTTCTAAACCTTTTCCTTTCTCTTCCTCTTCTGGAACTCCCATGAAACCTGTGTTATTGCATTTTGTACTGTCATTCAACTCTCTAAGCCCCTGCTCAATTTTTTTGCATTCTTTTCTCTCTGTTCTTTTCTCTCTTCAATTTTAGCTGTTCTGTCTTTGGTATCACTTATTCTTTCTTGTATCATTTTGAGTCTGTTGTTGTATGCCTCAAATGTGTTTTTGACTGCCTATTGTGTCTTTCATTCCCATGAACTCCGTTTTTTTCCTGTTCAGGGTTTCAAATTCTTCTTTGCATTCACTCAATGTCTTCTTGATGTCATTTATCTCTTTAACTATATTTTCCTTCATCTCATTAATTTGATTTTGGAAATTTGTTCTCATTTCACTGATTATTTCTCTCAAATTCTGCATCTCTTCTGCGACTTTGATGTATTAGTTTTCTTGAACCATGTCTTCTATTTTCTTAGTATGGCTCATAATTTTTTGCTGGTATTTAGGCATCTGGTTTTTACTCTATTTTACTTAGATGCTCTATCTCTTTCTCTTTTATAGGATTTTAGTTGCAGGAAGCTGTGTGTTACCCCAACTCTTTGATTTTTGACTTCACCTTGATTGTTAGGATTGTCCTGCTTGTTGCTCAAAACTGGGCACTGGACCCAGTTATTGGTTGTAGAGTCATTTCCTGGGACCTTGGGCAGGGAGGCTATAGAGGCCAGGAAAAGCCTCTCGTATTTAGTTTTCTTATGTGCACTTTCTTGGTCTGCCAGGAGGGGCACTCAATGGCAGCTCTCATTTCAATGCCTGGTCAGAGTATATTTGTTGTGACACAGACCAGATCAATGTTGTAGAGCTTAATGTCTGGGGGCTAAGAGCCTTATAACTCAAATTTTATGAGACAGTTCTCCAGAATTCTCTGGTAGCTCCCTCCCTTTTCCCAGCTAGGAAATATTTACTCTCCCCTCTGAATCACCAACAGTCAGACCCTGTTAGTAGCAGAGGAGATTGGGAGGTTTGTATATATTTAGCCCTTTGCAGGCTCCAAGGCAAACAGTGGCAAAGCCCCACCTGGCCTGGAAGTGCTCTTGAGACAGGGCAGACCAAACCTGTGAGTCAAAAGCAGGGTCAACCACAGGATTTCTCTCCCCTCTCCTGTGGAGTCTTCAACAATAAGTCCAGGCTAGAAGAAAGAGAGGTTGTGAGGGTTAGATTTCTCCAGGCCTTCCTAGGTTCCCAGGGCACACCACCATGTGGAAGAATCTTTGGGGCTCCACTGACCAAATTTACAGGTCAGAACCTGAGTCAGCCTAAGGCTGTGTCCCTCTCTATCCCCTTTCAGGTAGTGGCAGAACCCAGGAGCACTGTTTGTCTGTAGTTGCATGCTCAGAGGCCTGAGAATTCTAAAGTGTGGGGGAGGGGGCTAGCAGCAGCAGCTGCTGCTGGTTTCAACTCACAGTTCTGGTTCTGAAGTCATGATTTCCTTTTTTTGTCCCTCTCTCCTCTGGGTGGTGTGCAGCCTTCACCTGTTGTCCTAAACTCTAGAAGATCTATTTTGGGGCTGTTTCAGCCTGTTCTCTATTTCTCTGGAGAAGAGATTCCCGTGTCTTACTAGTCTGATATCTTCCCAGATGTCTCTTACTTATTTTCAAATTTGAAGTACCTCCTGAATTCACAGAGAGTTAGGTGAAACAAGTGTCTTGAAGTAGAATTTAAGTGAAAACACGTGCAAAGCTGCCAATGAAACAAGTTTCTTTATTTGTTTTCAAAATTGAACAATTGACTGCCTTTCACCCAGCAACAGGGAAAAGCAGTGTTTTGAAGTTGATTGTAAGTGAAAACACGTGCATAGAACCAAAAGAAAGAAACTTACTTAGATTATCAAAGTGAAGAAATGGCAGCTTTTGTGTAGTAAAAGCAGGGTTTTGACATTGTGAGTGAAAGCAAGTGCATAACAGCCAAACAAAACAAGGATCTTATTTAACTTTCACACTTGAATTACCTCCTGCATTCAGAGTGTAATGTAAAACCAGTGTTTTGAAGATGTTTTTAAGTGAAAATACATGCATATCAGAAAAAAAAACCCAAATCTTACTTAGATTTGAAAAGTAAATAAAATCCTGCATTGGCATAGTATTAGTTAAAGCACTGTTTCTACATTGATTGTGAGTGAAAGAAAGTGCATAGCAGTCAAACAAACAAGTATCTTACTTACATTTCAAAGTTGAAGTACTTCTTGCATTCACAGATTGTTAGGTAAACCAGTGTGTTGAAGGTGATTTTAACTGAAAACACATGCATAGAAGCAAACAAAACACAAACCTTACTTAGATTTGAAAAGTGAAGAAACTACTGCCTTGGCATAGCATTAGGTAAAAGCACTGTTTTATATTGATTGTGAGTGAAAGCAAGTGCATAGTAGCCAAATAAACAAGTATCTTATTTAAGTTTCAAAGCTGAAATTCCCTCTGCATTCACAGCATGTGAGGTAAAACCAGTGTTTTGAACATAAATGTAAGAGAAAACACATGCATAAGAGAAAATAAAACACAAATCTTATTTATATATGTATAGTAAATGCTCTACTTGCTTTGGAGTAGCATTGGGAAAAAGCAGCGTTTTTGGCATAGGGAGTGAAAGCAAGTGCATGGCAGCCAAACAAATACATATCTTACTTTCCTTTCAAAGTTGAAGTACCACCAGCATTCACAGAATGTTAGGGTAAAACCAGTGTTTTAAAGATGATTTTAAGTGAAAACACATGCATAGTAACAAACAAACAGAAATCTTAGTTAGATTTGAAAAGTTAAGGAATTCCTGCTTTGGCATAACATTAGGAAAAAGCAGTGTGTTGGCATAGTGAGTGAAAGCAAATACATAGCAGCCAAACAAACAAGTATGTTACTTACCTTTCAAACTTAAAGTACCTCCTGCATTTTCAGAGAGTTAGGTGAAACCAGTGTCTTGAAGTTGATTTTAAGTGAAAACACGTGCAAATCAACCAATGAAACAAGATTCTTTCTTGGTTTTCTTAACTAAAGAATTGACTACATTCACTCAGTGTTAGGTAAAAGCTGTGTTTGAAGTTGATAGTAAGTGAAAACATGTGCATAGCAGTAAAAGAAAGAAACTAATTTAGATTTCAAAAGTAAAGAAATCTTTACTGCAGCAATGGCAAAGTAAAACACGGTTTTGACATTGTGTGTTAAAGAAGTGCATAGAAACAAAAAAAAAAAAACAAGTATCTTACTTAACTTTCAAACTTGAATTAACTCCACCATACACAGAGTGTTAGGGAAAAGCAGTGTTTTGAAGATGATTTTAAGTGAAAACCCATGCATAGCAGCAAAGAAAACAAAAAACTTGCTTAGATTTTGAATATGAAGAAACTACTGCATTGGCAAAGCATTAGGAAAGAGTGGTGTTTTTACATTGATTGTAATTGAAAGCAAGTGTCCAGCAGCCAAACAAACAAGTGTCTTACTTATGTTTCAAAGTTGAAGGACCTCTTGCATTAAGAGCATGTTTGATAAAACCAGTGTTTTGAAGATCATTGTAAGTGAAAACACATGTATAGCAGTAAATAAAACATAAATATTATTGAGATTTGTAAAGTAAAGAAACTACTGCATTGGCATAGCATTAGGAAAAAGCAGTGTGTTGGCACAGTGAGTGTAACAAGTGCATAGCAGCCAAATAAATAAGTATCTTACTTACCTTTCAAACTTAAAGTACCTCCTGCATTCAAAGAGTTAGGTGAAACCAGTGTATTGAAGTTGACTTTTATTGAAATCACATGCAAAGCAGCCAATGAAACAATTTTATTTCTTAGTTTTCTAAACCGAATAATTGACTGCATTCACCCAGTATTAGGGAAAAGCAGTGTTTGAAGTTGATTGTAAGTGAAAACACGTGCATAGCAGCCAATGAAACAAGTTTCTTTATTGGTTTTCTAAACTGAAGAATTGACTGCATTCACCGAGTGTTAGGGAAAAGCAGTGTTTTGAAGTTGATTGTGAATGAAAAAATGTGCATAGCAACAAAAGAAAGAAACTTACTTAGATTTCCAAAGTGAAGAAACTGCAGCATTGTCATAGTGAAAGCAGTGTTTTGACATTGTGAGTGAAAGCTAGTGTATAGCAGCTGAAGAAAAAAGTATCTTACTTAACTTTCAAAGTTGAATTACCTCCTGCATTCACAGAATGTTAGGTAAAACCAGTGCTTTGATGATGATTTTAAGTGAAACACATGCATAGCAGCAAATAAAACATAAATCTTATTGAAATTTGTAAGGAAACTACTGCATTGGCATACCATTAGGACAAAGAAGTGTGTTGGCATAGTGAGTGAAAGCAAGTGCATAGCAGCCAAACAAACAAGTATCTTACTTACATTTCTTTTTTTTTTTTTTAATATTTTTTTTTAATTTTTATTTATTCATTTATCCCCCCCTTGCTACTTATGCTCGCCGGGTCAGCCAACCACACCATGCGGGCGGGATTGCCTTCACCAGGAGGCCCCGGGAACCGAACCCAGGGCCTCCCATATGGTAAATGGGAGCCCTACTGATTGAGCCACAGCCACTTCCTTTACTTACATTTCAAAGTTGAAGAACCTCCCACATTCAAGAGTTGGGTGAAACCAGTGTCTTGAAGTTGATTTTAAGTGAAAACACATGCATAGCAGCAAACAAAACACAAATCTTACTTTGAATTGAAAAGTGAAGAAAATACAGCATTGGAATAGCATTAAATAAAAGCATTGCTTTTACATTAATTGTAAGTGAAAGCAAGCACATAGCAGCCAAAGAAAGAAGTATCTCACTTACGTATCAAAGTTGAACTACTTTCTGCATTCACAGAATGATAGGTAAACCAGCTTTTTGAAGATGATTTTAAGTGAAACCACATGCATAACAGCAAACAAAACACAAATATTACTTAGATTTGAAAGTGGAGAAACTACTTCATTGGAATAGCATTAGGAAAAACAGTGTTTTTACATTTTGATCAAAAGCAAGTGTATAGCAGTCAAACAAGCAAGTATCTTACTTACCTTTCAAACTTGAAGTATCTCCTGCATTCACATAAAGTTAGGTGAAACCAGGGTCTTGAAGTTGATTTTAAGTGAAAACATGTGCAAAGCAACCAATGAAACAAGTTTCTTTATTGGTTTTCTAAAATGAAGAATTGAATGCATTCACACAGCATTAGGAAAATGAGTGTTTTGACCCTTGATTGCAAGTGAAAACACGTGCATAGTAGCAAAAGAAAGAAACTTACTTAGATTTCCAAAGTGAAGAAATTGCAGCATTGGCATAGTAAAAGCAGGGTTTTGACATTTTTTTTTTTTTTTTAAGATTTTTTATTTATTTATTCATTTATCCCCCCCTTGCTGCTTGTGCTCGCCGGGTCAGCCAACCATGCCGTGCGGGCGGGCTTGCCTTCACCAGGAGGCCCCGGGAACCGAACCCGGGGCCCCCCATATGGTAAACGGGAGCCCTACTGATTGAGCCACAGCCGCTTCCCGTTTTGACATTTTTTATTGAAAGCAAGTGTATAGCAGCCACACAAACAAGCATCTTAAGTATGTTTCAAAGTTGAAGTACCCACTCCATTCACAGGGTATTACACAAAAACGGTGCTTTGAAGACAATTGTAAGTGAAAACATATGCAAAGCAGCAAATAAACACAAATCTTATTGAGATATGTAAAGTAAAGAAAGTGCTGCATTCTGTAACATTAGGAAAAAGCAGTGTGTTGGCATGCTAAGTGAAAGCAATTGCAAAGCAGCCAAACAAACAAGTACCTTACTTTCCTTTCAAAATTGAAGTACCTCCTCCATTCACAGAGAGTTAGATGAAACCAGTCTTGAAGTTGATTTTGAGGGATAACGCGAAAATCAGCCAATGAAACAAGTTTCTTTATTGGTTTTCTAAACTGAAGAATTGACTGCAATCATGCAGCATTAGGGAAAGGCAGTGTTGTGAATTTGATTGTAAGTGAAAACACGTGCATAGCAGCAAAAGAAAGAAACTTACATAGATTTTCAAAGTGAAGAAACTGCAGCATTTTCCTAGTAAAAACAGGGTTTTGACATTTTTATTGAAAGTAAGTGTATAACAGCCACACAAACAAGTATCTTACTTAACTTTCAAACTTGAATTTCCTCCTGCATTTACAAAGAGGTAAAACCAGAGATTTGAAGATGATTTTAAGTGAAAATACATGCATAGAAGCAAATGAAACATAAATCTTAATTAGATTTGAAAAGAGAAGAAACCACTGCACATTTACAGCATTAGGTAAAAGTAAAGATTTTCCATTGATTGTGAGTGAAAGCAAGTGCATACAGCCAAGCAAACAAGTATCTTACTTAACTTTCAAATTTGAAGTACTTCCTGCATTCAAAGTGTGTTAAGTAAAACCAGTGTTTTGAAGATGATTTTAAGTGAAAATGCCTTCATAGCAGCAAACAAAACACAAAACTTATGTAGATTTGAAAAGATAAGAAAATACTGCATTGGCATCGCACTAGGTAAAAGCAGTGTTTTTACATTGTGAGTGAAAGCAATTGCACAGCAGCCATAAAAATAAGCATCTTACTTACGTTACAAAGTTGAAGTATCTCCTGCATTCACAGCGTGTTAGGTAAAACCTGGGTTTTGAAGATAATTGTAAGTAAAAACATGTGCATATTTGCAAATAAATTACAAATCTTATTTAGATTTGTAAAGTAAAAATCTCCTGCTTCGGAACAGCATTGGGGAAAAGTGTTGTTTTGTCATAGGGAGTGAAAGCAAGTGCATAGCAGCCAAACAAAGAATTATCTTATTTACCTTTCAAACTTGAAGTACCTCTTGAATTCACACAGTGTCAGGTAAAACCAGTGATTTGAAGATGATTTTAACAGAAAACACCAGCCTGGCAGAAAACAAAACACAAATCTTACTTAGATTTCAAAGGGTAGAAGCTACAGCATTGGCATAGCTTTAAGTAAATGCAGGGTTTTCACACTGTGAGTGAAAACAAGTGCCTAGCAGCCAAACAAACAAGGATCTTACTTACATTTCAAAATTGAAGTACCTCCCGCATTCACAGCATGTTAGGTAAAACCAGTGTTTTGAAGATAATTGAGAGTGAAAACACATGCATAGCAGCAAAAGAAAGAAACTTACTTAGATTTCCAAAGTGAAAAACTGCAGCATACACCTTGTAAAAGCAGGGTTTTGACATTGTGAGTGAAAGCAAGTGTATAGCAGTCAAACAAGTATCTTATTTATCTTTCAAACTTGAATTACCTCCTACATTCATAAAGGGTTAGATAACACCAGTGTTTTAAAGTTGATTTAATGTGAAAAAAACATGCATACCACCAAACAAAACACAAGTCTTACTTTGATTTGAAAAGTGTAGAAACTACTACATTGCAATAGCATTAGGTAAAAGCAGTGCTTTTACATTGATTGTGAGTGAAAACAACTGCATAGCAGTCAAACAAACAAGTATCTTACTTACATTTCAAAGTTGAAGTACCTCCAGCACTCACAGAGTGTTAGGATAAACCAGTATTTTGAAGATGATTTTAAGTGAAAACACATACACAGCACCAAACAAAAAACAAATATTTCTTAGATTTGAAAAGTGAGGAAACTACTGCATTGGCATAGCATTATGCAAAAGCGGTGTTTTTACATTGATTGTGAGTGAAAGCATGTACAAAACAGCCAAACAAACACGCTTCTTACTTATGATTCAAGACTGAAATACCTCCTGTATTCACAGTGTGTAAGGTAAAACCAATGTTTTGATGCTAATTGTAAGTGTAAACACATGAATAGTAGCAAATATAACACAAATTTTATTTAGATTTGTAAAGTAAAGAAAACACTCCATTGCGTAGGTATAAGTAAAAGCAGTGTGTTGGCATAGTGAGTGAAAGTTAGTGCATAACAGCCAAAAACCAGTATTTGACTTACCTTTCAAACTTTTACTACCTTCTGCATTCACAGTGAGTTAGGTGAAACCAGTGTCTTAATGTTGATTTTAAGTGAAAACAAGTGCAAAGCAGCCAATTAAACAAGTTTTTTTATTGGTTTTCTAAATTGGAAAATTGACAGCATTCACCCACACTTAGAGAAAAGCAGCGTTTTGAAGTTGATTGTAAGTGAAAACACGTGTATAGCAGCAAAAGAAAGAAACTTGCTTAGATTCCCAAAGCAAAGAATCTGCAGCATTGTCATAGTGAAAGCACGGTTTTGACATTGTGGGTGAAAGCAATTGTATAGCAGTCAAAGAAACAAGTATCTTACTTAACTTTCAAACTTGAATTACCTCCTGCATTCACAGCGTGTTAGGTAAAACCAGTGTTTTGAAGATGAGTTTACCTGAAAACACATGCATAGCAGCAAACAAAACACAAATCTTACTTAGATTTGATGAGTTAAGAAACTACTTCATGGGCATAGTATTAGGTAAAAGCAATGTTTTTACATTGATTGTGAATGAAAGGAAGTGCATAAAAGCCAAAAAAAAAAAAAAAAAAAACAAACAAACAAAAAAAAAAAAACAAGTAACTTACTTACCATTCAAACTTGAAGAACCTTCCTGCATTCACAGAGAGTTAGGTGAAACCAGTGTCTTGAAGTTGATTTTAATTTAAAACATGTGCAAAGCAGCAAATGAAACAAGCTTCTTTATTGTATTTCTAAACTGAAGAATTGACTGCAATCACCCAGCATTATGGAAAATCAGTGTTTGGATGTTGATTGTAAGTGAAAACACGTACATAGTAGCAAAAGAAAGAAACTTACTTAGATTTACAAAGTGAAGAAACTGCAGCATTGGCATAGTAAAAGCAGGGTTTTGACATTGTGATTGAAAGCAAGTATATAGCAACCTCACAAACACGTATCTTACTTAACTTTCAAACTCAAATTTCCTCCTGCATTTACAGAGTTGGGTAAAACCAGAATTTTGAAGATGATTTTAAGTGAAAACACATGCATAGCAGCAAATGAAACACAAATATTACTGAGATTTGAAAAGTGAAGAAACCATTTGCACAGTTACAGCATTAGGTAAAAATAGTGATTTTACATTGATTGTGAGTGAAAGCAAGTGCATGGCAACCAAACAAAGAAGTATCTTATTTCCTTTTCACACTTGAAGTACCTCCTGCATTCACAGAGTGTTAGGTAAAACCATTGTTTTGAAGATGATTTTAAATGAAAATACCTGCATGGCAGAAAACAAAACACAAATCTTACTTAGATTTCAAACTGTAGAAACTGTAGCATTGGTATAGCTTTAAGCAAATGCAGTGTTTTCACATTGTGAGAGAAAGCAAGTGCATAGCAGCCAAACAATCAAGTATCTTATTTACTGTAACCTTTGGCCAGTTTGATGTAATTATGAATTCCAAAAATATAATTGGATCATGATTGTAGAGGGATCTGTTAATCTGGGCATGATTAAGTTATGATTAGGGAGTTGACTGGGCCTCGTCATTAGGGCTTTGAACCCCATCCCTTTGTGTGTGGGGAATCAAATACAAAAGGTAAGGCAAAGAACAGAGTAGAAGCCATTTTTTTGAGAAGCAGTCTTTTGAGAAGCAGTTTTGATGTTGGAAAGAAGGCCCCAGGAGAAGAGAAACAAGCCATTTGCCTGATCATCTACAGCTGACCTTGTGGAGGAAACAAGAGCTAAGCCTGGAAAGAAATGCAGTCCCAGGAAGAGAGGAATTCCAGAAACCTGGACCTTAGCAAACACCAGCAGCTGTCTTGCTCTAACACGTGGCAATGGACTGTGGTGAGAGAAGAAACTTAACTCTTTATGGCTTGGTATCTGTGGACTTCTACCCCAAATAAATACCCTTTATAAAAAACAACCCATTTTTGGTATTTCACATTAGCACCCCTTTGGCTGACTAATACAGAATTTGGTATTGAGGAGTGGGGAACTGGTTTTGTAATTACCAAAATGTTGGAACGGTTTTATAAATGTGTAAGGGGTATTTTCTTGGAGGAATTGTGAAAGGCTTGATGGAAAAGGCCTAGATAACTTTGAAGAGACTGTTGATAGCAATATGGACACTAAAGAGACTTTCTATGATGCCTTAGAAGTAAATGATGAAACTATTATTGGAAATTGGAGGAAAGGGGATCCATGTTTTAAAGTTGCAGATAACTTAGAAAGATTAACTCTTGGTGTTATTTAGAAGACAGAATTTGGAAATGGTGAACCAGAGCATTTAGCTGAAGAACTTTCCAAGGCAAACTCAGAGAATGTGGCTTGGCTTCTCCTTGCAGCTTATAGCAAAATACTAGATGAGTGAAATACACTAAGGACTGAACTTTTGGGCACAAAGAATATAGAAACAGATGTCAGAACTACCAAGTTTCTGGACATCAAATTCCTTGATGAAAATGCCCTATTTGAAGACTTTACTAAACTTGGAACTTGTAAATCAAAATTGAAGGTGCAGTTATCTCAGAAAGACTTGTGGAAAGTCTTACTGCCTGATGGCTTGGACCCCTGCTTCCTGCATGCTAAACCAACAAAGTTTTTGAGAGAGCTGTATGAACAAAACCACTCTCAGCTTGGACAAAGGAGGACATGGAAAGGAGAGATTGAAGGAGAAACAGCTTTAAGAAGAAAAATATGGAATCAGAGATCTAGGATTAAGATATCTCCTTGGGCCAAGAGAGGAGTCCAACCCATATGTACAGAGAGGGTGAGTTTTCCCCAGCAGTTGAAGAGGGTGGATGTCCCCACCCAATATTCTGGGAGAGTTTTGTCACCCCAGGATGCAGGGAGAGTGGAGCACATTCCTCAAGAATTAGGCCAGTTAAGGTCAACACCCCATAGGTCTGAGAGGGGTGTTCCTGTCCCCCATGGATTAGAGAAGGCCACGTGGTCAACCCATTGCTCTGAGAGGATTGAACCTGTATGTCAAAGGTTAGGGAAGGCTATGTGGTCAACTCGTTGCTCTGTGAGGTTTGAAACTGTATGCCAAATATTAGGAGGAATATTTTCTTCACCTCACTGTACTAGGGGGACTAAGACTCTAACCCAAAGATTGGGTAAGGTCTGGCAATCACCCCAACACTCTTGGGAGGTGAGGCCTGGAGCTTGGTGACACCCAGATGCTTGAAGAGGGTGGAACCAAGAAAGTGGAGGTTCAGCAAGCCTGTGGAAAGGGTGGGTTCCCATGTGGCCTCAAGGAGAAGAAATTGTGTTAAGAATGACTCTGAGATTTGAAATCAAATGGAGGATGCCCTGCAGGTTTACTGAACTGTAAAGGATCCATGACCAATGTTTAACATCCCAATTTCTCCCTATGATTTTGAAAATGTTGATCCTTTTTCTTTCCATTCGTGTATTGGAAGCAGTTCAATGGTTTTGTTAGTTTCAGTGGTCTAGAGCAGATGGGATTTTGCCTGAAGACAAACTGTATTTCTTCAAACTGCCTATGATATGATTTTGTACTTGAATTGTCACTGAGTTAAGTTTTTTTGAATATTGTAATGTATTTTTGGAATTCAGAGGGTGGAGTGTAAGCATTGGCCAATTTGATGTAATTATGAATTCCAAAAATATAATTGGATCATATTGTAAACTGATCTGTTAATCTGGGCATGATTAAATTATGATTAAGGAGTTGACTGGGCCATGTCAGTAGGGCCTTGAGCCCCACCCCTTTGTGGCTGGGGAATCAAATAAAAAAAGCAAGGCAAAGAACAGAGTAGAAGCTGTTTTTTTTGAGAAGCAGTGTTTTGAGAAGCAGTTTGATGTTGGAAAGAAGGCCACAGTGGAAGAGAAGGAAGCCTGATCATCTACAGCTGACCTTGTGGAGGAAACAGGAGCTAAGCCTGGAGAGAAGCACTGCCCCAGGAAGAGAGGAACCCTAGAAGCCTGAACCCTGGCAATCACCAGCAGCTGCCTTGCTCTAACACATGGCAATGGACTGTGGTGAGAGAAGAAGCTTAATGCTTAATGGCCTGGTATCTATGACTTCAACCCCAAATAAATACCCTTTATAAAAACCACTAATTTTTGGTATTTCATATTAACACCCCTTTGGCTGACTAATACACTTATATTTCAAAATTGAAGTACCTCCTGCATTCACAGCATAGTTAGGTAAAACCAGTGTTTTGAAGATAATTGAGAGTGAAAACATATACATAGCTGCAAACAATCTTACTTAGAGGTGCAAAGTGAAGATACTACTCCATTGCAATAGCATTAGGAAATAGCAGGGTTTTTACATTGATTGTGAGTGAAAGCAAGTGCATAGCAGCCAAACAAACAAGTATGTTCCTACGTTTCAAAGTTGAAGTATCTTCTGAATTCACGGTGTGTTAGGTAAAACCAGGGTTTTGAAGATAACTGTGAGTGAAAACACATGCATAGCAGCAAATAAATAAAAATCTTACGCAGATTTCTAAAGTAAAGAAACTACTACATTGGTATAACATTAGAAAAAGCACTGTGTTGGCACAGAGAGTTAAGGCAAGTGCATAGCAGCCAAACAAGTATCTTACTTTGGTTTCAAAGTTGCAGTAACTCCTGCCTTCACAACGTGTTAAGTAAAACCAGAGTTTTGAAGATAATTGTAAGTGAAAACACATGCATAGCAGCAAATAAAACACAAATCTTCTTTAGGTTTGTATAGTAAAGAAACTTCTGCATTGGCATAGCATTAGGAAAATCAGTGTGTGAGCATGGTGAGTGAAGCAAAATGCAAAGCAGCCAAACAAACAGGTACCTTACATAACTTTCAAACTTGAAGTACCTCCTGCATTCACAGAGCATTAGGTAAAACCAGGGTTTTGAAGATGATTTTAAGTGAAAACACATGCAGAGCACCAAAGAACATAAATATTTCTTAGATGTGAAAAGTGAAGAAACTACTGCATTGGCATAGCACTACATAAAGGTAATGTTTTTACATTGATTGTGAGTGAAAGCAAGTGCATAGCAGCCAAACAAACAAGTATCTTATTTAGGATTCAAAGTTGAAGTACCTCCTGCATTCACTGCGTGTTAGGTAAAACCAATGTTTTGGAGAAAATTGTAAAGGAAAACACATGTGTAGCAGCAAAAAAACAAAAAAAAAACAACAACAAAAAAAACAAATCTTACTGAGATTTGTAAAGTAAAGAAACTACTGCATTGGCATAGCATTTGGAAAAGGCTGTGTGTTGGCACAGAGAGTGAAAGCAAGTGCATAACTGCCAAACAAACAAGTATCTTACATCCCTTTCAAACTTTAAGTACCTCCTGAATTCACAGAGAGTTGGTGAAACCAGTGTCTTGAAGTTGATTTTGAGTAAAAACGTGCAAATCAGCCAATGAAACAAGTTTCTTTATTGGTTTTCTAAACTGAATAATTGACTGCATTCACCCAGCAATTGGGAAAAGCAGTGTTTTGATGTTGATTTTAAGTGAAAACACGTGATAGTAGTAAAATAAAGATACCTACTTAGATTTCCAAAGTGAAGAAACTGCACCATTTGCACAGTGAAAGCATGGTTTTGACATTGTGAGTGAAAGCAAGTGTATAGCAGCCAAAGAAAAACAAGTATCTTACGTACATTTCAAAGCTGAAGTACCTACTGCATTCACAGCGTGTTAGGCAAAACCAGTGTTTCGATGATAATTATAAGGGAAAACTCATGCATAGCAGGAAATAAAACACAAATCTTATTGAGATTTGTAAAGTAAATAAACTGCTGCATTGGCATAGCTATAAGTAAAAGCAGTGTGTTGGCATAGTGAGTGAAAGCTATTGCATAGCAGCCAAATAAACAAGTATCTTACTTTCCTTTCAAACTTGTACTACATCCTGCATTCACAGTGAGTTTGGTGAAACCAGAATCTTAATGTTGATTTTACTTGAAGAGAAGTGCAAACCAGCCAATTAAATAGGTTTCCTTATTGGTTTTCTAAACTGAAGAATTGACAGCATTAACCCACACTTAGGGAAAAGCAGGGTTTTGACGTTGTTTGTAAATGAAAACACGTGCAGAGTAGCAAAAGATTGAAACTTACTTAGATTTCCAAAGTGGGAAACTGCAGCATTTGCATTGTAAAATCAGGGTTTTGACATTGTGAGTGAAAGCAAATGTAGAGCAGCAAAGCAAACAAGTATCTTACTTATCTTTCAAATTTGAATTACATACTGCATTCACAAAGTGTTAGGAAAACCTGGTGTTTTGATGATGATTTTAACCGAAAAAACTTGCATAGCACCAAACAAAATACAAATCTTACTTAGATTTGTAAAGTGAAGAAACTACTGCACTGCAATACCATTAAATAAAAGCAGTGTTTTTACATTGATTGTGAGTGAAAGCAAGTGCATAGCAGCCAAAGAAACAAGTATCTTACTTATGTTTCAAATTTGAAGTACCTCCTGCATTCACAGCGTGTTATGTAAAACCAGTGTTTCAAAAATAATTGTAAGGTAAAACACATGCATAGCATCAAATAAAACACAAATCTTATTTAGATTTGTAAAGTAAAGAAACTACTGCATTGGTGTAGCATTAGGAAAAGCAGTGTATTGGCAAGGTGAGTGAAAGCAAGTGCATAGCAGCCAAAAAAAACAAGTATTTTACTTATCTTTCAAACATGAAGTACCTCCTTCATTCACAGAGAGTTAGGTGAAACCATATGTTGATGTTGATTTTAATTGAAAACACGTACAAAGCAGCCAATGCAACAAGTTTCTTGGTTTTCTAAACTGAAGGTTTGACTGCATTCACCCAGCATTAGGGAAAAGCAGTGCTTTGAAGTTGATTGTAATTGAAAACACATACATAGCAGCAAAAGAAAGAAAGTTACTTAGATTTCCAAAGTGAAAAACTGCAGCATACACCTTGTAAAAGCAGGGTTTTGACATTGTGAGTGAAAGCAAGTGTATAGCAGTCAAACAAGTATCTTATTTATCTTTCAAACTTGAATTACCTCCTACATTCATAAAGGGTTAGATAACACTAGTGTTTTAAAGTTGATTTAATGTGAAAAAACATGCATACCACCAAACAAAACACAAATCTTACTTTGATTTGAAAAGTGTAGAAACTACTACATTGCAATAACATTAGGTAAAAGCAGTGCTTTTACATTGATTGTGAGTGAAAGCAACTGTATAGCAGCCAAAAAAACAAGTATCTTACTTACATTTCAAAGTTGAAGTACCTCCTGCATTCACAGCGTGTTAGGTAAAACCAGTGTTTTGACGATAATTGTAAGGGCAAACATATGCATAGCAGCAAATAAAACACAAATCTTATTTACATTTGTAAAGTAAAGAAGCTGCTGCATTGGTGTAGCATTTGGAAAAGGCAGGGTGTTGTCACAGAGAGTGAAATCAAGTGCATAGCTGCCAAACAAACAAGTATCTTACTCCCCTTTCAAACTTGAAGTACCTCCTGCATTCACAGAGTGTTAGCTGAAACCAGGGTCTTGAAGTTGATTTTGAGTAAAAACGTGCAAATCAGCCAATGAAACAAGTTTCTTTATTGGTTTTCTAAACTGAATAATTGACTGCATTCACCCAGCAATCGGGAAAAGCAGTGTTTTGATGTTGATTTTAAGTGAAAACACGTGATAGTAGTAAAATAAAGATACTTACTTAGATTTCCAAAGTGAAGAAACTGCACCATTTGCACAGTGAAAGCATGATTTTGACATTGTGAGTGAAAGCAAGTGTATAGCAGCCAAAGAAACAAGTATCTTACGTACATTTCAAAGCTGAAGTACCTACTGCATTCACAGCGTGTTAGGCAAAACCAGTGTTTTGAAGATAATTGTAAGTGAAAAAATATGCATAGCAGCAAATAAACACAAATCTTATTGAGATATTTAAAGTAAGGGAAGTACTGCATTCCGCAGCATTAGGAAAAAGCTGTGTGTTGGCATACTGAGTTAAAGCAATTGCATAGCAGCCAAACAAACAAGTATCTTACATCCCAATCAAACTTGAAGTACCTCCTGCATTCACAGAGAGATAGATAAAACCAGGGTCTTGAAGTTGAATTTGAGTGAAAACGTGCAAATCAGCCAATGAAACAAGTTTCTTTATTGGTTTTCTAAACTGAAGAATTGACTGCATTCACCCAGCATTAGAGAAAGACAGTGCTTTGAATTTGATTGTAAGTGAAAACACGTACATAGTAGCAAAAGAAAGAAACTTACATAGATTTTCAAAGTGAGGAAAGTGCAGCATTTTCATAATGAAAACAGGGTTTTGACATTGTGATTGAAAGCAAGTTTTAAGCAGCCACACAAACAAGTATCTTACTTAAATTTCAAACCTGAATTTCCTCCTGTATTTACAGAGTTAGGTAAAACCAGAGTTTTGAAGATGATTTTAAGTGAAAACACATGCATAGCAGCTAACGAAACACAAATCTTACTTAGATTTGAGAACTGAATAAGCCATTGCACAGTTACTGCATTAGGTAAATCAATTGCTTTTACATTGATTGTGAGTGAAAGCAAGTGCATAACAGCCAAACAAACAAGTATCTTACTTAGGTTTCAAACCTGAATTTCCTCCTGTATTTACAGAGTTAGGTAAAACCAGAGTTTTGAAGATGATTTTAAGTGAAAACACATGCATAGCAGCTAACGAAACACAAATCTTACTTAGATTTGAGAATTGAATAAGCCATTGCACAGTTACTGCATTAGGTAAATCAATTGCTTTTACATTGATTGTGAGTGAAAGCAAGTGCATAACAGCCAAACAAACAAGTATCTTACTTAGGTTTCAAAGTTGAAGTACCTCCTGCATTCACAGCATGTCAGGTAAAACCAGAGTTTTGAAGATAATTGTAAGTGAAAACACCTGTATAGCAGCAAATAAAACACAAATCTTATTTAGATATATATAGTAAAGAAACTACTGCATTGGCTTACAATTAGGAAAAAGCAGTGTGTTGGTACAGTGAGTGAAGTCAAGTGCATAGCAGCCAAAAATACATGTAACTTACTTACCTTTCAAATTTCAAGTACTGCATGCATTCACAGAGAGTTATGTGAAACCAGTGTCTTGAAGTTGATTTTAAGTGAAAACACATGGAAAGCAAACAAAACATTTTCTTTATTAGTTTTCTAAACTGAAGAATTGACTGCATTCACACAGCATTAGGGAAAAAGTGTTTTGAAGTTGATTGTAAGTGAAAACACGTGCATAGCAGCAAAAGAAAGAAACTTACTTAGATTTCCAAAGTGAAGAAATTGCAGCATTGGCATAGTAGAAGCATTGTTTTGACATAGTGAGTGAAAGCAAGTGTATACCTGCCACACAAACAAAAATATTACTTAATTTTCAAACTTGAATTACCTCCTGCACTCACAGTGTGTCAAGTAAAACCAGTGTTTTGAAGATGATTTTAAGTGAAAACACATGCATAGCAGCAAACATAACACAAATCTTAGTTAGATTTGAAAAGTGAAGAAACGACTGCATTGGCATAACCTTAGGTTAAAGCACTGTTTTTGCAATGATTGTGAGTGAAAGGAAGTGGATAGCAGCCAAACCAACAATTTCCTTACTTATGATTCAAGGTTGAAATACTTCCTGCATTCACAGCATGCAAGGTAAAACCAACGTTTTGAAGATAATTTTGGAGTGAAAACACATGCATAGTAGCAAATAAAACCCAAATCTTATTTATATTTGTAAAGTAAATAAACTACTGCATTGGCATAGCTATAAGTAAAAGCAGTGTGTTGGCATAGTGAGTGAAACCTTGTGCATAGCAGCCAAATAAACAAGTATCTTACTTACCTTTCAAACTTGTACTACCCCTTGCATTCACAGTGAGTTAGGTGAAACCAGTGTCTTAATGTTGATTTTAAGTGAAGACAAGTGAGAAGCAGCTAATTAAACAGGTTTTTTATTGGTTTTCTCAACTGAAGAATTGACAGCATTCACCCACCCTTCAGAAAAGAAGAGCTTTGAAGTTGATTGTAAGTGAAAACACACGTGTAGCAGCAAAAGAAAGAAACTTACTTAGATTTCCAAAGTGAAGAATTTGCAGCATTGTCATAGTGAAAGCACGGTTTTGACATTGTGGGTGAAAGCAATTGTATAACAGTCAAAGAAACAAGTATTTTACTTAACTTTGAAACTTGAATTACCTCCTGCATTCTCAGCATGTTAGGTAAAGCCAGTGTTTTGAAGATTAGTTTAACTGAAAACACATGCATAGCAGCAAACAAAACATAAATCTTTGTTAAATTTGAGGAGTTAAGAACCTACTTCATAGGCATAGCATTAGGTAACAGCAGTGTTTTTACACTGATTGTGAATGAAAGCAAGTGCAGAAAAGCCAAACTAACAAGTATCTTACTCACCATTCAAATGTGAAGAACCTGCTGCATTCACAGAGATTTGAATCTCCAAAGAATCTCCACCAATCTTTTGGTGCCAATCTTTTAAGGAAGTGGCTGTGATTCTGCAATTCAGGATGTTTTTCTCCTCTTGGAAAAGTGCCCTTGAAGTTTGTTCTGAGATCTGCTCCTCCCACATCTTCTTCCACACTCATCTGTGTTCAATTTGTTACCACTAATTTATGCATCAGAACTCGAGATTTCATTTGGTTTATATAAAGATGGGCTTTCCACTTATTTCAGATTATTCTGGTTGTTTTCACTAGTTCTTCAATCCATTACATTCTGGTTAATCATTTTAAAAGTTACCATTTCAAAATTATGCTGCCCATAATTGAAGAATTTTGTTATAAGGCACCCCAACTATTTATATTTTTTCAGTTTCTTCACCTGTCTGGTGTAGATTCAAGTTTAAGAATCACTGAACTTCAGTGGCCTGCTTTCTACTTAACTCCAACTTTCCTTACCATTTGAAATCAGAAATTATCCTTTCAAAATTAGGAGATATACTTCTAATCTCAAGTATTTTTAGTAGTTAGAAATTTTATTTATATTCTTAAGTTGTACTCCAATATTTTTCTCATATATAATAGGTTGTGGGATGGATGAAATTAGAGAATGCATATATTTACAAACCGAAATTTGTACCCAAAAGAATTTGCCAATGCAGATAATTTTGAGGAAGGAACAAAGGGGGCTGAGGCTAGAGAAGGAATTTGGCTGTTTGCCATAAGAAACATAAATTATTTTTCTACTCTTTGCACGGATAGTTTGGTTATAATTTAAGAAATTATGAAAATAGTACACAATGAAATCATACAAAGTGGTTGATTAGAAGATATCAAATTGTATCTGCAACATTGCTGGGGGGGAATTCCACTCACCCTTTGCAAATATAGTCATTCATAAAGGAAAAAGTGCACACTCCCCTCGGCTCCCTCCCCAGCTGACTGGATAGGTGGAGGCCTCCCTCAGCAAGTGTGAACACGGACCATGAGGAGCATGGATGCGACCATGTGAAGGCCACACAGCTCTCTACACATGTCTGGTTAGAGGGCTGTTAGCACCACAGGAGAAGTTGGACTTCCTGCTGCTTATTCCATGGGTAACACCTGCTGGAGTGACTCACATCACTAACTGAGGCTGATTGCTGATCAGGGCTTTCTCCCTGTCCTCCTTTGAGGATCCAGAACCTATGATTATGGCTTTCATTGGGACTCTGATAGTTTGGTTCCAAAAAAGGACATTGCCTCTCTGGCTTGGGGGAACTTCAGTGAACATGTGTTACATTCCAGCTGCTTCAATTCTTCAAGAGCTTATTCCAATCCAACCCCTCCGTGCTCTTCTGGGATTGAAGAGGTCTGCATCATTTTCAACACTGATAAAAATGGGTTGAAAATTTATTATTTAATTAGTCTGAGAAATATCTGCCATCTGCACCCTCTGAGGTTTACTGCAAATATTGCATTTTCTCACAACCTCACTTCTATTCTTGTCAGCCCTAGTACCCAGGACTCTCTGGGATTTCCATACTATTTATTAGGTTCACTGGCCAGTGTTGCTCATTCTGGTGATGTTATTGCTGTAGCCAATGCTGTAATGTGAATTTTGATATTTCCTCTCTTACACCACCAAGTTTCAACTTGGCATTGCTCTTTCTTTAGCTGCCTCCAAATTGGAGAAGGTAAATGTTGAAGTGGAAGCAGGAGACTTAAATCTGTGCCTGAGTCCCAGGAGGCATACAGTAAGAGCAGCCTCCTCAGAGGGTCAATGCTGGAAACCAAGGGAAGTAGGGAAGCACCAAAGGAGCAGGAGCATTGAGTCTCCATTCTGTGCCCTGATACCTCTGCTGCACCAGACCCCTGGTCCCAAGTTTTATCTGCCCGTGCCCACCTGTCTAACCCCTGCCTGAGGCAGGTACACAATACTGGGGCATCTGTGACTTTAGACTATTTCCCAAACCATGTGACTCCCATGTCTGACTCCCTGTCTTGCAGGAATTGCTGGCCAAGAGCACTTTCCCCTCCATCTTAAGAGTACTCATTCCCACCTAGTCTGGGGACACCCACAGTTTACAGGTGAATTCACTGGGTAGCAGCATCACACTGCCATTTGGGAACAGGTCAGTTCTCCAACACTGTGTGCCTAGCTGTTTGAGTTTGCTGAATACTGCCAATACAAAAAAAAAAAACAAAAAAACAAAAATAGGTTTCCTTTTATTGGAATTTATTAGGGTTAAACTTACAGGTCTGAAGCTGTGAAAATGTCCAAACCAAGGCATCATCAAAAATGCTGTCATCACAAGGGTCAGCTGCTGCTGGACTCCTGCCAAGGCAAAATGTTGGGCATGCCTGTTTCTCTCTGCCTTCTCGTCCAAACTCACTTTGTCCCTCAGCTCAGCAGTGGGCTATCAGACACAATTGCTCACACCTCTCCCTTCTCTGGTTTGGATATCTTAATCTTCAGGCTGCTACATGACCCAGCCTCTGGCCTCTCCCTCAGCCTCTCAGGGTTTCTGTGTCTCTCCACAGCTGTAGGAGATCCTGGAGCGCTCTCCCACATGGCAGGGTAAACATGGCAGCACTCTTTCTCAGTGTATCTCATGTATGTGGGACTTCAGCACAATGATTGGCGTCCATCCTGGTGCCTGAAATCTAATCAGAAGCCCTTGACTAAACTAGCAGAATCTAACAAAAAGTGACCTAATCAAAAGGTCCCTTATCTGAATCTAACCAAAATGTCCTACACACAAAAGGCTTACACACACAGCAATGGGTTAGTAAGAACATGCATTTCTGAGGCCCGCTCAAGACTCAAACGAGGGCATTAAATCAGGGCACAGGGATCAAGAGGGATCTCCTAAGTCTGGGAGAAATGGGAACTCATGAAACAGTGGCTGTACATTGGGTTTGGTCATCATTGAGCTAAACGGGTGCTGACCACCATTGCACTGGTCTCTAGAATGGTCCCAAGAAGAACTCATTATACTGTACTTTCTCCATCAAATCTTAGCTCCAAAAACAGGTGTTTAACTCAAAGAGATGTGCCGTTATTCTCAATTCCTGAACCAGAGTGCACAGATTTTGATTAGGGAGTGGGGTGCCAGGAAGCACCTTTCAGTATCAGTAAAACTGAAAGCCCCTAATTTCTTCTTTAAAGAACTGATTGTATTTACAACAGAATGGAGAAATTCAACCCTAAAGGTGCTCTCAAAAGCAGTGGAGATTGTGGAGGGCCTCAAACTTAATTCATTTCAATCCTTCAGGGAGAAGTGAAATAAATATTTTGCAGATGAGTAAAAACTAATACTATTTGCTAGCAGCAACTCATTTTAAAAGAGATGTAAAAGAACATTCTTCAGGTAGAAAGAAAATAATCTCAGAAGGTTCAAGATTCAGGATCGATTGAAGAATAATATCCATTAATTAAATTCATATATCTAAATGTCTATTGAATGGATAAAGTAATAATGATATCCATGGCCTAGGACATCAATAAAGTGCTAAAATACACCATAAAATAATCTATATCATAAGATGGGTAAATGGATATGTAGCAGTTTGATATCATTATGAATTCCAAAAATAGATATTGGATTATGCTTGTAAACTGGTTTGTTAATCTTGGCATGATTAAGTTATGATAAGGGAGGTGACTGGGCCACAGTCGATAGAGTGTTGAGCCCCGCCCCTTGGTGGGTGGGGTCTCAAATATAAAAAGACATGGCAAAGCACATAGTTGGAGTAGTTTTTGATGATGGAGTTTTGATGAGCAAGGACAGAATGCCCTGAGGAAAAGAGACAAGCCATTCACCTGACAGTTTGCAGCTCTCCTTGTGGAGAGAGTCAAGGGTTAGAGAACCACAAAGTCTACAGCTGACCTTGTGGAGGAAACAGAGGAGCTGAGACCAGAGAGAAATGCAGCCCTGAGTAGAGAGGTACCCAAGAAACCTGAACTCTGGCAAATGTCGGCAGCTGTCTTGATCAAAGACGGGGTAACAGACTTTGGTGAAGGAAGAAACTTATGCTTTATGGCCTGGTAATTGTGAGCTTCTTTTGCAAATAAATACCCTTTATAAAGACCTACAGATTTCTAGTACTTTGCATCAACACCCCTTTGGCTGACAAATACAGGATATAAAATATTTTAAAAATCATTATTTAGCAAGTCAAAGACAAATAATATGTGCAGATTTGTAAAGACAAGCAAAAGTGTTATAATTTCCCAGTAAACTTTAAAGAATATTAAATAGTGCCTTTCTTCCAAATAAATAGAAGAAAAAATCAAACAAAAACAGTAAGTCCAGGACAAAGTATTCAGGATTTCCTGGGTGCCATTTTAGCCTTTTTTCTGAGGCCAACTTACTCATGCATCTTTGGAAGTTGCATCGTTCTTATCCTTCAAAAGCCTGAAGGTTCCAGGGTTGATTAATGGGGTGTTGTTTTGTCCCCATCATAAATCAAGTGCTGTATCACTTCCCCATTTCATACTTATGAAGTCACCAAACTGGATGGGGTGCTCATTTGAAGCAAGAAGAGCCATAATGAGAGAAAAAATAAAAAGGAAATATTGTTGTGCTTCCCAAATTGGGCTCTTAGATGACTGGTATTGGACCTTTCCTCTTTTCTAATGAATGCATTCAATGCTATAAATTTCCCTCTAGGCACTGCTTTTGCTGCTCCCCACAAACTATGAAGAAGCATTGGACATTAAGAAGAGAATGAACCACAAATCAAAAGGCTTGTGAGGGAAGCTATATTTACTTGCACAAGAGTACAGACTAAAGATGAAGGCAGAGAATGTAAGAAAGTTGGGAAAGTGTGTTCTCTGACTGCAAACATTGTTTCCACAACATAACACTTCTATGAATGTAACTTCACTTTGAAGGAATTTGCATCATGCTTACCTAAGCATGAGGGAATCTATGTAAGGAAAATGAATGAAGACAATGAATTTTGTCAGTTTGCCCCACATCATAGACCTCCAATTTAAGTGAGATGAGAGTGAAGTTTTCTTTGAATTCAACCTCATGAGATACATGAGAATTAATCATTCAGAGAAACCATTTGGTTTTCATGAATTTGGGAAAGATAGAGTCACATCAAAGAAACATGCAGGAGTAAAACCCTGTGTATTTAAGGAATACTGGAATTCATTCAGCCAGGCATTAAATCTCATTGAGCACAAAATATTCATACATTCGTTAGTATTCTAATGAACATAGGAATGCTACCATCTGAAACAAAACCTCATGGAATATGAGAAAATTCAAGCTAGAGAGAAACCATATGAGTGTCCTGAATGTAGTCTGCTCTTTACAGTCATGTTTTACTCCTCATTTTAAAAACCATACAGGGGAACAAGCATAGAAATGTAATACATGTGGGAAAGTTTTCAACCTGATAGAAAACCTCTTTATTCATCAGAAAATTCTTACTGAAGAGAAGTCATATATATGTGGCAAAACTTTAATTCAAAAGTCAAATGTCAGATACAAGAGATTTCCTAGCAAAGAAACCCTATGCATGTAAAGCATGTGAAAAAGCCTTTAGGTACAAATCAAATCTCACATAACATGAAAAAATTCATAGTGGACAGAAACAAAATGAATGTAAAGAATGCAGAATAGCCTTCAACCAAAAGCAATTGTTCCTTAAACAACAGAGTATTTATCCTGGAGAAAAACCGTATATATGCAATGAATGTGGAAAAGCCTTCAACCAGAAGCAAAACCTCGTTAACCATCTGAGAATACATATTGGAGAGAAACCCTATGGATGTGATGGATGTGGGAAACGTTTCATTCAGAAATCAAGTCTCATTAAACACCAGAGAACACAAACTGGAGAGAAACCCTATATATGTAAGGAATGTAGTAAAGCGTTCAGTAGCAAATCAAATCTCACTGACCATGAGAAAATTCATAGTGGAGGGAAGCGCTATATATATAAGGAATGTGGAATAGGCTTCAGCCAGAGGCAGCATCTCATTAAACATTACAACATTCATACTGGAGAGAAACCCTGTGAATGTAATGAATATGAATCTCCAAAGAATCTCCACGTGCACTCTGTGCAACTGGTTGCCAATCTTTTAAGAAAGTGGCTGTGACTGTGCAATTCAAGATGTCTTTCTCCTCTTGGAAAAGTATACTTGCAGCTTGTTCTGAGATCTGTACCTCCCACCTCTTCTTCCACACTCATCTGTGTTCAATTTGTTACCACTAATTTAAGCATCAGAATTTGAGATTTCTCTTAGTTTATGTAAAGATGGGCTTTTCACTTATTTCAAATTATCCTGGTTGTTTTCATTGTTTCTTCAATCAATTACATTCTGTGTAAGCATTTAAAAAAGCGTCATTTCAAAATTAATGATGGCCATTATTGCAGCATTTTCTTATAAGGCACCCGAACCAATTATATTTTTTCAATTTCTTCACCTGAGTCTGACGTGGATTCAGTTTTTTTTTTTTAATTAATTAATTAATTTTTTATTATGGGTAAAAATCAAAATTCTCACAATACATACAAACATTTGCAAAATGATGTATAAATATATATGCATATATGTGTATTTGCTTTCAAAAATGTTATTTATACATATATATATATACATATATTTTAGTTTTTTTTTTTTTTTTTTTACTGGGAGGTACCGGGGATCGAACCCCGGTCTCTCCATATGGTAGACAGACGCCGAACCTCCTGAGCCACATCCGTTTCCCAATATATTTTAGTTTTAACACCTACTGAACTACAGTGTCCTGATTTCTACTTCACTCTCATTTTCTGTATTATTTTAAATCAGAAATTATCCTTACATAATTAGATGATATACTTCTCATCTCAAGTATTTTAAGAAATTAGAAAATTTATTTATATTCTTAAGCTGTACTCCAATATTTTTCTCATATGTGACAGGATGTGCGATGGTTGAAACTCGAGAATGCATGTATTTACAAACAGAAATGTATACCCAAACAATCTGCCAATGCAGATAATTCTGAGGAGGGAGGAATGGATGTTGAGGTTAGAGAAGGAAATTGGCTGTGTGCCATAACAGGCACAAATTATTTTTATAATCTTTGCACTGATAATTCATTATAATTTAAAAAAAAATTATTAAAATAGTACAAAATGAAATCATACAAAGTGGTTGATTTGAAGATATTGATTTCTATCTGCAACATTACTGTGGGGGTTTCTTCCCCTCCCACTTTGCAAATACAGTCACCCATACAGGGAAAGTGCTCACTCCCCTCGGTCCCCTCCATAGCTGTCTGGATGGTGGAGGCCTCCACAGAAAGAGTGAGCCTGGTGCATGAGGAGCATGGACACCACTGTGTGCAGGCCACACTGCTCTCTACACATGTCCAGTTACAGGGCTGTTAGCACCAGAGGAGAAGACAGACTTCCTTCTGCTTATTCTCCAGTGAAGACCCACTAGAGTGACTCACAGCACTAACTGAAGCTGAGTGCTGAGCAGGGCTTACCCCTATCTACCTTTGCATGTCCTGAACCTATGATGATGGTGTTCAATGGGGCTATTAAAATTTGGTTCCCAAACAGGACATTCCATCTCTGACTTGGGGGAACTGCAGTGAACACGTGCTACATTCCAGCTTCTTCAGGTATACATCAGTTTCTTCCCATCCAAACAATCCATTCTCTTCTGGGTTTGAAACTGTTGTCAATCTCTTAATGAAGTGGCTGTGACAGTGCAATTAAAGATGTCTTTGTCCTCTTGGAAAAGTGCACTTGCAGTTTGTTCTGAGATCTGCTCGTTCCACATCTTCTTCCACACTCATCTATGTTCAATTTGTTACCACTAATTTTTGCATCAGAACTCGATATTTCTCTTAGTTTATGTAAAGATGGGCTTTCCACTTATTTCAAATTATCCTGGTTGTTTCCACTGATTCTTCAATCCATTACATTCTGGGTAGGCTTTTTAAAAATTACCATTTTAAAATTAATGCTGCCCATTATTGTAGCATTTTTTTCTTTTTTTTAATTGTGGGTAAAAATCTAAATTTTCACAATATATACTAATATTTGTAAAGTGCTATATAAATATATGTGCACATATGTGTATTTGCTTACATCAATGGTATTTATATATATATATATATATGTTTAAAAGGTGCTTAGATTACCTAAATATTACACAGAAATTACAGGGATTCCCATGTTCCCCACCTCCCAAACTTCCCACTTCTTCCCTCACAAACATCCTTCATCAGTGTGGTACATCACCCGCAATGGATATACACATCCTGGGGCTTTGTCACCAAGCATAGACCACAGTTCACTTCATAGACCATACTCTCTCCCACACAGTTCTACACAGTATACACTGATGTAAAATGGCCTACATCCATCACCACAACACCACTCAGGACAAACCCCAAGTCCTGAAAGAGCCCCTCTGTTTCAACTGCCCTTTCCCTCCCTGAGCAGAAAGTGACAAGTGGCCACCAGCTCCACCTCACTGTTATCATTTCTTTCTTTGCTTGAATCACAATATGTCTACAACAGAATACCATTAAATCCACTCTAGTCATAGCTTTTCCCCCAATCCTGAGGGGACTGGGATGGTGATGTTCACTCCATCTCCAAATGAGATAGGGCTTATATCCCATGGTTACAGTGGGTGGAATTATCATACCTGTAGCTACAGGCTGTCTCCATTCCCTGGGATGGCCGTTGCCCATCATCATCACCCCACCAGGTGACTTGGATGTGTCCATTGAGCTGTAGGGTAGGAGTTACAGCTCCACCGAGATTCCAGGCACAGCTGGCCCATAGGTAGGCCAGAGGCTTCAGTCTCTTGAAGCACACCTAAAAACTCCAGCATCACATATAGGTTTGAATAGAAATGATTTATGGACCATGTGCAGGGAGGACTTATTTGAGACCAACTCTGTCACTCTCAGGAGCACAGATTCCAAAGTAGAGCCCACTAATAAGGCATCAATCTCTGGGGCTATCCCCACTTATGTAGGACCTGATTGTCTCCAGAGCCTTCAGGAGCATCTCTGTGTGGGGTGATATTCACTTTGGATTTCTATGAGATCTTACAGAATTTTGCAAAAGCACAACCTCTGTGTTGACCTCTGGGTTGACCTCCCGACTCTCTTTGAAGTGTCTTAGCCACATGAACTCATTTCTCTTTACCTTTTCCCCCTTTATTCAAGGACTTTTTCCAATCATGTTGCCAGTTGGCACTTGGTATTAATCCCTCTTTGCCAGGGAGGCTCATGCCCGGGATTCATGTTCCATGTTGGGGAGAAGGTAATGCATTCATATGCTGGGTGTGGCTTAGAGAGAGGCCACATTTGAGCAACAAGGAGGCTCTCAGGTGGCAAACCTTAGGCACCCCATAACAGTAGGCTAAGTTTCAATTACAAGAGCAAAGACTCATAAGGTTAGTCATCAATAACAAAAACCTATCAGTGGGCCATCCTCTTTTGCCAGACACTGCTCCTGCACTCAGGGGCACTTCAAATCAATGAGGTCATATACTGTTCATCCTTCAATGACTGGCTTGCTTCACTCAATACAAGGTCTTCAAGATTCATCCACGTTATTCTGTGTGTTAGCACCTTATTCCTTCTTACAGCTGAGTAATATTCCATTGTATGTATGTACCACATTTTGCTTAAACATTATTCTGTTGCTGGGCACTGGGGCTGATTCCAACTTTTGGCAATGGTGGACAATGCTACTATGAACATTGGTGTGCATATATCTGTTCGTGCTTTTGTTTTCAGTTCATCTGGGTATATACCCAGCAGTGGAATTGCTGGGTCATATGGAAGATCTATTGTTAGTTACCTGAGGAACAGCCAAACTGTCCTCCACAGTGGCTGGATTATTCCAAAATCCAACCAGCAGTGGATGAGTGTTCCTATTCCTTCACATCCTCTCCAACACTTAAAGTGTGACTTTTTTTAATAGTTGCCATTCTCATGGGTATAAGATGGTATCTCATTGTAGTTTTGATTTGCATTTCCCTGATATCAAGCAATGTTGAGCATTTTTTCACGTGCTTTTTAGCCCATGGTATTTCTTCATTGGATGTTGGAAATGATGCTGAGAGCCAGAGCATAAAGGGTTAAGCATTTAAAAAACATGTTTGCTGGCAGAGAAACATTAGTAAATGTCTCCAAGGACACTGCATAATGCAGACATCAGTTGGAGGAGACAGAGTGGAATGAACACACCACTAAGTTGTTATTGTCTGAATTCCTGAGAAAGATTGTCTGCGAACACAGAAACATGCAGGGCTCTCGTGTATAAAGCTGAGGAACTAATGAGGATGCCCTACTTTTGTTATCAGCTTTGTAGTATAAAAAACAACTTCAGCCTAAATAAACTTGCCTGCATTCCACATGGAGTGAGGTCCACTGATCCCAAACTTTCTTTGGATCATTCCTGGCACCATCTACCTCCATGTTTAATTACAACAGATGGCACCCAATGTGGGGCACAAACTAGTCTTTTCTCTGCATCACTGCTATGGAAACAAGGACTGCTGGGTCAGACGGTCCTGGAATACTGTTGGTGAGTCAAATAATCTTGATCATCAGGGTAATGGGTATTCAGTCGCCTCGGTTAGAGGAATATTCCCAAGTTTTGAAGACCCTGTTAAAGAATACAGGAGTATCTGTGATCACCCTAGAGTTACTACAACTCTTTTCTCTTGTACAGAAACATTGTTATGTATGGTCTTTGTATAGTTTTATTTCTGTTGTTCTTGAATCATTACAGTCAGATGAAAATGAAGATATTAAAATGGATACTGCAATCGATAACACTCTAGCAGAACAAGCTAATGATGATTTTAATGAAAATATTTATGAAAAATTAATGAACAGGCAAAAACAGATTAACTCATGTCTAATAAAAAGAAAAAAAAAAGAAAAAGGGAGTTTATGAAATTTTCCAGTGGTTATTAAGCCATCCGCTCCAAAAGATGATTTCTTGTCTTGTGAAGCAGCGTCTGAGTGTCCTAAGGTATCTACTAATCCATTCTTTACAACATTTGATGACCCTCCAAAAGTATCTGTTCTTGTGCCAACATCATCCTCTTCAGTTGTGAAAAGTATAACACAGGAAAGTAGAGAAAGAAATTCAGAGGCTATGCAATTTTTAAAATTTTTCCAGTAACAGTAACTCAAATTCCAGTAGATGATAACAATCCCCAAGGGGGTGTACAATATGAGCATGCTCCTATTCCTTTTAAAACTATCAAAGAATTAAAACAAGCATGCACTCAATATGGTGTAAATTCTCCTTATACTCAAGAATTGGTGAAAGGAATGGCACAAGCAAACAGATTAATATCCTGGGACTGGGATTTGTTAGCTCAAGCTGTCTTAATTCAGCAGAATTTTTACAATTTAAAACTTGGTAGGCTGATGAAGCTAATATTGCTGCACAATGAAATTAACAGCAAAATCCACCAGTGCCTATTACTGCTGAACAAATATTAGGAACAAGTCAATGGGCTGGGATTCCTTGCCAAGCTCAATATGAAGATATTGCCATTGTCTAAGTGTGAGTGTGCTGCCTAGCTGACTAGTGAAGAATCTCCACCCCTGGACAGGCTGTACAAACATTTTCAAAAAATTTTCAAGGAAATACTGAATCCTATGCTGAATTTGTAGCAAGGCTCACAGATGTAGTCAACAAGACAGTAACTCAAACTGATCTTAGTGAAATCCTTATTCTAATGTTGGCTTTTGATAATCCTAACAGTGAGTGTAAAAAGGCTTTATGTCCAATAAAGGCAAATGGAAGAACTTCACAGGATTATATAAAAATATACCAAAACATTGGGCCTAATACTTATAACATGAACATTCTTGCTGCTACTCTAAAGGGATGTAGTCCTATGATTAATAATTTAAATTGCTTTAATTGTGGGAAACCAGGTCATATGAAAAAAGATTGCCAAGCCAAAACTAGTGTAAGAGCTCCATTTAGCAACAATAATAAAGCAATACCAAGTCGTGTGTTTCCAAAATGCCAAAAAGGGATACACTGGGCGTAAAAATGGTAGTCTCATTAATAAGTTGGGAAACATCCAAGTGGGCCTTACTCAAGGCCCTCAGACAAACAATATGAGCACATTTCTGAGCCCTGCTCAAATTTACCTAGTGAGCAACAGAGTAGTTCACTCCAGCCTGTAACAGAATTTAAGGCAGTTACCAAAAGCAGTACAGCTGTCAATCCTTCCTTAGCTGAAACTAGGTTTATTACTCCTTCACTGAGTATACCCAAAATTAAGAATAGGAATTAAAAGGCCTATCACAGAAATCTGAACTTTGAGCCTAAGTGTACTCCAAAAGAGTAGTACTCCAAAATATCCATGTTAAATATCTGTATAAACAGCTAAATTAGAGCACAACTGTATTCATGCTGTTTAAGTTGTCCTGGCTGGTTGCTAATTACAAACAAAAGTGTCTCAAAGAACAAGCTCATATATTACAAGGAACACAGATTTCAGAAAAAAATCTTAAAAACAGTAAAATCAAAGATGTGAAATGATGGAGGGCTTGAAGACAGCCATACCAAGGGAGTGAAAATTATGGGTCAAATTAGTAAGCTTTATTTTGCTATTAGTCTGTCATAAATCTTTTTGTATTTTTCTGTTTGTTCAGTGTCAGTGTATATTTTGATACCTCTGGATGATAATATTAAAGTGATAAATGAAGATTATTATGAGGTCTATTAAAATGGCAAAAAATTAAATAAGTGCTTATATTAATAAATATGGATATTTGTTTAAAATAATAAAAATAGTTATACTCAAATTAAATCTTTATTCTAACAAGTTTGTATGATGTTGATGATAATTATATACTGTCAAAAGTTTGCTTGGAAATAGTTTCCAAAATCATTGTGGTAACATAAGTATGGAAGGTATATAGAATGTGCTTTTATTATTAAATAAAAGAAAGTAATTTTACCCTAAATAAAATAACTAGTTATTAAAACAAAGTAAAATGTGGGACAAAATCTGAATAAATATAAAAGTGCAAAAGGCTTGTGAAAAAGAAATTTTTGTGGTCAAAGCTAAGTAAAATTTAAGCAGTCTATAAAAATTTAAAAGCTCTAATGTCAAACAATGTAATAATATAAAGTTAAAGTTTTATTCTTTCTCAAAGTTTCTCAAGTCAGTAGTCTTTTTTAGTAAAAGTTTAGAAAGTTTTCTCCTCAATAATCAGTATGCAATAATGAATATTCTGTTTTATCAAAATAGCTTCTTGTGCTTTAACCTTATCGTATCCATGAAGAAAGAGGTCTTAGAACTTTTAAAAAGAACACAATATTTGAACCTGCTTTCTCAAAGTAAAACCCTGAAAGATAGCTTTTATTTCAAATTGTCACAAATAACTTGGACTTCTACCTTTAAAAAAAGTAAAATAATAAAAATAGTTAAGTTCATGTGATATCAGTTGAATGAAGTATTTAAAATTGTTGTATAATTAAAAGAAATTTTTTTATTTTATAATAATTAAAATGTATGAATAAAAAGTTCATATGAATATTTTGAAAGTGTATAAAATTCCTGAAAATATAATAATGTTTCAATATAATAGTAAATAAAATATAATGTTATTAATCATAATTTTTAATTATAACTAGAAGAAGAAAGCAGCCATTAAAGGCTGCTGGGGTAGTGAAGAACAGTAAATTATAGTAAAATAAAATAACACCACTGCAGCATGCAGGGGTCCCAAATATTGTTAGTTTGTTGCAAAAAATTAATATCCAGTTATGCCCCTGTCACTTTGTTTTAAAAATTGCTAAAGCTTTCTAAAATATTTTCTTAAAGAAGCCAAGGCAGCCCACATTCCCCTTCCTGTAAAATAGCCAACAATAAATCAAGTTTATATTCAACACTGTAAGCAACAGCCCCAATTCTAATTATAATGGTAACAACAAAACCAATGCAAGTATTAAAATTACAAGTTAGTGTACTACCCCACAGCCCTAATAGGAAATACTAATTTGTTTTTACCTATGTCTCAAACTATGCAAAATTAAAAAAAAATGAGGTCATTCTAATCATGCTATTAAGAATCTTAAATGCTTAAGAAATAAAAGTTTATTAATTGGATGACTGTTGTATAATCTACTGTAGTTATGAATTATGTATAATATACTTAAATACTAATCAAAACTTTAATACAATACATTGCATATATAAATAATTTAATAACTTGTATGTTACACATAAAGGTATTTGATTAAGTATATATATAAATCTTTTGTTTTAAATTAGAACAGTCCTGAAACTAAATATCTTTTTTTAAAAAATAGATTTAGTAAGTATTGTTCAAGACTAAAATAAAGCATCATCCAGAAAACTTTGTTTATAAACAAACCAATGCCTTGGTAGTTAACACTTTTCACATTTCAGGAAAAATATTGGAAATTAAAATAGTAAGCACATCAAGGAAGTTTTGTAACAAATTTAAAAAGATAAAGTGCATTTCAATGGGTGTTGTATTCCTCCCTGGAGGAGATTGCCACTCTCCCAGGGATTGGTGCATAAACCTGAAAATGTACTGTCCAGAGAGTGTTGTGTTCCTTCCTGAGGAGGTTGGCCCCTTCCTTGGGAATTACCAAAATATTCACAAGTTGGCATCTATAGTATCAAATTCATTAATCTTAAACACAGTCAACCAAAACTCTAGTAACAGTTGCTACTTGAACACTCCCCAGCTAAAAGCTAAATATTAGTAACTATATATATAAGACAGCTCTATTTAGTTGTCATTCTGTAACTTTGTTCAATATTGACTTAATCATTTAATTAGTTATGTTATTTGTTTCTCACCCTAATTGTCAATATAAGCTTATTAAACTAAATATATATTAACATTTATTTGTATCTATCTAGGACTCTAGCCAAAAATAAGCCAAGTATATCAGTGTATCCCCTGATTTACTAAGCCTGTCATAAGCCTACTTATCATTAAAAATTAAAAGTAAAACCTCTATTTATAAATGCTACAAAAACAAAACAGGGGGAAATGGTGAGATGTGAAAACAATTATA